>QANY01001046.1:370286-582214 GCA_003255025.1 Datisca glomerata
GGGGGATTTTATAATAAAAGTTAGAATTTCATAGCTACTCTTTAGGTTTAGGTCAGTACTGAAACAGTTACATTCCACACATGTGTTTCAATTTTTTCATATTAAATAGAGAATTCGCTGAAGTCGAATCGCGATCGCAGACTCAATAACTCTTGATCTATATCGGGTTCTTATTAATACTGATCAGAAATCAATCTGCATATATAGAGATATACAGCTAGCCTTCTTTTAATTTAGTGTCTGCACTAAATTTCTTATCCTGCGTTTCCTTTCTCTCTTACTACTTTTTTATTCTTTCCTTTTGTAAAGAAAAGAGAGAGAAATACAGCCATATTGATAATTAATACCTTATCTCTAGCAGATTGTAAGAACCTTAGGTAATCGTGACAATTTTGGGTTTTCTTTCTTTGATTTGTGAGTTTGTATGAAGTTTTAAAATGACAATGTAATAAACTATGTGTCATTTGTCAAAAGAGTGTGATATTATGGCCGTTTGGCTTTTCAGAGATGTGATTTAATTCAGATAAAGGCTGAAATGACAACAAAATCTATTTTTTTTAGTTGTTAGTGCAGAATATCAGTAGACACTTGCAGTTCTCTGCCAATGAATAGTAAAATAAACAAATGTATAACAGAACTTTTTTTCTTCTGATTATTTCTTAATTATTTCGTAAATTCCATATATTGGCTCATTCTTCAATGTTTGACTGGAGCATGGTGTCGCTTTTTATTGTTTAAAATTGCAAAAATGACTATTTTTAATTTAAAAAATTATTAGTGATTTCGATTAATTTGTGAACTTGATCATCCAATTATTATATTGGTCAGTCATGTTTATGGAATCTAGCTAATGCATGCAAACATGTTTTAATTTGTGTAAACTTATGTTGGGATTTATGTAATTGATTTTTATTATCTTGGAAGTGTAAATATATATAGGAGTTTAATTTATCATACATGTCCCTTTTCATATATGATGAACATGAAAATCATTAGACAATGATAAGATTTACTTTTTAATAGTAAATACAAGTCCAAAGCTTAAAACTAAGATGTGAAGTATTAATATGACAGTGAATGTGTTGGGATACATTGAATTAACTATTCAAAAAGTAATTACTTCTGATAAGATCAAATATATGAGTTTAAGTTAGTCTTTCAAGAAGTTTATATTTCTCTTCTTTTTTATATATTCATTTTGTTTTCGTTTTGTCGGTTATTCCAAACTTTACATGATTGATAAAAGAAATTAAAATTCAGCATCATGCTGATTGTATTTCTCTATATTGGCAATGCTATCAGCATGCTCAAAACACTGGAAAGGTACCAAAAATGTAGCTATGGTGCAGTCGAAGTAAGCAAGCCCTCCAAGGAGCTCGAGGTACTTCATTTGCTTACCATTCTCTTTCATTATTTCTCTTCCTTTAGATTTATAGGGCATCTATGTCGAATACCGATACTCTATAATATGTAAAAACATTTAGAACACGTCATGTAGCAAGTTTATCACGTGCTTCAAGTTTTTATCTAAAATGTTGAAACAACTTTCCGCTTTTTGTTTTAAACTAATTTTATGTCATTCGATGATACTATAAATGTACAGTTTTTAAAGAAAGAGAAAGAGAAAACAGACATAGAAGAGAAATCTCTCCAGACAGTATGTTACAATTACATAGAATTTCTTTCAAAAACATATTTGAGAGACGTGAAACATGTTGTGATTGTTTGGGTAAATCTTAAAGTTCTACCAGATTAAACCAGCTCCAAAATCAACTTAATGCTTGTAACTAAACTCTAAGTTGAATATAGTGTGTATTCAGTTGAATACATTGAATTGAAAAAACAAAAACAAAAACAAAAATTTGTGTAAAATAATAACCACAAATTTATAGAAATATTATCAGCAGATGTAGTTTATAGGTATATTACATATTAACAAGTTCATACTATAACATAATAACCACAAATTTGCTTGGTTTCTGCAATAATATTTTCTGTTTGAAAAATAAATAAAAAAGACAGAAAAACGACAATCTGATTTTAATTAATTTTGAAATTTAATTTTAAACAAGATGTCAAAAATTTATACTAAAACACTTCACCCAAATACTACCACCAAACACATTATTGTATATTGATTTTTTTCATAAAACATTTTTCCTTATCTTCACTTTTGTTAATAAAAAACTGTTTTCAAATTATGAATGACCCTTAAATTTGATGCTTTTGGATTTGGTCATAGCAGAGCAGCTACAGGGAATATATGAAACTGAAGGGTAGATTTGAGTCCCTACAACGAACTCAAAGGTATATAAATTACCGTATAGCTAGGAGTCAACCGTACTTAATTACGTACTAGTTTGTAAAATTCTTCCTCTTGGTGTTTCAGGAACCTCCTCGGTGAAGACTTGGGTCCATTAAACTCAAAGGAGCTCGAGCAGCTCGAACGTCAACTAGAGGCATCTCTAAAGCAAGTTAGGTCTACTAAGGTAACCACGACACCGAAAATTATATATACACACACATACACATACATATATATAGAGAAAGGTAATTTTCTTATGGGTCAATAATGTAATGTGAATGAATGTTTCGGCATATTTAAAAAAAATTGAAACGAATGATTTTTCAAAGTCGATCTGATCCCACCGCGTAATTGGAATTTGCAGACTCAATATATGCTTGATCAGCTTTCTGATCTTCAAAACAAGGTACATATATGAATATATGAGCCACAAAGATAGAAACTTTGTTCGTGTATTCTCTATGTTAATCAACATTTTCTTTGGGGCACAGGAGCAATTGTTGATGGAAGCTAATAGAGCTCTAACTATAAAGGTATACGTACATATCCGTTCGGTGTTTGGATGTAGCGTACGACGCTTTTATCAAAATTCTCGTCTTTTTAACCAATGATGTTTCTATACTTCCTAATCTTTATTGATTTTACATTTCAAGTGTTTTTATTGGGATTACTTGGTTATGTTCTCTCTATGGAACTAACTTCAACTTTGTGTGTTAATTCTGAGCAGCTGGATGAAGTAAGTTCAAGAAATCACCTAAGGCAAGCATGGGATGGTGGGGAGCAATGTATATCATATGGTGCTCAGAATGCTCATTCTGATGGATTTTTCCAACCTCTAGATTGCAATCCCACTTTGCAAATTGGGTAAATTCTATGACTTGTTTGTTTGTCTATTTGTTCTTCAAGAACAAAAGAAATAGTAGATGTACAGTAAAATGAACGAAGAGGAATCTAAGATAATTAATCAAAGCCTTACGCTTCCAAGAGCAAATTCTCGACATCCAAACATCGTTTACTTTTTCATTCTTTTCGATTTGCTTTCTGTACAGTTATACAACTGCAGTTTCGGATCAGATCACTGCAACCGCCACTGCTCATACCCAGCAAGTGAATGGCTTCCTCCCTGGATGGATGCTTTGAGAAGAAGATATATAATATAATTTATGTTAATGCAGCTTCTCATGATGGCAATATATGTAAATTGTTTCATGAGCATATATATATAAATATGTGTGCTTATTTTGACATAATATGTTTGAGCACTGGCTTTAAGGAAAACATTAAGCCTCAGACAAACCCATGTTCGAGACTTGTATTGTTTTTGAAAAGCAATACTTAGCTTTGTTTGAAACGTGTATTAATTTTAAGACAATATCTGTTTTGTTTAATCTTCTCAAGTGGAAATTATCTACTTTTTTCAATTACCACAGAGATGCAAACAGATAAATGATTGTTCTCTCTTTCTTCTTCTTCTTCTTCTGCTGTGTTGTTCTGTTTGTGACTGAGGCAGCCATCTCCGAATGGTACCCTGCTTGAATGTAATCGCATATAATAATATTTCAGATCATCCCAATTTTTCAGCTAAACTAAAAATATAATATTAATACATAAATGTGTTGGTAAGAAAAATGGTCTGATTTTACATGTCAATGACATGATGTCATTGTTCACCAGCTATCAAGATGATTAACTGAAAACACAGTTCAATGATGAAAACAATTTCAATAGATGGAGGATATTGCCACCATAGTACATTATAATTTATATACGCCAGAGTCCAACCGGGTATTTACTAGCGCACCGAAACCAGAGTACGAACTAGCACGAAATTAAGAACCCTTACGACCTACAAGCTCTTTCATTCTATCCGCAGCTGGTTACACCATCTTCAAATTCGCAATCACCGTCGCCGAGCAGGTGCCCCCTAGTCAGACAAGATCCATATAACATAAAAAGGAAATAAATTATTGAGAACTTTCGAAAACAAGAACCTTAATCATTACTTATTATGCCAACAAAAACAGAATTTGGTTTCTCGGTCGTTGGGAATCCAACGATAGCGAGGCTGTAAGGCAAATTTAGGTCGTCTAATCTGAACTGATCCGGACGGCCTAAATTCAACACATGGAACTGTAAGAGATTTTATTTTTTCAAATTTTGTTTTTGCTTTTCAGGAGTAGATCTTGGCCATCCAGATCTCACTGGACAGCCCAGATTGGACATCCCCTTTGCCTACCTCAACTTTTCACAAAGGCGTACTAAAGCATCAGACCCCGTCCGGGATGCAACGTCTACGATAGCAGATGTATTCTTCAGAGTAACGCAATCAGCAAGTCTAAACTCACACAACTCCTTCAAGGAAAATGCATCTGTCAATACTGCTGAATGCCCACCACCAGCGGCTAGTTTTCTCACTTCTCCTACACACCTTCATTATGCAGAAAAAGTTACACCCAGGGAAAGCCAAAGCCATTGCTAATCAGATATTACTCCGATACACTATAACATACCAATCCACTGGTGATGGATACCAAGCATATGTAGACTTCTCATTAGCTGCCTGACCATAGCTATTATAACCCCACCCATGAATTCTTCCATCTTTTGTAGAAATAAGTGTATGTGAGTGTCCACATGCAACGAGTTGCACACCAGTTGGGACGATCAGAACAGGGATATTCCGTAAATACGCCTCGGATTCACCGGGGACGCATGAAAAAAATCCAGTTTGGGGTCCAAGGCCTAACTGCCCCACTTGACCACCGCCCCATGCATAAAGAGCCCCCTTTTCAGTTACAGCACACGTATGGACACCGCCACAAGCAACGTCTTTGATAAATACTCCGTCCAGGGAAATCACTCTCCTTGGCAGCAACTCTTTGTCACCAGATTGAAGAGAACAATGCCCAAGTTGACCCATACTTCCTAATCCCCATGTATAGCTGTGATTTGAAAGAATGATACATCAAGAGTGGAATATCAGGCTTCATCAAACAGAACAAAAAACATGTCATGTAATATATTTCAAACAGAATACTACACATTTTTAATGGTAAAAAGAAATGCAGATTAACGTATAAGAACTGAAATGGAAGAGGACGGGTGCTTTAAAGAATTAAAGAGCTGATTATTATTGTCTGAATTTGTTTGGTCATACTCACATTTGATATTAGAAGCTTTCACTCTTCACCAAAGAAAGCCTTCTAAACTCACATTACACAACCATGCCTACCATGGGTATACAAATATTTATGAACATGAGAACTAGTTATTATTTATTTATTCTTTTATCTCTTTAGGTATTTTGATTAAAAAGGAAGATGACATATTAACATGTACGTAAAAGGACGAGCTAAAGTTTATTATGAGTGAGTGATAGAAGAAAATAACAACTTCTAGAATGAAGAACCAGTGAAACCATTAGCATCAGACTCATCAGCACAACTAACAAAAATTCCTATAGGATAATCCATAAAAGCACTGAAAACACAAAGCCTAAAAGTTCTTACAAGGACCTGCAGAATAACTTGTAAGTGATTATATGATGAACTCTGACACTACACGCGGCATCAAAAAATTAAAAGGACACTTACAAAATGCAAAAATATCAGAAACGAAATAGATAATATACAGTAAAATTTATATTTGAGTATTATTCAATCAAGGTCACGAGACTTGCATAACAAAGGCGTCCCTAATTCACTGCATCATGTCCCCTGACTAGATGCGGGAATCCCATCAGAAGATTTTTCCAAACCTTCACAATCAGTAGTGTCATGCGGATAACCACATTTCTCATGCTTAAATGTAGAACTTAATCTCCATCTAAGAAATCCTTCAGATCACTTACGCCTCGCCTTTTTCAGATATGGCTGCAGAGTGGTACTCCCCGCATGACACTTGGGTAATTTTCACAAGCTCAGGGGCCTCATCAAGAAACTTCGCATAAGCAGATATAATGCGAGCCCCTTGTAGACCTTCACAAGTAACACCTCTGCCTAGCTGACCATACTCATTGTAACCTGGTTTATCGGAACAGTAATAAAATGTTGATTAATATGCGGAATTACAAACTTAAGCTTTTTCTCCGAATAATGTGATTCATGAATCACAGTTGCACAACTGCAAAAGTCACCAGCAAAATGTATATGCATAGAACCATTATAGAATTCTTTGGATGATTTTTTCAGAACATGTAAGAGTAAAAATAGAGAAACTTACCCCAAGCCTGCAGCAGTCCATCCTCTGATAAAGCCACCACATGAACAGCCCCACAGGAAACTTGACGGATAACCTATTCACAATAAACAATGGTGCTAAATGTCATCCGTATTACAGTAAAATATACAGGTAAATGTAAAGAGATGTTGTGTACACAATGCCATGGCCACAGTACAAAGTAAAAAAGGAACTGTTGTCTTTGGATAGCATGGCTTGACCAGTAGACAACAGATATTACATTACTGATAAAAAAAAGAAGTACATCTCCCAAGTGACATAACCTAAAACTGGGCACTGAACCACAACTGACAACTCACTTCATCCCATACTCAGGACAATTTTTCTGGCAGAAAACATCTGGTACCAATGCCTATTCTACATTATAAAAGGAACCTGAAAAGTGAAGCCTAAGCATCCATTTGCCAACCATGTAAAATTTTCCACTTACAACAGTAATGAATCAACCAATCTCATGTAATCAGTTCTTTAGATCTTGATGCACACACAAAAAGTGGTTTGTCAACATTCTGAGAGTACTTGGTTTGAGGGAATTTTCTCTCATCTTACTGGACCCAAAACTCAGGTTGTATCAACCCTTTCCCAGGGTGTTTTCTGAGTACTACATTAACAGTTTACCGATAAAAAAAAGGTGGCTTGTCAAAAGTTAAACTTATGTGGAAATCAAACATGAAATGGAATACAAAATATGAGCTAGGGTCAAGTTAATTCCAAGGTAGAGAAGAATTTGGATAAAGCCTCTTCTACTTTCCCCATAGAATCCCTTCTCTTTTCCTTTTGGAAAAGGGAGCCTTTATTAAGGAAAATATATTTGGGTTTTTTTTCTTCGGGGGGAGGGGGGTGAAGAAAACTTTAACTAACTTCTTACAATTACCTATTGCAATCAAGCTAAAAAGAGCCAACTTTTTACTTGAACCATACTGTCTAAGCTTTAGCACCTAATTTGAAACCTCATAAGAAGAACGTGGGAATTTAAACTCTAAGTACTGACTATAAACAAAAAGCAATATACCGTGTTTGGAGTAAAAGCCCCCCAAAACAACCGAGGGAAGTCCGATCCCTGTAGTTAAAGGTAGAAAAATGAATAATAATCTGCTAGATATTAAAAAATTTGATAGTGGCAGAAAATATGATACAGTACCTGGTTCTGTCCCCATACCCAAAGCCTACTAGTTGAGACAGTTCCATCATTTTCACAAGGTTCTGCAATGGCAGCAGTACAATGCGCCCCACAAGAAACAGATTTTACAAATTCCCTCTGCAATTGCTTAACCTTCTTTGGGTGTTTTCTCCTCTCCTCAGTTCCGTCTCCCAATTGACCAAAGTCATTAGCGCCTAATCAATTTGTTCTTGTATGAAGAAAAAGTAGAACAAATGCAAGAACCAAAATTTGAAAACTATTTCAAAACACCAACAAACCCATAAAACAAACGCATTGCTACATCACCTAAAGCAACTGTAATGGAAAATAAAACGTCGGATTTAGTAAAAAGACTACCTAACTAAATCAACTATTATACCTAACATATAAGTCATAGACCTTTGTATTCTAAAAAATCAATAGAATTAAGTGATTATTCTTACAACAAATGCGGGGGGAATCAAACTAGGTGCAAACTTGAATGTTGAAACGTAAAGTGATGGGTGTTAATATAAAGAAAGCATGTTAAGGTAAAAAAGATTCAAACCCCATGTGAAAAGCGACCCATCAGAGGCCACAGCAGCTGTGTGCTCACGACCACAAGCAATATCCAACCAGCGCGAATTAGCTCCGGCCGGGCATCCAAAAAGGTCAGGATGCAGTTGCTTAGGAATCCTTAACTGGTGCTCTTTACCATTCCGACCAGTTTGTCCACTATGATTATAACCCCACACATATATTGCACTCTTCGCAGGAAGGCTTTTTACCGATCGGAGGGCCGTTCCAAAAACATCATCAATATCCATTCTTGTCCAAATAGAACCTAATGCAACAGATATTATATTCTTCAGCTAAAATTCGAAGTATGCAGAGCATTTGCATAAAGAAACTCACGAAAATGAAAAATTAAAACTAAAAGAACTCTCGCGCTTTTTGTATTGGTAATTATCGAAATGCAGAGCTTGGAAAACGTGGGTCGGGCTCCTCTCCTCCCTAATCGATTTCATAATTTAGCCATATATTTTCCTACTTCTCAGCAATCAATTCCGTAAAGCTTTAACCATTATCAGCCATATAGTTTTTATCCAGATAGATAAAACACAAACAGAAAAAATCAATTTCATTGTCCTCCATTGTATAAATGGCATGAAATTGAAAGAAACCCACTAAACTCAAAGAAGCGGGAACGACTTTGAATCGAGAGAGTTACCTGAGTCGAATATGTGTAATTGAATGAAATGGGGGTCCACGAGAACGAGATGGAGTTGTTCTATGCTCCGGAAACCTGGGAGCCGGACCAAGGTGTCGGGTGCCTTGCACAAGCTACCCCCGACGAATCTTCTAGACCATGAGGAAACAAATCTTCTGGTCAACGGTACAAATTATCCGAGAAACAGATTATATATGAGAAATTTTTAAGTTCAGAAGTGATTTAACGAAATAAAGACCCCTCATGCTTTTAACTAAAAAAGTCGTGCCCTTTCTATTTTAAGATTCATAAGCCAATGAATTTTCATTTACTTCTCTTTCTCTTTTATTTTATTTTCCTTCTAATTTAGACTTCTATTATCTTCCTATTCATCATTTTTCTAGCTTCTTCACATGAAACTCTCTCTTTTTTCTTTTTTCTTTCCATTTTATCATTCATTTACTCAATCTCTCACTTATTCCTCCATCGATATAAACTCTCACTCATATTTTTCACTAACACAAACCCTAAACTTATTAAGTTTACCATCAACAATGGTAAGATAGTTCTAGAAAGAAGGTGGTGGACTCTGAATAATATATTTTGCATAGTGGTAGTTGGATGATAAAAAAGGCACACTATTAAGGTTATGACTTTGTTAAAAAAAAATTATTAGATGTTCACTTAGTTATTGTTCATTTGAGTTAGAAAATATCAATATCTATATATAAATATCAAGATTTTGTATTACTGATTTATATGGATTGATATAATGGGTTTGGTTACACAATGTTATACTATAGTCTAGTATATTGCTAGATCGTTAGGCTGTTGGACTAGATTGCTAGACTATAGTCTAGTATACGGCTAGATTATAGATAGGATATGTCTAGACTACTAGACTATAGTATTCATACAATTGAGTGGAATTTAATTGTAAATTAATCTTTACTCATACACATTTAAGCTCAAGTGTAGCAAACATTAAAATTCTAATCGATTTCTTTATCGTTAGACTGCTAGGCTGCTAGACTAGACTGATAGACTGCTATACTACTAGACTGCTAGACTTCTAGTTATTGGCAAGCTTGTTATCGTCACAGGTATATTAAATTTAAATGTTTGAATTGTCAAATCTTTCAGATATAGGAGAAATACAAATGTGTCGAAGATTGGAGGAGAATGAGTAAGTAAAGATGAATGCTTTAAGTATGTGACTAAAACTCCAACGAGTCTGGTGTATATGTCCAAAGACTTCACATTTGAACAACTATTACAGAAGTTATACTTAATTCTTCAATTAGACCGTTAATTACATCGGCTACGTATGGAGTTCTTAGTTAAAGCATGTTTATCTCAACCTGTAGAGATCATCGACAATGAGAATTACGATGGTTTATTGACGAGACATCCCAAATAACCTGCATTGATACTTCATCCCAAATCATACAGATTTTTTCATGTATCAGGCCGCTAGACCATGGTCTAGCAGTTTTGTATTAAAATTAACACTTACTAGATCATGGTCTAGTATATGAAAAAAATAAGGCAACATGGGGTCTGTAATTATAACATTTCAAATAACCTGCATTAACAGTATATATATCATCTCAAAACAGAACAATACCTAAGCTGATTTAAATTTCTAATAGAGACAAACAATATCTAAGCAGATTCAATTTTCTAACAGAGACAGAATAATATCTAAGCATATTCAAATTCAAGAGTCACAATAGTTGTATTCTATGATTTAGAGTATGAAAGTTTTAATACATCAATATTGATTCGCATCCTATAAAAGTACAACTCTCTAATAACATAATAAATATCCTAAAATCTAGAGGAATGTCAGCATCACTCATCTCACTCAGTAGAAGATGTTTTTAACATCAACTCCTTGAACATGAAAATCTGACAAACTGTTGAACCGGTTGCAATAATCAACTTCTAATACCTAAATTTTCTTCAAGTTGTGCTTAAAAGACTCTTGACGGAAAGATGTGAAATCACAATTTCAATGTTGAGGATCAGTTGTATTCCTCTCTCCATATATTAACCAGGATCTGATCTCTCTCCCTCACTTCCTATGTAGACATGGAATGCAAGAATTCTTACAGGTTGTTTGGGTAACATATATCATTTGCTACCGATTCCTTGGAAATAATGGCGAGCTCGCTAGGCTTTACACCTTGTCTGAAAAAGTCCCTTGTTGCATATCCAACTGCTACTCCACCACCAAGAATCACATATTTGAAAGAGTTGCAAAAATTACCATCGCCTTCTTGTAATAACTCTTTTACTTTTTCAATATTTTCATCCACGAGGTTTCCTATATGTGTGCGTGAGAGATATGCTGCTACTTCAACCTTCTATTCGATTTTTTGAATCTCGCTAGTTACCTTTTCTACATTCTCCAACCACTTCTTGATTTTCTTTTGTTGTATGATTTCTCCAAGAGTTTTTTTTTCTTTTGAAAGTTTACTTCTTTTGAAGTTTGGCAACTGGAGCCCATATGATCTATGATTCTTACAGATATTGACTGCATAGTTTTCATAATGTGGTACTCGTACTTGAGAACGTCAATTATGTCTCTGCTCTGACAATGAAATTGGTGTTAGTACAGCTTCTGGTTAATTGGGAAAAAAACCTAAATTGTGTTGTTCATCGCGGTGCGTGCGCGGCAGAAGAGAGGAGGAGCGTGCCCTTTTAAAAAATTAAACTTTTAATAAAAATGAATCTTTTAATAAAATAAAACTTGCGCAACGTCACAATAACCAAATAAAACTTTTTATTGAAAACTCTTTTTCAATCAGTCAGAATCCATTATATATTTATAAGTTAAATCTACAACATACAAGGTTAGGAATCATATATATATTGTAGTCTCTATGAAATGTCCTTATAAAAACTGATCAATCATTCCTTCCCACGAAATCGTTTCAAATATGAATAGACTCCACACTAAGATCTTTCAAGTCAATCCTCAATGCACTAGGACGCGTGTGGGCACGTGGAATATTTCAAGATACTTTTTCTATCTCTAGATGTTCTCAACACATGAGATCTAGAGATTTACTGAGAATGACTTTAATGAGACGATTCTTTAAAACAACGTGATGATTATTCTTTTAGAGATTTGATTAGCATTTAATCACAGAAGAAAATCTCTCGGATAGAAATCGTGTTCTCAATTCAACTCTTGATTGACGAACTGATTATCTAATCAACTGATTCTCTCATCTTCTTCTAACAATTAAGGTCATTAGAATAATATTTGTATATATTCTAGATAATGGAGTATCAAATTTTTTGGGATAAACTGAAATAATTTTTTAATTGTAAAATTATCAATTGTAGTGAGACCCACTGTAATTGTGCACAACTAGAGTGTCACATGTCACTCCAGTGTTGCACACTTACTGTTGTAGTGCCACGAGACACCACAGTAGTCCATGTTAATTTCCGATACCCTATCAGTGATTGGCACGTGGCAATTACTGTGAATTAAATATTTATTTTAATCAGATAATTATCTAGATATCAGTTAATTCAAAATTAACATATCTGATTATCCATATCAGCTAATTTATATGTTATTTCATAAACAACATATTTAGTTGATTTAAATTATTATCTAATAATAATTTAATTCTAATTTCACAAATTAGATATTCTGTCTCACTTATCGATAATTATATATATCATTTCTGACAATTATATTTAAATATATAAATAATTTAATTAATTAATCACACATAATAATGTACTTGCGCTAGAATAAAAAAAATTTGTAATTATTATGTCCTGAAATATTCACACTCTAGATAACGTAGTATAGAGATGAATTAGAGACCATGGAATTGCACTCTTGGAGATTATAGAATGTATTTACAGAATATTCTCATGTAGTTCACTAACATAATCATTTCATGTAGTTCTATCCTCTAATTATTGGTTCATAAATTAGAATCGGTCAAAATTATTGTTTTACCCTTCTAATTACCTTTTGATCCGTAAATACCATTAATCCACTAGTGAATGGTTAATTTATAATCTTATTTTTAATTTGAGCTCAATAACCATTCAACTTTCATAATTAACACTTAAGAGAACCAATACACGATCCGTTAGGAAAGCTTAGATTCTAAATCTTGTAAGATCATGTCCTCAGCCATCTACATCATTGAATCTCCAAAACAAAAGTCATTAGTTTTATTAACAAATAGACCTTAACGAGTGATTCAAAAGATCTCGTAGACATGCA
This sequence comes from Datisca glomerata, assembly GCA_003255025.1. Taxonomy (NCBI): domain Eukaryota; kingdom Viridiplantae; phylum Streptophyta; class Magnoliopsida; order Cucurbitales; family Datiscaceae; genus Datisca; species Datisca glomerata. The sequence goes on from QANY01001046.1 coordinate 383,425, forward strand.
TATGAGTTCATGACTACTCAGGATTCAGACTGATCTACATATAATCATCGAATTGATGTGTATTAAATCTTTATGATAAACGACACGTTAATAAAGATATTAATTCGCATCTTTCATGTCATATATAATCTTATTATATAAAGTATATTTACTAAAATGTCTATTCACATCAATGATCTAGATCTAGATCACACGCATTCATAATGTTTAGTGAGCCGTATTAGCAACCATTCATTAAAAATTTCATACATTAATATGTTGCTGACAATTTTATTCATTATCTATGATCTTAATCATCTCGTACTAATACAAGATGATAGTCTCATTAATGAATATGAAATTTTCAGATATTTATATAAATTATTCAAAAATAATTTAAAAGAACAATTATAAGAAACTGTAATCATCTTTAAATTTCATATTAATATGTCAACACAAGCTTTGAGGGCATAACACCCAACAATCTCCCACTTGCCCTAAAACAAATTTGACATCTCTCTTAATCTCATGTTACGCACGTGACCCTCAAATGTCTTCGCGGAAAATGTCTTTGTAAAAGGATTAGCCAGGTTTTGTTACGATGTTATCTTCATAACAGACATATCATCTCGATACACAATCTCTCTTATAAGTTGATATTTCCTCTCTATGTGCTTGCCCCTCTTATGACTCCTCGATTCTTTAAAATTTGCTACCGCCCCACTGTTATCACATTACAGGATCAATGGCTTGTCCATATTTGGAGCTACTTCCAAATCAGAATTTAAGGCATGGTTAGTAGCCAAAGGCTATACACAAAGGGAGAGAGTCGATTATGAAGAAACATTATCCCTTGTGGCCATGCTTGAATCCATTCGCACCCTTTTGTCTATAGCCGCTAGTTTTGACTATGAGATATGGTAAATGGACGTCAATACAGCTTTTCTGAATGACTCTCTTGAAGAAAGCATCTATATGATACAACCATAATTGTTCATACAAAATAGGCAAGATCAGAAAGTATTCAAGTTGCTAAAATCCATTTATGGATTAAAGCAAGCATCTAGATCTTAGAATATTACATTTGATGAGATTATAAAGTCGTATGGCTTTGAGCAAAATGTTGACGAAGCCTGTGTTTATAAATACACCAAAGATAAGTTAGTGGTTTTCTTATTTCTTTATGTTGATGATATTATACTCATTGTGAATGCTGTAGAAACTTTGTCAAAAGTAAAAAAGTGGTTAGCTGAGGAATTTTAAATGAAAGATTTGGAAGAAGCGAGCTATGTTCTAGGCATCCAAATTCTAAGGGATATAAATAATAAATTATTGCCACTTTCTCAAGTATCTTATATCGATAAGGTACTGGAGAGATTCTCTATGGAGAATTCAAAAAAAAGTCAACAACTGACCAAACATGGAATTGTTCTTTTCAAGGAACAATGTCCTAAGACACCTCAGGAGGAAGAGGATATCAGAAAGGCTCTATATGCTTCAGCAGTTGGAAGACCCAATCATGTCGTGTTGTGTATGAGACATACATCTGTTATACAGTGAGAATTGTCAGTCTTTATCATTCGAAACTATGTTTGGAACATTGTATTGTAATAAAACACATTCAGGTGGAAACCTAAACCCCACTAGAGATACTGATTCTGATTTTCAATCAGACAGAGATAGTCAAAAGTCAACATCTGGATCAGTATTCACCCTAGGTGGATGAGCTATAGTATGGAGAAGTATTAAACAATCTAGCATTGCAAATTTCACTATGGAAGCCAAATATATAACGGCTTGTGAAGCTACGAAAGATGCGGTATAACTTAATATGCGTAGGAATTTATGATTACTCAAGATTCAGACTAATCTACATATGATCATCGAATTGATGTGTATTAATTTTTTGTGATAAACGGCACATTTATAAAGATATTAATTCACATAGGTCATGTTATATATAATCTTATTATATAAAGTACATTCACTAAGATATCTATCCATATCAATGATCTTGATCTAGACCACACGCATTTATAATGTTTAGTGAACCGTACTAGCAACCATTCATTCAAAATTTCATACTTTAATATGTTGCTGACAATTTTATTCATTATCTATGATCTTAATACTCTCATACTAATACAATAACATAGTCTCATTAATGAATATGAGATTTTCATATATTTATTAAATTATTCAATAATAATTTAAAAGAACAATTATATTAAAAATGTAATCCTCTTAAAATTTCATATCAAAATGTCAATACATATACTTTGAGGGCATAACCCCCAACATTCACACCATGTGTTTCTTTCCTTCGATAGAAAAACCCTCATGCTGATCCATATAAAGCTCTAGCTTCATCTAAATTCTCATTTAGAAAGACAGTTTTGGAATCCATTTGATTGTAACTCTAAGTCATAATGAGCTACCAAAGTCATTATAATTCTACAGGAGTCTTTCTTAGAGATGGACGAAAATGTCTCTTTGTAGTCAATACCATCTTTCTGAGTAAAACCTTTAGCAACCAGTATGGCCTCGTGTTGTTCAATATTTCCATAAGAGTCACGTTTGGTCTTGAAGACCCATTTACACCCGACCCTTTTACAACCTTAGGGTAATTCAACAATGTCCTAAACATCATTCTGCTCCATGGATTTTAGCTTATCTTTTATGGCATCTAACTATTTTATAGAATTAACACTTTCAATGACATGTGAAAATGAAACTGGATCTTCTTCAGTTGTCAAATTCTTACTCTTGTAGATATACCACGCAATCATCCGAAATAATGACATTTTTTATCCTAAAGACCTCTTTAATGTCAATTCTTGTGGTCATCTATTATAGGTTCATCAACATTATCCTCATTGTGGGTTGTTTGTTCATTCACTTGTTGTTCTTGTCCATTGTTTAACTTTTCAACAATTGGAGGAACAACAACTTTAGAAGAAGAGAATGGTAAAGGAATTTATACCCTAACTTCTTGAATCACCACATTTGTGTTTGGGTTATGCCATCAAAGCATGTGTATTAACATTTTAATATAAAATTTAACGGATTTACATTTTTCTTATAATTTTTCTTTTAAATTATTGTTGAATAGTTTATATAAATATCTGAAAATTTCATATTCATTAATGAGACTCAGATCTTGTATTAGTACGAGAGAATTAAGATTATAGATAATGAATAAAAATGTCAACAACATATTAAAGTATGAAATCTTTAATGAATGGTTGCTAGTACGATTCACTAAGCATTATGAATACATGTGATCTAGATCTAGATTATTGATGTAGATAGACATCTTAGTGAATGTACTTTATATAATAAGATTATATATGACAGGACCAATGTCAATTAATATCTTTATTAACGTACCATTTATCATAAAGATTTAATACATATCAATCTGATGATCATATGTAGATCAGTATAAATCCTGAGTAGTCATGAACTCATATACATGTCCACTGGATCTTTTGATTCACTTGTTAAGGTTTATTTGTTAAACAAGCTAGTGACTTTTGTTTTGGAGATTCAGTGATATGGATGGCGGGAACATGATCTTACAAGATTTGAAATCCAAGCTTTCCTAACATATCATATATTGATTCTCTTAAGTGTTAATTCTGGAACTGAATGGAGGATAAAACTACCTGAAATGATTATATCAATGGATTACATGAGAATACTCAGTAAATATATTTTATAATATTTAAGAGTGCAATTCCATATTTATAGTGGAGTAATAATGAAATTAATAAATAAGATTATTTAATTAAAAAGTTTAATTAATAATCTGGTGTATTAGAGCTTAAGATTATAGGTTCATGATCTCCAAGTCACATTTGTACTACGCAGTCTGGAGTGTGAATATTTCATGACATGAAAAAAGGACTAACTTGCAAAAGAAATTTTTATTCTGGAGCAAATACATATTGATGAGATAATTATATGTGATTAACTAATTGAATTATATATATATAAAATAATTATGTCGATTAATTTTTTAATTAGCGATAAGTGAGACATAATATCTAATTTATGAAATTAGATAATTATAAACTATTATTAGATAATAATTTGAATTAACTAAATCTGTTATTTATGAAATAATAGATAAGTTAGTTGATAAAGATAATCAGATATGTTAATTTTGAATTAACTGATATCTAGATAATTATCTGATTAAAATAAAAATTTAATTCACGGTAATTGTCACGTGTCAATCAGTGATTGACATAAACTATTGTTGTGTCACGTGGCATTACACTAGCGGGCGTGCAATATTGTAGTATCGTGAGGCATTGTGATGGCTCGCGACAACTGCAGCGCCGTGTGACACTGCAATCGTGCACAAGTTACAGTGGGTCCCACTACAATAGTAATTTTAAAATTAAATATTATTTTCAGTTTATCCCTAAAGATCGTCAGTGTTGATTGCATCAGTTGACAAGCGTTGGTTGAGTGTTGAGAACACAATTGCTATTAGGGTGATTTTTCTCTGTGATTAAAAGTTAATAAAAAATTATGAAAGAATAATCATTGTATTCTCTTAAATCTCTAGATCTCTAGATCTCATGTATTGAGTGTATCTAGAAATAGAAAAAGTTATATTTGAATTATTCTACGTACTCACACAAGTACTAGTGTATTTGAGGATTGGCTTGAAAGATCTTGGTATGGATCTTGAAGTTCGTTATTCGTGAGAATCAGGATCATTGGTTTGTGATGACGCTTGATATAGATTACAAGAGGTCTATGATTCCTATCAAAGTATATCTTTGATATTGGATCCTAATTGAAATAAGTTTTCAATAAAAATTTTTATTTTAGAAACCGTTGCGTCGCGCTTATTTTCTTTTATAAAAAAAGATTCTTTTTTAATAAATTTTTAAAAGCCACCACGCCTCCGCCGCGCATGCGTCACGTTTTCCAACAATTTGGTGGTTCTTGACTCCTACTAACTTCACTATTCTTAATGAACCTCGCATTTCCAGTTTCAACAATTCTTGTACTTTGGTTAGGACAATAAAATCTACACCCTTTAGATTTTTCTATATAACTAATAAAGTAATCAATGGTTGCTCTTGAATCCAATTTCTTTTCTTGTGGATTATAGATCATTACTTCTATCAGGCAATCTCAAACATGCAGGTGCCTTAACTGGGTTTTCCACCGGTCCACAGTTCGAAAGGAGTTTTAGGAACTGCCTTACTAGGAACCATGTTTAACAAATACATTTTAGTTTCCAATGCATGCATCCATAATGATACATGTAAAGATGAGTTACTTAACATACTCCTAACCATACCCAATAAAGTACGATTAGGCCTTTCTACTACATCATTTTGTTGTGGTGTAACCATCATAGTATATTGAGCGTATATACCACGATTTTCAAATGGACCTAGGCATTGCCCACTTCCATCATATTTTCCATAATATTCACTAGCTCTGTCACACCTGACAATTTTCACATTTCTTTCTAATTGTCTTTTAACCTCATTAATAAACACCTCTAAGGCATCTACTGATTGAGTTTTTTCATACAACAAGTAGACATAACCATAATGTGAAAAATCCTCAATAAAGGTGATAAAATACTTTTCTCCACCAAAAATGAAACATCAAAAGGTCCACATATATTGGTGTGTATTATTTCAAGAAGTTGTGTGATTCTTGTGGCTCATTTCTTTGTGTGTTTTATCCATTTTTTAATACAATCCACACAAATACCAAGATCAGTAGAATCAAAGTCTGGAAGGATTTCATCTTTATCAATATGTTCAATCTTTCTTTAGAAATGTGACCCAGACGTTATGCCACAAGTAAGCTGAACGTTCATTTTTTCTAAACAATGTTTAGTTCTAACTTTATGATGCAATGTCACAAGAGTAGCAACAAAAAGATTATCAAGTTTAAGTTTGTATAAATTAGCACAAAGAATACCCGAACCAATGAAATGAATTTCTTAAAGAAACTGATACATCTAATCTAGTTTAGACAAAGAAATTAAATTATGAGAAACAAAAGGTACATAAAAAGTTTGAAATAAATTCAAATGATATCTAGTGTCTAAAATCAATCGATAAGTTCCAATAGCTTCCACTGGAGCTTTGACTCGATTCCCCATATAAATGAAAACTTTATTTGGATTTGTGGTTTGGGTCTTAAGGAATCCTTGCATCGTATTTGAAACATGAGTGGTGCAGCCAGAATCAACCCACAAAGTATTATAAAGAACTTCAGCTAAATTTGATTCGAAACTTACTAAAGCACTAGGCTTACCTTTCTTTTCGAACCACGCCTTACGTTTTAGGTAATCTTTCAAAAAGTATCTAGGTTTACCATAAAAATGGCACCTATCATTCTTGTGTTCCTTCTTATTGATTGGGTAGAGGACTTGTTAATCTTAAGTGGTCTATGCTTTATTCTAGCTTTCTTTCCATCTCCTTGATTACTTACAAGATGAATGGAATTAGTTCCTTGATTCTTAAGTCTCGTTTCCTCCTGAACAAGCATACTGTGAAGTTCATTCACATTTCATTTATCTTTCATGATGTTATAATTCATTTGGGACCATACTGAGTAGGCAGTGAGTTTATAATAAACCGCATAAGGAAATTCTCATCCACATTCATTCCCAAGGACTTAAGTCTTGTTGCAATATTCATCATTTCAATGACATGCTCATGCATGCTACGAGTGTCATCATATTTTATTGTGGTTAATGTAGCCATTAATGTCTCGACAAATGACTTATTAGCAGTTTGGGAACATTTTTCCACATATTTCATGAAAACCTTAGCATTTTTAGTTGTGGGAAGAGTAGACCTGATGTTGTTTGCTACACTCATTCGCATGTTGTTTACTACACTCATTCGCATAAACATTAGGCTTAGTCTGTTTGACCTTTGCCAAGCATCATGAAAAGTCTTATCCTCATCGATATTAGCATCAGTAATAGCAGCATGTTTCTCAAATTGAAGTGACAAATCCAAATCCAAAATATCTAAGTGAAATTGGATTTGTTCACACCCATCAGAAAAATTAAGCTCATTAAACATTAGTACAGGCGAAACATGCGAATGGAGAGAAACGGGAACATATACTGCAATAATAACATTATGTTCATGCATTAATACTTTGAGTTGTAAACTTAACCATATAATACAGATTCAAACACATAATTCAGATAAATAATAAATGCATATCAATGTTTTTCTTTGGGTAATACAATGACATACAAGATAAAACATAATGATGCTAATAAGAATATTTCAATAATTTGGTAACCATATATACACCACTTAGATGTATATACCATATTTGGATAAACAATACAATTAATAGAGCATACTAGTTACCAACAATTATGTTCATTAATTATAAGAAAAACCAATCAATCTTTGGGTGTGACTTTTAAATCTCTTATAATAATGAAATTCAATCTACCCATATATATCATATTACATTACGTCATTTATAAGCATCAACATTCATGGGTAGTTGGATATTAATTATACAATACAAAATTTTATGATCACTAAGGTTTAGCCACTTTGGTGATAAATAAACCAACATAATATAAAATTTCAGATCATATAAATCATTACATAACCATTAAGTTATATAAATTTCATAACTTCATACTTTTATTTGTAAACTAATTTCCATAATTTATCTTCAATATATAAAGGTATATAAAATTCCCTGATCATGTATTCATGGATATAAACACAAAAGCACATGAAACTCACTTTAGCAAAACCATCAATCATGGACATGCAGGAGTATAAAACTTTAGTGCAGAACAATTATGTCCAATTATTTTTGTTAAGCTATCATTACATGAATGTCCAAAACATGTATTCATGTAATGCATATAAAACTTAGGCAATTCACTAGATATATCGTGAATTAAACACATATAGAAAAGCATGAAGTTCTGTATTCGCTAAAGGAAATTATAGGCATCATGTATTCAGTCCAGTCCAAGCAATTATCGGTATCATATATTGGGTCTAATTCAACGTCTTCACTTTCAAGATTCCCTTTCAATATATTCATCAATTCAACTTGCAATTAATTTCATATCAGACTTATCCCATAAAAATTAACAGGTCCTGTAACAGATTTTTTTGCACATTATCACGAAAATTACAATACTTTCATGCGAAAGAACTTTACATTGAAGAAGTGAAACAATACTTTTATGAAAATTCATGAGATCTTAAATCAGGCTTTGATATCATATGTAATTTGTTATTTAGTTATGTAATTAACTATTATAAATATAACTTTATTGTTTAGATTTTTAGAACTTTGTGACTTGTCACGTCCATGGTTATAGAGAATATATTGTTAGTCATTGTAGAACCTTAATAAATCAAAGACGTTGATGAAGACTTTGATTGAAAAGTTGATTTCTCTCCCTTTATCTTTTTAAATGTGCAAACACATTTAATGATGGTGTAAATGTCTCTTAATTGAGTTGGGAAATGACCAACTTTTAAGGGGATTGATGTATAGATACCTTCAATCATAGTGATGATTTCTCCCATTAGATAGTGGTTATTTACTTCAAAATACCACCTCTCACATAATCAACCATAGGATTTTAGTTTAATATTTTCTATTAAACCCATTTATCAATTTTCTATTATTTGTATAAGGGCCAAACGAGTCTTACATCTGAAGGAGCTATTCTCACGGGTTTTTGGCAAAATTTGAAAAAGCTTCACAGCTATTGTGAACGACCCCAAAACACGAACTCTGTTTTTGGCTTTTCTGAGTTTTTCTTAGTTGTTTGTTACGGTTTGTCTGAGTTTTTCGTTCGAATCGTTCACAGCTTTTCTGAGTTTTTCTGAGTTTTTTGTTCAATAACCTTGATTCAGTTCCAGCCAACTCGATCAACGATTCGAGAGACTCCTTTGCGATGGCTTCTTGATTTCTATTCAAAGCCTCGGTCAAGGTCTGCATCATCAACGACAAAAGGTCATGGAGTCTATCCCTATCCGACGTGCTTGATAAGCACTTAATAAAATTCAATGTTGCACCCAAAGCTGCCACTCTCACAACGAAACTCTTCCACGAACCCAAACACTCAGAGAAAATAGAGTGGAGAGTACCCAGATGGGGAACAAGGGATTCACCTTTAAAATCAGCCAATAGGCAAAAATAAACAGAGCACATTCCTGAAGTTTAGGGTTGTCCGAAGTCACAGTGAAATAAAAATGGCATTAGTTCAGTCCAGCCATCATCGGGCAAAATCCTTCGACTGGGTTGAAGGGGAGAGACGCGGCCAGAGATAAGAATCATCACGTAAACGTGAGCTTCGCGTTTGAATCAGAAAAAGAACAGCCATAAACTCAGCAAACGCGAAGCTCTGCCAGAGAAGAAAAAGAGTGAATACATGTTATGGAGAAGAAAAAGAATGCATAACTGGAGAGTGTTTTAGATTTAGGGAAGAAAGTGTTTTAGGGGTTTGGGGAAGAAAGTCGGCGGTTTCATGAACTTGATGCGTTTTGAAGTAATTGTTAAAATGAGTATGTTTTGGAATACTTTAGAAAAATTATACAGTTTTGACCACAAAAAAGGTCACTTGAAGATGCGATTTTAGTTTTGCCACGTAGGCTGTAATGTCGGCGGTGCTGCTTTGGGTGCTCTATAAAACTCGCCTCTTGAGCATGTGACGTCTCTGTGAACCAAACTCGCCTCTTAGAGAGGTGAGTACACTGATATACATGAAACTCGCAACTAAAAATCAACCTTGAACTCTCCTATACAAGAGGCGGGTTCTACTTTCATCCTTTCCTTTCTCTAACAAAATCTTACTTTCCCCTAGTACTTGCAAATTCAAATCCCACATACACATATTCCAGCAGCCTAAACAAATCCATTCTATTATCTATCTTTTAAACAAATTCATCAACATCTTAACAACTTTAAACTCGATGGAAATTTGAAAAAAGAACAAAAAATTTCAGTAACATCAAACAAAAACTTAAAGACAATGTTTATACCTAATGTAGTATGTTTTACTAACATCATAAATGTACTAGGAAGGCAAGAACTCGGGCGGCTGAGACGGTGGCAGATGAACAGCTGTGAACAGAGGACGACTGAGACGTGGGGATGGCTGGGGAGGGAGGAGAGCATTCGGGGAAGAGAAGTGTTGGATGAGAGAAAAATGAAGAAGGAAGAAATTGATACAAATGAAATAGAGAGCTGAACTCGCCTCTTTAAGTGGCGAGTTCAATTGGTGTCGTTTAAATTAAAACAACGTCGTTGGAATAAAGAAAGGAAGAGAACTAGAACTCACCTCATGAAGAGGCAAGTTCTAGCCACATCCAATCAACTATTTCCACGTCATACCTCTTTGACAAAAGAGGTCTGATGTGACAAGAGGTTGCAGACCACTTTGACATAAAGATGTATGCGTCTCTAAAAAATAAAAGGACCTCGTGAACGAGGCATGTCAGACCTCGATCAACAAGGTCTTAATGCTTAATAAGACCTCGTTAAACGAGGTCCACTATGGCTCATCAAGACCTCGTGTTTTTTAAGACACATTGTATGTTTCATTAAATTCGTTTTTCAAAACACAAGGTTAATCAAGTGAGGCCCCCACCAATATCGCATTTGGAAAACCAGAATATAAACCTCGGCTTTTCAACATGCGACTTCTGATTCCTCCACGCAGGCAAGCATGTCCACACTGCCATGTGAGGGAGGACCATAAACCGCCTTCGTAAGAGGCGATTTCGCTTACATGGTCATTTTTGCATCATTTTCCCAAATACTGTGAAAATAAGCTCATTTTAATAATTTATTATTAAAATCTATTAAAAATAAATTTTTGAAGAAAGTGTCATTTTAGATTATTTAATTTTTATTATTATTATTTTGAGTTTAAAATGTGAAATAGTAACCTCCAGTTAAGTTTTTCAGTTAGTTTTTAACGGCGGTTAGTGCTCATGGGTTGGCTAATCTACAAACATTAAGGGTATTTGAGGCTTAAGAAAAAGTTTAGGGGTATGAATTGTATTTATCCTTTTTATTTTAGTACAGTAGATCATTCAATGTCTCACGCTTCGCCTAATAATTTGATGATGTATTTGAGAATAAAAGAAATAAGGTGAACGTAATAGTATCAACTTAATATTAGTGTGACGCGCAGTAATTATACTTCGTCACTCGAGTCATGAAAAAATATTTTGACAATGTTAATATAATAAGATTAGAGAGTTAGAATGCTTATGAATAAGATATGCACCTTATATTTATATGAAATAGTTGTAGGCTTTTACTGGTAGGTCAAAGAATCTAGGTCGGACACAATAGTAGCTCGATATCCTTTAGGCTTGTGAGCTCATGTCTGGACCAAAACGATTTAAGTAATGATCACAAATAGGTCATGTTGAAAAAAAATCATAAAAAATAATACCAAGTATAAAATAAAATAAAAAATAACCAATGCACGCGCCCTAAAATGAATAAATAAATCATATGGCTAAAAAATTTTCGACGCCAACTCACGAAAAACTACTTCAGCCGTCAATTGTTTATATAATATATATCATATGTATAAATATATTGCATGTATTTTTTATATATACTGTACATATTATATAAACTTTCTGAAAATTACGCTTTTACTCGACGCAGGGGCCTTGTTTTTTGGCAGAAAAAAATTGTTTTTTTATGATTCTGGGGTAGCTATTTTTTTTTAACATTAGTTATTTTTTATTTTTTCCTTAAAGTAGCCTAAACTTGATGATTTTTATATTTGGGCATACTCAGTTTATCCCATACTTCATGAGTTCAGATTGCATGACTCTGACAATTGGAAGTAAAGAAATCAACTGTATAAGTTGATACAACGATGTGGTGTCATGAATATGACAAATCCATGTACATACACTGCTTCATAGTTACGAGTATTTATTAAGCTTCATTCATGATTCAGAATCTAAGTTCGTTAGTGGACGAACCCCAAAGATCTAAAATGATTTGAATCATAAACATGAGATAATCTTATCTGATGAGACCATTAAAATGGTTTTGATAGACAGATGGAGCCTCGTGATTCATATCATATTGAGTTTTCGAGAACTTGTCTTGAATCTATGAGGAATAAACAATGATTGACGGAGTGATCACTGTTGGAGTGAAGGATGTGTTCGGCCATGAAGCAATTTCAATGGAGAGTTTATGCTGCATCAGGGTTAAGTCAAGCTCCGGCGGGATGTGACATGATTAGGGGTATGCATGGTTTGATTCGTTCGCTTAGTAGGTCATTTTTATAATCGAACAGACTTTATCAATTATCTACGATACCAAATTGAATCAGTGAGGGAATATGAATCAAACCAATCTGTGAGGGTGATCTGAAATAGTGAGTTTTATTCAGTTGGTTGTAATCAGTTATAATATATATATATTCCAGTATCAAGTTGGAGATCATGAGTTGAAGTTCTCGCATAAATAATATTCTTCCATAATTAAAATCAATTGTTCAGAATGTTAGACCACTAAAACATTTAAGAGCTTCACATGAGTGGGATTGTTAAATAATTAATTCAGATATATGAGTTCGCCCAAACCCAATAGCTTGAACGTTTGAGTTAACTGGCAATTTAACAATAACAGTTATTTTGTGAGACAATTGGAGCAGCAAGTAAATGTTAAACGACATAACGTGCTTAATCGACAACCATTTATTCAGGCCATGTTTGGTTCAGTCTATCCTCTATTATAATATACTTGTAATTCTCTTGTAATTGAATTACCACAATTATTTAGAGCAATCATTTAATTAGATAACAATCATAATTTTCATGTAATCTTAATTTAGCTCTTAAGTAGGTAATTTTCATGTAAACATTTAAGAGCTTAATCGACGACCATTAAATGCTAATAACGTATGAATGAGATTAGTGTGTGAAATAACGTTTTTGAGTTTACAGATAAAAAATATAACCAACAAATATATTGTTAAATTAGCCGAATTGATGTATACATTCTTCAGTTATATTAAAAATGTATTTATTTGAATTATAATTGATTCAAACTGATTATTTTTCAGAGAAAAACTAATTGAACCGATGGTTCTTTAGATTAACTGAACAAGATGAGATAAAATTATTGACTAAGTCGACACAGTTTGGTTAATTCAGTTTGACCGGTTCGGTTCGATTAGTTCAACTTATTTTTACACACTATCAGACGTGACAACAATAAGGTGAGATGGAGTGTGAAGTGGGAAAAGCAGAAGTCCAACCTAAATTACGTATATTAAAATTTTATTATCATTGTCAAACATCAACACTAGCTACATTTATTCCTCGTGAAAGTGTTCAAAATGAAAGTATTCTATGGAATCATAAATAGGCTAAAACGAAGTGGCATGATGTGGAATGTGAGAGGAATAGCGAGTATCAGTCTTTTTGGTAGTGGTTTTCGTAGGAAACTGTACATTTTTAGAACATTGAATGCTAATACTTCCCAATCATGAAGAAGTAAGATTGACAAAGAAACAAATAAAAATTGTTCAAGGGACTTGCCCGTGACTAGCGTTGGATAAATTGCGTGACTAAGTCGATTTCAATAATGTTGCAAAATTCTAGAATCTTGAGTATGATATTTTACTGTTTGAAAAAGAAAAAAATATGGGTATATTAAAAATTACATAAAAAACTTAACATAAACATGAGATTATATTAAGAAAAATTAATCAAATAAATATTGTGTAACATGTGCATCACACGGCCATACAACTAGCTATGGAGAAATATGACTAAAATATAAGAAATACCTTGCATTTTTAAGTTTTTTTATAGTATATCCGTACTTTTAAATTTATGCAAAACATACTATTCTCTCACGTTTACTATTTATTAAAAACAGAGAGATACACTTCCTTAAGAAAACAAAAACCCATCCTTGCACGAGCTCCATCCCAGCTCGAAGGAGAGGCAGCTCAAGATCTCTAGTATTTTCTTAAGCTCCATCCATTGTCAATGAACCAGCTCGAGAATTTTCGATTACCACAAGTCCTGGTCATTTTATGTACAGCAGCAGTCGATTCTTGGGCCACAAAAATGTTCAAAATTTTGATATTTCATATTAATTGCATTTGTTGTGCCTCCAGGCCGCCATTTATCACTTTGTTTAGCTGCATGATGTTGATTTTTTTTACTTCTGTTTACTTAGATGAGAAAGTATAATTAAGAAGACAGAGAGGAGGGTAGCATAATCAAGGCAACTTGGTGAAAGTGGTTGGTGGAAAGTCCCTAGATCTAATTAGAGAACATAGCTATGTCTTTCATTGGTACACAACAGAAGTGCAAGGCTTACGAGAAGACTGTTTACCCTGTCGATCAGCTGTCAGCTGATGGGGTTACTTACCATAAGTCTTACTTCAAATGCACCCACTACAAAAGGACCTTTACGGTATTCCACTATCTTTATCGTGCTTGTTTCTGCCTCTTGAGAACTAGAAAAGGACCAGAAAAAAAATACAGAGAATTAGAACGAAATCGAGCAAATATATCGAAGAGCAATCTTGTACGGGGATGGAGCTCTTCGTGCGAGCCTCTCTCCTTCGAGCTGCGTCTCCTTCCAGCTGAAGGTTTTCTCTAAAGTGGTTTGGGTTTCTATTTTCTTAAGGAAAGTGTCATTCTCTTCGTTTCTAATAAATGATAAATGTGAGACAAAGGTATATTTTACATAAATTTATAAGTGTAAGGAATTAAATAGTTAATTATAAAATACATGTGTATGTTTTACAAAAATTTAAAAGTGTAAGGGTATTTCTTATATTTTAGTCGAGAAATATTTATCATCTAAATTTGTGTTACAGAAATTGCTTTATATAATAGTTTTGTGTTAATGTAATTATGCATTAATATTCTGACTTAGTCATAAAGGAAATAAATGTAATTTAGAACTTTTTGGCCAACACATGTTTTATTATTAAGGGTGTTAGCACAATATCGTTTTGAAGGTGGGTGTTAGCACAATTTGAGATGAATATATTTACTCTTAGCTATGTGAATAAGGGACTACGTATCTTAATCAAAAATCTTTTTGGGAATAGAACAGAATATTGTAACTTTATCACCGTGCCTTTCGTTTTTTGTTGTCAAATGGGAATAGAAATTACATTGATTGAAGATTTAACCTCATACCAATAGTTTTTTAGAAGCTGGTTATGATCATTATGGTATGTGCATGTCATATTTGGAAGCTCGTCCTAGCAAGTAATTCATTGAATTGATAATTGTGCATAATAAATAGTATTTAATTTATTTTTACATGTAATATTAATTTAATAAAAATTTCTCGACACTTATTATAGTTTGCAAGAATGACATAGAGACTCATCTAGTTTGAAAATGACAAATAAATCAACTTTGTCACAAATCTGTTAATTTAGATGTGAACAAAAAATGTATATTCTATAATCAATCTGATTTAACCATTATTCTAATCCAAAACATAAATCGGCACTTTTTTCAAGTTTTAGGTCAATTCTAGTTTTTGAATATTAAAAGAAATTGGTTATAACATTTCCAGAGTTTCAAATAAAAAGAAGGATAATTTTGATATTATGTATTATTTAAATGAATTTAATTTGAAATTTAATGTTTTTGAGTGTTTTTATCAGTCAAACCTAACATTGGTTTATGTCAATTTTTAAACTAGAATGGTGTTTGTATCATCAGTAATTTTAATATTATGTTTTTTAACTAATTTATTATAAGTAATTTTATTGCTGTAAGAGAATGTAAATTTTACGGGCTTAACTCAAAGATCAAACGGAAGCAATACTCATCATATCCAATAGGCACAAGTAAATAATGATTAATTTATTACATATGCAATTAACAGAATAATGGGAAATTGCCATGGAGAGACCCTTGGATAGACTTTAACCAAATAAAATCCATGAGATAGACTTTAACCAAATAAAGACCCTTGTGATCGACTCAATGATCTTAAGACCCTTGTGAAAGACTTAATAAAGTAAAATACTTATTTAGCCTTTATAATAAAATAATTTCATTTGAGTCCCACTTATGAACTTTCTATGCAATCTCACTCTCGATGGTCACTCCCCTCTGTGAAAGACTTATCCCTACGACTGACTTATCTTCTCTGTGAAGGAATTTGAATCTCTTATATGTGAACTCGTAGATTTCGTCTCTGCAAAATCCTTCTCTACAAAACCCTTTGAAACTCTTCTCTACGAAGCGAAACCCTTCTCTATGATTTCCTTCGACAATAGTCCACGAAACTCTTAGTTCGTTGTTTTTGGAACACTAAGATTGCTGTCGAAGCTGTTCACGGAGCACTAAGATTGCCATCGAAGCTCTTCACGGAACATTGTGATTCTTGTTCGAAATCCTTGTTCACGATTGCCATTGAAAACCCTAGTCCACCAAAGCCGCACGACTGCTATTCGAAACCTAGGGTTCATAGAATTTGATTTCATCTTTTCTAAAATTGCTATGTTTATTGGCTTACTGATTCTCATTCTCATACAGTATACTTACTGGCTTACTGATTCTCATATAGTTTATTGGCTTACTAATTGTTATGTAGTATGCTTATTGATTCTCAAGTGCAAGTACTAAATTTGCTAAAATACGTGCAAGATTGCAATTGCAAAACACCCAAAGTGCAGGGCCAAAAAATGTCGAAGAAGCTGGTAGAAACAGTTAAAGTTCTCAGCCTAATCCTCTGGAGAAGGGTTCACGTCACCCAAACTCTTCTAATTTTTGTATGGCTGGTGAAAAAAATATGAGAAACAAAAGAAGAGAATACAATAAGAGGAGCAGTTGTTCTTTGCTCTTCTAGTACTGAATATGAATATAGTTCAAAAGAAATACACATCAACTTGTTATCACAATGCGTGAATCAAATGAAACTAAGAGGCAAATATTTTTATGTTGGGTTTATGATATGTATAATTGATTCAAGTTCTTGCATCTTTGGTCATAAGCTGCGAAATCTATTAAATGTAGCAACTTAATAAAGTCAAAAGACATCCCTGATATTATGCATATAGACTTGTGATTTAAGTTGTACTTCCGTACTATAAATTAATTGAAGTATTTTAAGATTATACAATTTGTTGGGGGTTATGCCCTCAAAACATGTGTATTGACATTTTGATATGAAATTTAAAGATGACTACATTTTTCTTATAATTATTCTTTTAAATTATTATTTAATAATTTATGTAAATAGATGAAAATTCTATATTCATTAATGAGACTATGATCTTGTATTAATACGAGACGAATAAGATCATAGATAATGAATAAAATTGTCAGCAACATATTAAATTATTGAATCTTTAATGAATTGTTCCTCGTACGCTTTACTAAGTATTATGAATGTGTGTGATCTAGATCCGTATCATTGATGTGGATATAAATCTTAGTGAATGTACTTTATATAATAAGATTATATATGACAGGAACGATGTGAATTAATATCTTTGTTAACGTACCGTTTATCATAAAGATTTAATACACATCAATTCGATGATCATATATAGAGCAGTCTGAATCGTGAGTAGTCATGAACTCATATGCATGTCTACTGGATCTTTTGATTCACTCGTTAAGGTCTGTTTGTTAACCACGCTAGTGACTTTTGTTTTGGAGATTCAGTGATGTGGATGGCTAGAGACATGATCTTACAAGATTTGGAATCTAAGATTTCCTAACGGATCGTATATTGGTTCCCTTAAGTGTTAATTCTGGAACTGAATGGTTATTGATCTCAAATTTATAATAAGATTATAAATTAACTATTCACTAGTGGATTAATGGTATTGAATGATCAATAGGTAATTAGAATAGTAAAACGATAATTTTGACCAGTTCTAATTTATGAACTAATAATTGGATGACAGAACTACATGAAATGATTATGTCAGTGGACCACATGAGAATACTCTGTAAATACATTCTATAATCTATATTAGTGTAATTTCATATTTATCGTGGAGTAATAATAAAATTTATAAATAAGATTATTTAATTAAAGAGTAAATTATTAATCTGATTTATTGGAGCTTAAGATTATAGGTCCATGGTCCTCCAGTTACCTCTATACTACTTTGTCTATGGTGTGAATATTCAGAACATAAGAAAAGGACTGACTTGTAAAAAAAAAATTATTTTGGAGAAAGTAGATAATTATGAGAGAATTATGTGTAATTAATTAATTAAGAATTAATTAATTAACTTATTTATATATTTAATTATCAATAAGTGAGATAAAATGTCTAATTTGTAAAATTAGATAATTAAATTCTTATTAGATAATAATTTAAATCAACTAAATTTATTATTTGTGAAATAATAGATAAGTTAGTTGATATGGATAATCAAATATGTTAATGTCGAATTAATTGATATCTAGATAATTATCTTATTAAATAAATATTTAATTCACAGTAATTGTCATGTGTCAATTACTGATAGGGTATTAGAAATTGACGTAGACTACTATCGTGCCATGTGGTACTACAATGGTGCCGTGAGGTACTGTGCTGGCCCACGACACACTGCACTGTCATGTGGTGCTGCAGTTGTGCACAATTACAGTGAGTCTCACTGCAATTAGTAATTTTACTATTAAATATTATTTCAGTTTATTCCTAAAAATATGATACACCACTATCTAGAATATATACATATATTATTCTAATGGTCTTAGTTGTCGAAGATGAGAGAATCAGTTGTCAGATCGTCAGTTCGTCAATCAAGAGTTGAATTGAGAACACGACTGGTGTCAGATATATTTTCTTCTCTGATTAAACATTAATCAAATCTTTAAAAGAATAATCATCACATTCTTTTAGAGAATCGTCTCCTTAAAGTTATTCTCAGTAAATCTCTAGATCTCATGTGTTGAGAACATTTAGAGACAGAAAAAGTGTCTTGTAATATTTTACGTGCTCACACACGTCCTAGTGCATTGATGATTTACTTGGAAGATCTTGGTGTGGATCTCAGAGTCTACTGATCGTTGAAATGATTTCATGAGAACGGAGGATCGATCGCTTTTTGCAAGGACACTTGATAAAACTACAAGAGGTATATGATTCTTAACCTTATATGTTGTAGACTTAACTTAAACATATATAATGGATCCTGACTGACTGAAAAAAAGTTTTTAATAAAAGTTTTTATTTGGTTATCGTGGCGTTCACAAGTTTTGTTTTATTGAAAGATTCATTTTTATTAAAAGTTCAATTTTTTAAAAGGCCACGTACTTTCACGCTTTCGCCGCGACGACCAATAAGTGGTATCAGAGCAGTCTTTATATATTTATATGTTAAATGTTGTGTAAGTTTTCTTGCATTATTCATATAATATGAGATATGTATTATGATGGATGATTATTTTTAAATGTATGAAACATAATAGATCGTTAATTGTATGGTAATTATTGAGTTAGACTTTGTTTTAATTTTTTTCTAGATCTTGTGTAAGTCGAAATAAGGTGTAGGAACTTTTTGTAATTTTATTTTGAATATTACTGTAATTATTTTGAATGAGAGAAGATGAAGAACGCATGAGACGAATGGCAGATGTTAGCTGTTTTCGCGAAAATACTATTCATCCGCAAAAACACTATTCATCCCCAAAAATACTGTTCATCCGCGAAAACACCTTTTCATGGAGAAATTTCCTGTTCCGGCGGAGGTGAACAGTGCCTGCGGTACTGTACCAGCGGTAAACAGTGGCTGTCCGGCGCAGCAGGCAGCTGTCGGTGGTGAGACAGGTAGCGGTGGTGATGAGCGACGATCGGAGAGTCCTATTGCCGGTGACAAATGTTGTCACATTTTAGGAAAGTTTCCAACAAACAATGCAACCAACTCTATCACCTAAGTATTTCATTAAAACCCAAACTCTTTTAATAATCCATTTAAATTTTGAAATTAATGTAATTAATTATTAATTTTTGATTTTATGAAAATAAAAAATTAATAGCTAATTGGGTTTGATCAAATCAAATAAAGTGTTTATTTTGATTAAGCCAAAGTCAACTATATTAAAAAGCATAATTATAAAAATTATTTTAATTAAGAAAAATAGTTTTTCTAATTAAAATTAGTTTTGTTCAAAATTTGAAGCTTATGAAGATGGACATCAGGAGGAGAAAATGATATTTGAGAAATATGTATTCTTGAAGTCCTCTTTGTAATTTTTTTTATATGTTGTAATTTAGAAATACCTAATAGTCACTTGATCTATTATTATTTTATTTAATTGTTAAATAATTATTTAATTGTTATGTTTGATAATATGTCTATGCATCAGTCGATCACATGCCAAAGATGAAAATTTCATATAGTTTTATTAAATAATGCATCTCATACGTAGTAACATGATTTATTAAGATTGTTCTAATATATTTATATGCATTGCTTTATGAAATCAATTACATATAAACTGCTAGGTTTTAACTAGTTAAAACTTGGTAATCATACCACAGTGAAGGCTATAGTAACTTTTAAGTTAACTGACTTTAGTAAAAGAGTTTATTAAAGTTTGATGAAAATAATTAATTAGTTAATCTAAGTTCACCTAATTATGACTTAGGCGCTTCAGAAAGTTAAATGAACTTAAACCAATGAGATTGGATTAACTGATAATTAAATATTCATTGGGTTATTATTTTAGCTAGTAATTTTTTGGAATTAATTAATTAGTTAAAATAGAAACACATTATCCTAAAATAGTGAGTGCGAGAAGGTTGACATGTCAATGTAACCTATGATCTCCATCATTAGTACATCACCGTGAGGGCCTCGAGATGGCTTTGTTTTCACCCCCCCTAAGAAAGGTTTTGAGCTGTATCAATACCAATATTGGACTTCTTAAGAAGATAGGAGGAAGTGATGTAGTTTGGTTTTAACCAACTCTAAGACGACATATTCTAAATGAAGTCATGAAATCTGAAATGATGGGATACACTCACAAAGTCATAATTAAGTTTTCATGTGGATAGTTGTGACTTGACCGAACAAGCTTTAATTAATAAGGATGATAATATCTCATAGACAGTCTAAGGTTAATCTGATCGATCCTAAAGCGGCGAATTAATCGTTGGGTTATTTTATCATGATTAGTAAATGCTAAATTTACGTGTTTATTATGATCGCATTCTTACATCACGTTTACTTTTTGAATTTTAGATATTTTTCAATTATATTGAATCATGTATGTTTTTAAATTTCAGTTATCCATATTATGTCTATCATGAGTAACTTTGTTACTGCTTTACTCACTCTTGAGAAATTGAATGGTGATAATTTCGTACGTTGGAAATCAAATATGAACTTAATGATGATTTGTGAGAACCATAAGTTCGTTCTTATTGAGGAATATCATGATGAGTCCACTGCTAACTCCCCTAAGAATGTTAGGGACAATTTTGATGCTTGGATAATATCAAACAATAAGGTGAAGTGCTACATGCTTGTGAGCATTTATGATGTTCTGAGAACCAAACATGAAAGCATGAAAACTGCCTATGAGATAATGGAATCTTTACAGGCAATGTTTTGGTAGCAGTCTGATCAAATTCGTTATGAGGCCACTAGGAGCTATGTGGCAACTAAGATGATGAAGGGTACTTATGTCCGAGAACATGTTTTGAACATGATCAACATAATGCATGAGGCAGAAGTGCATGGGGTGACCATTGATGATCAGAATCACGTTAACATCATACTAGAGCCGCTTACACTAGTTTTTTTTGCGTTCAGGACCAACTATGTTATGAATAAGTTACAATTTAACACGACCTAATTGTTGAATGAACTATAGACTTTTGAGTCATTAAACCTTAGAATGACCAAAGAGAGCGAGGTAAATCTTGTCGATCAAAAGCATTCTTCCAATATTGTTAATAACAAGAAAATGAAGAAGAACAATGATAAGGACAAGAGTAAGAAGAAAAGAGTAAAGAAAGCCAAGACATCGTCGAAAGCCAAGAAGAACAAGAAAGACAGCAAACCCAAAGAAAAGTGTTTCCATTGTGGGGTTGAAGGTTATTAGATGAGAAACTGTAACAAGTATCTCTCTGAGCTAAAAAAGAAAGGTACGTATGATTTACTTGTACTTGAAGCTTGTTTAATGGAAGATGAATTGCCATCCTAGATACTTGATTCAGGAGCCACTAGCCATGTATGTTATTCTTTGCAAATGCTTGATTCGTTAAGGAGCTGACTGATGACGGGGTCGTTTTGAGAGTTGACAGTGGTGCGCTGGTGTCAGCTAAAGCATTAGGGACAAGCGGTTTACTTTTTGGATATAATTACTTTATTTTAAACAATGTTTATTATAATCCTGATTTTTTGAGGAATTTTATTTCTCTTTCATTTTTGTAAGAAAAATTATTTAAAATTTCTTTCATTAATAAAGAGTTTATTATTTCTAAGAATTGATTCGATATTTTTCATGCCATATTTATAGACGGACTGTATATGGTTAAATCGACTGAACACACATTAAATATTTGTGAATTATTTAAAGTAATAAAACCTAAAAATAACAAACGACAAAGAGTTTATCATGATGATAACACATGTTTATGACATCTTAGGTTGGGACATATTAATTTAGATAGGTTAAACACGTTAACAAAGCATGGTTTTTCGAGAGAGCTAAAAGTTAGAACTATTCCTGTTTGTGAATCATGTGTAGATGGTAAAATGACCAACAGTCCTTTCACAGGAAATGGCTAAAGAGCCAAGAAACCACTTGAGTTAGTACATAATGGTATTTTTTGACCGATCAATGTACAAGCTAGAGGTGGATATGAGTATTTTGTCACTTTCATTGACGATTGATCAAGATATGGTTATAGTTACCTAATGCATCGAAAGTCTGAAACTTTTGGAAAGTTAAAGGACTTCAAGATTGAAGCTAAAAAGAAATTAGGTAAATCATTAAAAACTCTTCGATCTGATCGAGATGGTGAATAATTGAATTTAGAATTCAAGGATTATTTGCTGGAGTGTGAAATCATATCCCCATTTACGGCATCTGGAACACCATAACAAAATGGTGTTGCAGATAGAAGAAATCGAACCTTATTGGATATGGTTAGGTCGTTGTTAAGCTACTCATCATAGTCACTTAAATTTTAGGGATATGCACTACAAACGGCAACTTACATTTTGAATGTAGTGCCCTCTAAGTCTGTAAGCAAAACGCCTTTAGAATTATGGAATGGCTCCAAACCTATTTTACGTCATTTCCGTATATGGGGGTATTCAACTCACGTTCTTAGACCCAAGACCAGAAAGTTAGACTCAAGGCCTGAGGTATGCATATTCGTTGACTATTATCTAGAGACTAGATGTGGGTACTGTAAACTTTCTTGAGCATGACTATATGCAAAATTACAAACTTCATAGCAAAGTATTTCTTGAGAAATTAGAGACTGATGAGATCAAAACACCTTTAGTTTTTACTAATAAAAGATAAATCAGCGAAATTACAGTTCCTGCAAAGGAAATCCCGGTGCAATGTCATAGTGGGAGGGTTGTGAGACAACCAGTTCGCTACGAACTAGAGGCACAAGTCCTAGCGTGTCAGACACTAATAAGGATGATCCATTATCTTATGAAGAAGCAATGAATTATCATGAAAATGAGAAATGACAAGATGTCATGAACCAGAAAATGGAATCTATGTATTCTAATTCCATCTGGGAATCTACTGAATCTTTTGATTCACTCATTAAAGTCTGTTTGTTAATCAGGCTAGTGACTTTTGTTTTAGAGATACAGTAATGTGGATGGCTGGAGACATGATCTTACAAGATTTGGAATCTAAGCTTTCCTAATGGATTGTATATTGGTTTCCTTAAGTGTTAACTCTGAAACTGAATAGTTATTGAGCTTAAATTTATAATAAGATTATAAATTAGTCATTCACTATTGGATTAATGGTACTTAAAGATCAATAGATAATTAGAAGGGTAAGATGATAATTTTAACCAGTTCTAATTTACAAACCAATAATTGGAGGACAAAACTACATGAAATGATTATATCAGTAGACTACATGAGAATACTTTATAAATGTATTGTATAATCTCTAAGAGTGCAATTCCATATTTATAGTGGAGTAACTATGAAACTAATAAATAATATTATTTAATTAAAAAGTTTAAATAATAATCTTGTTTATTAGAGCGTAAGATTATAGGTCCATGGTCTCCAAGTCACCTCTATACTACGCTGCTAGGGTGTGAATATTTTAGAACATGAGAAAAGAACTCGCTTGTAGAAGAAATTTTTTTCTGGGGCAAGTACATAATTATGAGATAATTATGTGTGATTAATTATTTAAGAATTAATTAATTGAATTATTTGTATATTTAAATATCGAATTTATGAAATTAGATAACTGAATTATTATTAGATAGTAATTTAAATCAATTAAATCTATTATTTGTGAAATAACAGATAAGTTAGTTGATAGGGATAATCATATATAGTAATTTTGAATTAAGTGATATCTAGATAATTATCTGATTAAAATAAATATTTAATTTACAGTAATTACCACGCGTCAATCACTGATAGGGTATCAGAAATTAACATGGACGATTGTGGTGCCACGTGGCACTACAGTAGTGAGTGTGCAACACTATAGTGCCACATGGCACTACAGTGGTGGCGTGGGGCACTGTGCTCGCGCACGGCACACTCCAATACCATGTGACACTGCAATTGTGCACAATTCGTAGTGGGTCTCACTGTAAGTTATAATTTTGCAATTAAATATTATTTTTGTTTATCCCTAAAAATCTGATACGTTATTATCTAGAATATATACAATTATTCTAATGGCCTTGAAGGTTGAAAGAAGATGAGAGAATCATTTGATCAGATAATGAGTTCGTCAATCAAGAATTGAATTGAGAACGTGATTGGTGTCAAAAAGATTTTCTTCTGTGATTAAACATTAATCAAATCTATAAAAAAATAATCATAACATTCTTTTAAAGAATCGTCTCACTAAAGTCATTCTTAGTAAATCTCTAGATCTCATGTATTGAGAATATCTAGAGACAGAAAAAGTGTCTTGTAATATTTTACGTGCCCACACACGTCCTAGCGCATTGATGATTGACTTGGAAGATCTTGGTGTGTATCTCGGAGTCTACTGATCGTTGAAACGATTTCGTGAGAAAGAAGGATCAGTCGATTTTTGCAAAGACATTTGATATAGATTACAAGAGGTATATGATTCTTAACCTTGTATGTTGTAGATTTAACTTATAAATATATAATGGATCATGACTGATTGAAAAAGAGTTTTTAATAAAAGTTTTTATTTGGTTATTGTAGCGTTACGTAAGTTTTGTTTTATTAAAATATTCGATTTTTATTAAAAGTTTTATTTTTAAAGGGTCACACACCTCCATGCTTTCGCCGCGCACCTGTCACGATGATCAACGAGTGATATTAAAGCGGTCTTTATATATTTATATGTTAAATGATGTGTGGATTTTCTTGCATTATTCATATAATATGAGATATGTATGATGATGGACGGTTATATTTTTTGATTATATGAAAAATAATGGATCGTTAATTGTATGGTGATTATTGGGTTGGACTTTATTTTTTTCTAAATCTTGTGTAAGCCGAATTGAGGCGTATGAATTTTTGTAATTTTATTTTGAATATTATTGTAATTATTCCAAATGCGAGAAGACGAGGAACGCACGAGACGAACGACAGAAATTATTGTTCCCGTGAAAACATTGTTCATCCACAAAAACACTGTCATACTCGAAAACACTGTTCACGCCAGAAAATTTTATGTTCCGGCGGGGTGAATAGAGCCAGTGCCAGGGTGCTGTACCAGCGGCTAACGGTGGTTGTCCGAAGAATCGTATCATCGGTGACAACTGTTGTCACGTTTTAAGAAAATTTTCAATAAACCATGCAACCAACTCTATCAACTAAGTGTTTCACTAAAACTCAAACTCTTTTAATCCATTTAAATTGAAATTAATGTAATTTTAAAATTAATTATTAATTTTGATTTTATGAAAATTAAAAATTAATTGATTGATTGGGTTTGACCCAAGTTTGATCAAATCAAATAAAGTACTTATTTGTCTAAGTCAAAGTCAACTATTTTAAAAAGGATAATTATATAAATTATTTTATTTAAGACAAATAGTTTTCCTAATTAAAAAAAGTTTTGTTCAAAGCTTGAAGATTATGAAGATGGATTTCAGGAGGAGGAGATAATATTTGAAAAATATGTATTCTTGAAGTCCGTTTTGTAATTTTATTTCTTTCTTTCAAGGGTTATAATTTAAAAATATTCAATAGTCACTCGGCTCATTCTTATTTTATTTAATTATTAAATAATTGTTTAATGGTTATGTTTGATAATATGTTCATGCATTAGTCGTTCACATGTCTTACATGAAAATACCACACAGTTTTATTGAATCATGCATCTCATCTGTAGAAAAATGATTTATTAGAATTGTCTTAATATGTTTATATGTATTGCTTTATAAAATCATTGTATATAAACTGCTAGGTTTTAACTAGTTAAAACTCGGTAATCACACCACATTAAAGGCTATAGTAACATTTAGGTTAACTGACTTTAGTAAAAGAGTTTTATTAAAGTATGATGAATATAATTAATTAGTTAATCTAAATTCACCTAATTATGACTTAGATACTTCAGAAAGTTAAACGAACTTAGACCAATGAGCTTGGATTAACTGATAATTAAATATTTATATGATTATTATTTTAACTAGTAATTAATTTAGAATTAATTGATTAGTTAAAATAGAAACACATTATCTTAAAATAGTGAGTGGGAGAAGGTTGATATAACTTATGGTCTCCCAATATAACCTATGGTCTCCATCATTAGTACAACATCGCGAGGTACAGTGAGGGCCTCGAAACCCCTAAAGAAGGTTCCGAGCTGTACCAATACCAAAGTTGGAGTTCTTAAGAAGATAAGAGAAAGTGATGTAGTTTAGTATTGACCGACCCTAAAGCGACGTATTCTAAACGAAGTCATGAAATATGAAATGATGAGTTAAACTCACAAAGTCACAATTAATCTTTCATGTGGATAGTGTTGACTTGACCGGACAAGCGATACCTTATTGCCATAAGAGAAAAAATGAGATATTTTAAGTTTTAATTAATAAGGATGATAATGTCTCATAGACAGTTTGAGATTAATCTGACCGATCCTAAGGCAGCACATTAATCGTTGGTTTGTTTTATCGTGATTAGTAAATGCTAAATTTATATGTTATTATGATTATATTCACGCATCACGTTTACTTTTTAAATTCTAGATATTTATCAATTATATTGAATCATGTATGTTTTAAATTTCAGTTATCAATATTATGTCTATCATGAGTAACCATGTTACTGTTTTACTCGCTCTTGAGAAATTGAATGGTGATAATTTTGTACATTGAAAATCAAATATGAACTTAATGCTGATTTATGGAACCATAAGTTCATTCCTACTGAGGAATGTCCTGAGGAGCCTGCTGCTAACGCCTCTCAGAATGTTAGGGACAAACATGATGCTTGGATCATGTCAAACAATAATGGGAAGTGCTACATACTTGTGAGCATGAATGATATTCTGAGAACCAAGCATGAAAGCATGGAGACTGTCTATGAGATTATGAAATCTTTACATGTAATGTTTGGGCAGCAGTCCGATCAAAGTCGTCATGAGGCCACTGGGAGTTATATGACAATTAAGATGAGGAAGAGTACATCTGTTCGAGAACATGATCAACATAATGCACGAGGCAGAAGTACATGGGGCGACCATTGATTAGCAGACTTAAGTTAGCATCATATTAGAGTCGCTCACACCAGTTTTTTCTGCGTTCACGACCAACTATGTTATGAACAAGTTACAATTCAACATGACCCAATTGTTGAATGAATTGTAAACTTTTGAGTCACTCAACCTCAGAATGGCTTTTGATGGGATTATAAAGTCTTATGGCTTCGAGCAAAATGTTGATGAAGCCTGTGTTTATAAATACACCAAAGATAATATAGTGGTTTTCTTACTTATTTATGTTGATGATATTCTACTAATTGGGAATGATGTAGAAATTTTGTCAAAAGTAAAGAAGTGGTTAGCTGAGAAATTTCAAATGAAAGATTTGGGAGAAGCGAGTTATGCTCTAGGCATCCAAATCCTAAAGGATAGAAAAAACAAATTCTTGACACTTTCTCAAACATCTTATATTGATAAGGTGCTGGAGAGATTCTCTATGAAGAATTTCAAGAAATGTCAACAACCAACCAGGCATGGAATTGTCTTTTCCAAGGAACAATGTCCTAAGACACCTTAGGAGGAAGAGTATATGAGAAAGCTTCCCTATACTTCAGCAGTTGGAAGTCTCATGCATGTCATGTTCTGCACAAGACCAGACATCTGTTACGCAGTGGAAATTGACAGTCGTTATCAATCGAATTCAGGTTTAGAATATTGGATTGCCACAAAGCACAATCTTAAGTGTCTTAGGAGAACGAGAAACTATATGCTTGTTTACCCAGGTGAAGACTTGAACCCCATTGAATATACTGATTCTGATTTTTAATAAGACAGAGACAGTCGAAAGTCGACATCTGGACCAGTATTCACCCTAAGTGGATGAGCTATAGTCTGAAGAAGTATTAAACAATCCAGCATTATAGATTTCACTATGGAAGACGAATATATATCAGCTTATGAAGCTGCGAAAGAGGCGGCATGGCTCAGAAAGTTATATTCTGATCTGAAAGTAGTTCCAGATATGGACAAGCCACTGATCTCATACTGTGATAACAGTGGGGTAGTAGCAAATTCCAAGGAACCCATGAGTCATAAGAGGGGAAGCACATAAAGAGGAAATATCATCTTGTAAGAGAGATCGTGCATCGAGGGGATGTGACTGTTATAAAGATAGCATCGGAACAGAACCTGGATGATCCTTTCATAAAGACACTTCCTACGAAGTCATTTAAGGGTCACATGCTTAACATAGGATTAAGAGAGATGTCACATTTACTTTAGGGCAAGTGGGAGATTGTTGGGGGTTATGCTCTCAAAGCATGTGTATTGACATTTTGATATGAAATTTAAAGAGGATTACATTTTTCTTATAATTGTTCTTTTAAATTATTGTTAAATAATTTATATAAATATATGAAAATTTCATATTCATTAACGAGACTATGATCTTGTATTAGTACGAGAGAATTAAGATAATAGATAATGAATAAAATTGTCAGTAACATATTAAAGTATGAAATCTTCAATGAATGGTTTCTAGTACAGTTCGCTAAGCATTATGAATGCGTGTAATCTAGATCCAGATCATTGATTATATATGACAGGACCGATGTGAATTAATATCTTTATTAATGTGCTGTTTGTCATAAAAATTTAATACACATCAATTCGATGATCATATGTAGATCAGTCTGATTCTTGAGTAGTCATGAACTCATATGCATGTCTAGTAGACCTTTTGATTCACACGTTAAGGTTTGTTTGTTAATCATGTTAGTGACTCTTGTTTTGGAGATTCAGTGATGTGGATGACTGGTGACATAATATTACAAGATTTGGAATTTTAGCTTTCCTAACAGATCGTATATTAGTTTCCTTAAGTGTTAATTTTGAAATTGAATGATTATTGAGGTCAAATTTATAATAAGATTATAAATTAGCCATTCACTAGTGAATTAATGGTACTTAAGGATCAAGAGATAATTAGAAGGGTAAAATGATAATTTTGACCAATTCTAATTTACGAATCAATAATTGGAGGACATAACTACATGAAATGATTATGTCAGTGAACTACATGAGAATACTTTGTAAATACATTCTATAATCTCTTAGAGTGGAATTCCATATTTATAGTGGAATTAATAAGTATGATTATTTAATTAAAGAGCTTAATTAATAATCTGGTTTACTAGAGTTTTAGATTATACGTCCATGGTCCCCAAGTCACCTCTATATTACACTGTTTAGGGTGTAAATATTTTAGGATATGAAAAATGAGTAACTTGCAAAAAGAACTTTTATTCTGGGGGCAAGTACATAAATATGAGATAATTATGTGTGATTAATTAATTGAATTATTTATATATTTAATATAATTTTCAAAAATTATATATAGATCAATAATTATAATTTTTTTGATTATCGATAAGTGAGACAAAATATCTAATTTGTGAAATTAAATAATTAAATTGTTATTATATAATAATTTAAATCAACTAAATCTGTTATTTGAGAAATAATAGATAAGTTAGTTGATAGGGATAATTTGATACGTTAATTTTGAATTAACTAATATCTAGATAATTATCTAATTAAAATAAATATTTAATTCACAGTAATTGTCATGTGTCAATCATCGATAGGGTATCCGAAATTGACATGGACTACTGCGGTGTCACGTGACACAATAGTAGTGAGTGTGCAAATTGTAGTGCCACGTGGCACACTACAATAGTGAGTGTGCAAAATTGTAGTGCCACGTGGCACTATGGTAGCGAGTGTGCAACATTGGAGTGCCACACGACACTGCAATTATGCACAATTGCAGTGGACCCCACTACAATTGGTAATTTTATAATTTAATATTATGTCAATGTATCCTTAAAAATATGATACGCCATTCTCTAGAATATATACAGATATTATTCTAACGGCATTATTGGTTGAAAGAAGAGTAGAGAATCATTTGATCAGATCATCAGTTTGTCAATTATGAGTTGAATTGAGAACACGATTGGTGTCAGAGAGATTTTCTTCTGTGATTAAACGTTAACCAAATCTCTAAAAGAATAATCATCATGTTTTTTTAGAAAATCGTCTCACTAAAATCCTTCTTAGTAAATTTCTATATCTCATGTGTTAAGAATGTCTAGAGACAGAAAAATAGTCTTGTAATATTTTACGTACCCACATATGTCCTAGTGCATTGATGACTGACTTGAAAGATCTTGGTGTGCATTTCGGAGTCACTGATCGTTGGAACGATTTCGTGGGTACGGAAGATCGATCGATTTTTGCAATGACACTTGATATAGACTGCAAGAGGTATATGATCATTAACCTTGTATGTTGTAGATTTAACTTATAACTATATAATGGATCTTGACTGATTGAAAAATAGTTTTCAATAAAAGTTTTTATTTAGTTATTGTGGCGTTGCGCAAGTTTTATTTTATTAAAATATTTGATTTTTATTAAAAGTTTTATTTTTAAAATGCCACGCACCTCTACACTTCCGCTGCGCACGTGCCACAATGACCAATAATGTAAACTTAAGAAATCAATATATGAACTTAAACAGGCTTCCCCGCTAATGGTATATTAAGTTCAATGATACCATTACTTCTTTTGAATTTAAGGAAAACACAGTCGACCGGTGTATATATATGAAGATCAGTGAGAGCAAGTTTGTATTTATGATTCTGTATGTTGATGACATCTTACTTGCAACTAATGATCTTGGCTTTTTACAAGAGACTAAGAAAATTATCTTTAGTAACTTTGAAGTGAAAGATATGGGAGAGCCAACTTATGTGATGATAATATAAATATTTTGAAAAATATCACAAAGATGGTTAGGTTTGTCTCAAAAGTCATATAATAATAAAGTTCTAGAGAGATTTAGATTGGAAAAGTGCTCATCAAGTGTTGTTCCAATTCAGAAAGGAGATAAATTCAGCCTTATGCAATGCCCAAATAATGAATTAGAATGTAAACGAATGGAAGGAATTCCTTATGCATCTACTGTTGGTAGCTTGATGTATGCTCAAACTTGCACCAGGTCAGACATCGATTTTCCTATGGGAATGCATGAGCGTTATCAAAGTAATCCACGATTGGATCACTGGAAAGCTGTAAAAAAAAGTTTTGAGATATTTACAAGAAACAAAAGATCACATGCTCACTTATAAGAGATTTAATCATTTTGAGGTGATTGAATATTCAGATTCAAATTTTGTTGGATGTATTGATATATGAAAGTCTACAATTGGTTATTTTTTCCTTTTAGTTGGAGGAGCAATCTCATGGAAAAGTGTGAAACAGTCTGTCATTGATGTATCCACTATGTAGGTTGAGTTTGTGGCATGTTTTGAAGCCACAATTCAAAGAAATTGGGTACGAAACTTTATTTCATGACTTGGAATTGTTGACAGTATTGCCAGACCACTGAAAATTTATTGTGATAATGTCGCAGTTGTCTTCTTTGCGAAAAATGACAAGTATTCAAAATGTGCTAAACATATGTAAGACTTGTTTGGCAATTATACAAATAATAGACAATTGATAAATGGGTTTAATAGAAAATATTAAACTAAAATCCTATTGGTTGATTATGTGAGAGGTGGTTACTTTGAAGTAAGTAACCATTATCTAATGGGAGAAGCCACCACCTTGATGGAAGGTGTCTGTATATCAATCCCCTTAGAATTTGGTCATCTCTCAACCCAACTTCTTCATCAACGTCTTTGATCTAACAAAGTTCTACAATGACTAACAGTATGTTCTCTATAACCATGGATGTGAATGTGAAAATCATGAAATTCTAAAGATCTACACAATTTAGTTATATGTATAATAGTTAATTGCATAATTAAATAGCAAACTTACATCAGATGCCTCCATGGAGAATTTTGTTAAATAGATCTAAAATACACGTGAAGCTTAACGGCAACACCGTCTATTTTTTAACCGATGTTAGAGCTTAGTGATATAAATGGCTAATCTACAAACATTAAGGTTGCATTTTGTATAAGATTGCGGATAAATGATTTCCGGAATAAAATTGCTAAAATATGATTGCGAGAAAGTATATGTCCAGAAAGTTAAAATTACTTTGTTTGTTACACTTGAAAATGTTGCGATTTTAATGATGAGAATGTTAAATTACCTTGTTTGTTTTATTGGAATGTGGAAGAAAATGTTATAAATAATTATAAATTTTCAGTTTTACTCTTGAACCGAATTATATTTATATATGGTTTATTAATTAATTTATTTTTTCTTCATTATCCATTACTTAATTTATAATAGGGTAAAATATAATTGCTAATTTATTTTTTGGTAAAATATATATATATTTTTTCAAATTTCTTTAGTTTTTATTCATTTTTACTTATCTGTTCAGTGATTTTAATGGCTATATTGTTACTTTATCATACTTGCTACATTTTATATTTACCTAAAAATATTCATGATGAAATAATTAATTAATAAGATACAAATAAAATAATGGTATAAATGTTTGTTACAAAATAAGATTGTGAGAGTGTAAAGTGTCTGAAAAATAATGACTACTTTATGTGGTAATAATTGAGAATGTTGTAATGTAATAGTGAGAATGTTAATTATTTTATTTATTTTGGTAGAATGTTTAAAGAAGTGTAATATATATAATTATCAATTTTTAGTTTTATCCTTGGACCAAAATATATTTATTGATGATTATTATTTATTCATGAGGATAGTTTGATAAAAATTAGAAGAAAAAATGAGATATGCCCGACATGAAAATAACCTCCAATTTTGAGGGGTTTAAGATAACTTCAAAATGAGGGCATATTGACATTCTAACTATTTTATATACCCAAAAAATTTCTAAACCAAACAACCTAATCAATTACTTTCTATTAGTTTTCAGGCACATTGACTCATTTCTCCCATACCAAATGCACCATAAGGGTATTTAAGGTTAAAGAAAAATTATAGGGATATAAATTATTAAATAGTGAAATTTTAAGGGCACAAATTAGATTTAACTTAAATAAAAATGTAATAATGGAACAAAATTGTTTAATATAATATATAAAACAAAATACTTTTATGTGAAAGTCGGATTAAGTTCTTCCACCCAGTACCACTCGCCGGCGACAAACGGAGAGACAGAGAAAGAGGGTGACTTTAATTCGGCGCATTTATAGCTTTCCTTTCCTAAATTATCTGAGGGCACGCATCTTTAGTATCCGATAGAGATTTTTCTCGAATGAATATAGATTGATAGTTCCATATATAATCACTGAATTTCGCATTTCCAGGTTTATCTGTCTTTTTGTCCACCGCCCAACCAACGATCGTATTCATTCTTTCTCCTTCCACTTATCAGCTTTTTCAAGGTATCCAACTCTGTGTCTTTCTCTTATTGTTGCCTTTCTTTTCTCGACAGATTCTTTGCTTTTAATATATTCTCAGCCTCCAATTGCTGCAAAAGTCGGTAACATTGATGGGTCTGTTTTTTCCCTTGACAATTTCTGTCAAAGAGTGGATCTTTTGAGATAATTATTTTCCCATGTGAGATATTTGCATAAGGGTAGTGATCATGATGATGATCGGCTTAGTCTTCTTTTGGACATTTTCATGGCTGATGTATTTTGCTTCCATTTTTTTGGAGGGGGGGGGGGGGCCTTTTCCTCAACTTACAGAAGAAGCTTTTCCTCAAACTTATAGAATTTTGACCTAGATAATATCAAATTTGTATATTTTATACGTAATGGTGAGTTACATGATCAATTTTATGTTTGGTTTTCCCTTTTGATTTGTCAAATTTTATGTCGACTTACATGGAGTTGCTTCTCCAGATTACTGACAATATATTACTTTCCATGGGTGTAATGACTGATTATTGGATTGGAATTAGAAGTATGCTGATTAGGTTCGTAGGGTTTAGCTTGTTTGCGAAATTCATTCGCATGAAATTTACTTTGTATTCTGCTTTGAGGCTGATGATCCGTCTATTCACACTCTTTAACTTAGTTGTTCTATTTTATAGGTAACCTTATCCACAAGTTACTACAAAAGCATCCAG
The DNA here is from genome assembly GCA_003255025.1 of Datisca glomerata. Classification (NCBI taxonomy): domain Eukaryota; kingdom Viridiplantae; phylum Streptophyta; class Magnoliopsida; order Cucurbitales; family Datiscaceae; genus Datisca; species Datisca glomerata. The sequence goes on from QANY01001046.1 coordinate 418,360, forward strand.
CCTATTCAAACTGAGGGAGGGAACTGGCTTGCAGAAGCGGGACTTCTGCGACTAGCATCCTCTCGTTCTTCTTTTGTTCACACATTGCTGCTCGAAGAGCTTTCTTTCCGATACAATGTGCAGCTAAATTGTTCTATATTCATGAGTTTGGAAAGTTGCCTCTGGGAGTTTTAAGATAGAGGAGATTAGAGCTTGCATTATGGGTGCTGTGTGCTGCTGTCTAAATTATCAGGATTTTGAAGATTATGTTAATCCGAACAGTTCTGCATATAGGAACTGCACGTGTCTTAGTTGCTTTATTCATAACTTTCTAAATGTGGTAAGTCTCGATGGTTGTCTTGTCATTTTTTTGGAGTTATCTTCTGTTGCAATCTTGTTTTCTTTGCTGGTATTATATAATTTGAGATATGCATATGCATTTTTGAATGATTTATGCTACTGATAATCAATGATATTAACTTTATTCTTCATAATTTATTGCCATGAGCAAGATGTGTTGCATGTTGGCTTATTGAAATGAACTCTTTTGCCATGTCATATACCAATAATACAATTCCATGCACCAGTACGAAGAGTGGACATGCTTCTGGTGTTTTTTCCTCATGAAGAGAGAGGCAGTAGTATATAGGGATTAAGGACCCATCAGCCTTAATAAAGTATCCTGCTTTGATGATCATCGTATTTGTGGCCTTAAAGTCATACACAGATCAGATCATTGTTGCATATTCCTGTAGAGATGACCAGCATGGGTTCGCCTGATGCATTTTTTTAGTTCAAACTTTTACACTTAGCTTGTGGTCGATGGTTACATATTTGTTCGCTGATGTGGTGTGTATAATGTGATTTTTGTCTTCCCGGTCTGCTGTAGTATACATCACTATTTCGGAGAGGGGAAGTGCATTCTGTATCTTCATCTATTCAGGGGGCAGCATCAATGACTTCTGCAGCATCATTTGATGACTCCTTGTCTGGCATGTACCGATCTCCTCCAAGGCCTTTGCCTTATGATGCTGACCCCAGATATATCCGCTTGCAGCGGGACGGGCTAGTCTCAAGGCGTGAGAAGGGCTCAAGTCATTTACACGAGGAGTCAGAACCCCTGACAAGTGATGTTGATACAGATCCAGAATCTTTGAGTACAGCTGACAAATTGAACGGATCTGCTTGTGAAGATGAATCTAAAGAGTACCTCTCGAAGTCTTCTCTCAAGCTTTCTTCAGCAAAAAAGACTACCGCTGCTGTGGAGCAATATTATAAGTTATCAGAAGACGAGGATGTCTGTCCGACCTGTCTTGAAGGTAGATTTTATTATACTTACTTTATTTTTCTGTATTTTATTTGGAAATCCATATGGATATGAATAGTGTTTGATTGTAATTGATAAACACGTTATCGTCTGTGTCAAGGTAAATTTGGGATGTTGAGCCTTGTTTAAGGTTTCTTTGCTCTTCTCTATTTCATGAAGAATCGCTGAAATTCTTGGATTTACATTATCTCAACGCATCCAACTCATTTTTTTTTTTGGATAAGAAACAATATATATTAATAGATATAAATAATTACAGAGTTCGGCGGATGAGCAATCCACCAGAAACCAAAAAAACCTCCAAAACATAAATCAATCTTTACAAACAGTTAACCAATCTGCGTTAATAAAAAAAGGGAATATTCTTGAACCATTTAGTATTAGACACCCAAAGGGAAGACCAAAAAATACTCTTTTCCCAAAGAGATATTAAATCCTCCGATGACTCCTCAAAGATTCTTCTATTTCTCTCTGTCACAAGCACCAAAGAACCGCCATGATCCCAGTGTTCCAGAGAACCTTTAGCTTTCTAGGTAATTGCATATGAAGCACCTTAGCGAGCAAACTGTCCACTCTATACGGAGGAACCCACAACAAATTCAATCTTTCCAGCAAATTGTTCCATAAGTATTTAGCCGCCGAGCAATGGATAAAAAGGTGATCCAAGTTATCACTCAACGCATCTAACTCATTAATCCGGAAGAACTAAAACACTTGGGAGTAGGCTTCGGTTTTTCTTGACCGAGTGAAATTGAGTTAGTTTTTTAAAGCATGACATAGAATCGAAGTACAATAAACTCTGGAAAGGAATAAAAAAATTATCGATTGAGTGAAGTCTACTAAAACTCACTCATCAGTAGCATCTTACATCTGATGTGACTGACAAACTTTAATGAATGACTTATAAGTTTATGCTTAATCTGGGCTGAGAATTCCTGCTAAAGTGGCTTGCGTCCCTTAATTTCTTCTTCTTCTTACGGTCTCAGCTTGAAGCTGCTAAGCGAATATTTGGTTGTTTAGATGTGGCATATTTATGGAGGAGGAGGACCTAGTGAACTTAGGGTGAACTTAGGTCCTAATTGTATTTTGTGGAGAATGTCTTAGTTCATAATTGTAGAGGTTTATGGTACTCATTTATCTCTCAGTATTAGTAAGCAAGTAGGAGAGCCATGAAATATTATTAAAAATTTCGCAGATTTTATACATAAATGATGTTAATATAGTCCAGAATCTTTCAGCAGTACATTTCTAATTTAACGGTTTTCTTTTTCTTTTGGTTTTTGACATTATTTTGCAGAATATACTCCAGAGAATCCTAAGATAATGACCAAATGCTCTCATCATTTTCACCTGGGATGCATCTATGAGTGGATGGAGAGAAGTGAAAACTGTCCGGTTTGTGGCAAGGTATCATTCTTTCTCCTGATCGTTGTTTTATTAACTTCCTTTTGTTAAGCATCTAAAAATAACTTCTTTTTGAGAGCTTGTGGTTTGAGTCACCCCCCATGAAATGAGGTTTTGGAAATTATCATTATTACATAGGCGTGTATTTTATGCATTAGTAAGTTGCTGATCTATTCCAAACCATGGCTTACCAGTACTTTTTTTATCGGTAAAAGGTATATATATATAAATCAAAAGAAAACCACTAGGGCTATACAAAAGAGAGATCCCAACTGTTAAAAAAGTTGGTCTCTAAGTGAGGATCTAAAGAGTAGATCCATTCTTTTACAAGTAATCAAAAAAGAGCAACTAGTACTTATATGATCTCTTTGAAGATTTGACGAATTTTGGACCTCCATTGCATTTATACATCTCTGAGTCGAGTTGGGCGGTTGGGCCCCAGGAGGAGAGTATGTAAAAAAAGAGAGGCTAAAGGTGCAATTACACCCCCTTCACTTTAACGCTTTTACAGTCAGACCCCTTGTAAAAAAAAATTAGCCTTCCAGGTGATGGCACTTTGCGAATTAGCCTAAAAACCGCTCATGTTTAAAATTTCCGGGCACATGATTTAGGCGTGTGAATGTTAACAGATTCTGTTTAAATTTAGAATGGAATCGATTTTTGGGCTTACTCGTAAGGTGCAAGCACATGGGGGCTAAAATTTGTTTGGAGGGGTCTGTGTGTAAAGTTGTCAAAGTGCAAGGGGTGTAATTGCATTTTAGCAAAAAGAAAAAGCTATGGAGGAGAAGGTATTCTCATACATTACATCGAAATCTCTTTCCAATTTGTTAGAGCTGAAAACAAAGGAAGCTGCTTTAAGTATTTTGATTTTGAAGCCTACAAAAATCACAAAGACACTATCTTTTACAATTAGTTACCAATAGCTTCTTCTATCCAAGTACTACGAAGTCCTCTTGGCAATAAAAGATTAAGTATTTTGATTTTGAAGCCTACAAAAATCACAAGAAACGATCTATTACAATTATTTACCAACAGCTTCTTCTATCCAAGTACTACGAAGTCCTCTTCGCAATAAAAGATTTAAGGATTTTCCTATTAAGTATAGAAAATACCGTCCCACAATTTTGTTATGAAGGGCCAAGTTATAAATAGTGTCTCTATGCTGTCCATATGGTGGCTGTTCTCTCTTCCGAAACAATATTAAAGAAAAACAAAAGATAATTATGACAACCGCGACGATCCTTTCAAACACTGAACTTCGACTTGACGTTTATATATCTGCTCGTCTAGGTGATGGCGTTCGAAGAAACGACTTGATCTTGCTTGAAAAGGTCTGATGGAGCCAGCAACATCTGAATATAGAGAAAGCAAGAGAAATTGTACGCACTTGTGAATAAACGTGTCATACATACAATAGTATATAAATGAAAGCTTTTATTCTCAAAATCATTGTTTGTAAGTACATTCTGTGTGTATGTTTTCCTCTCTCATTTCATATCAAAAAATTTCTCTCCTTTTTCAGTTGAAGCTGGCTTAAGTTAAAGGATATGTATAGTTATATATGTAAAAAGAAGTAACATTTTCACTCTATATTTTTCTGTTATCCCTTTTATTATTCGTCTCCTGGATTAATGTTGATTGAAGCAGAGAATGAAGGTGGTTGTTGATTGACTAGACGAAGCATCGCGATTGTTGAACCGTAACGGTGGTTTCTTCATGTTGTTATTATGGTTAAATATGTTTTTAGTTACTGCAGTCCTTATATTTCAGATGTTAGTCTTTATACTTCAAATTTTCTCAATGTTGTCCTTATATTTTTCACCTGGTTTCTATTGAGTCCTTGTTTACTTGTCACGGACTGGCCATCTCATTTTTATCAAATCAGCACAAGTATGTCTCAGTTTGTACATCCACAGAACTTCTTAACTCTTGTAGAAACGATAAAACTTGACAATAGAATTGAGCCACTTGAAATATAAACACCAATTGAAATCTAAACACCAACTCTGGGGGTGGGGTGGGGAAATATAGAGACCAAATTGAAATTCGGTGCAAAGCATGAAACCCAAATATATTTTACCCTTCTGCCTAAAATTACTTGAGAAATTGCGTTGGGACGACCCACGTGAGTAAAATTTGTTAGATCTCAATTTAGCAAAAAAATTTTCCCGTCTAACTCTTTTCTAGCATTCTGATATTAATATTAATATTTGTTAATCTGTAGTATTTTTAACAAAATATTTTTTTAGTTCACCGTCTTGCAGATATCAAGTACAATAGAATTATTTTAAATCAAAATGACAACTTAATCATTTTCACTGAATGTCGTTAAGAAAATTTAGGATCATAATTTTATTTTTCTCACCTGAAAGGGTTCTTTTTAAATATTTTTTCTCAAATTACTTCCACCTGTTTTCTTTCTCAGATTACCAAGTATTTTTACATTCATAGTCTAAAAAATTGTTAAGTATCATTACTGTAGTGCTCAAGACCATTGTGAGTTGGCAACGAATATGTAATTTCATTTTAGATTTGATATATGAATATGTATAAGAAAAAACACTTTAAATTGGAAAGTATTTAAGTAGTCTCATGCCATAACATTGTCACGTAATAATAGTGTTAACGGTGTTAAGTATCACGACAATGTAAAAATAAATTACCAAGTATTTATTAAAATAGGGCCACATGAATTCTTGTTTTTTCCCAAAGAAAAGCGTATCATGGACTCGCAAAACTTGTGGGTATACTCTTACTTGTCTCGTGAGCCAACACGGACCCAACAACACAAATTGGCTTTCTTTTACACCCACAAACCAACAATTTCAGCTAAATCAAAGTAATAACCAAATTGAAGGCAAACTTAGCCTCTTTTCATTTCATTTCACCTTGCTCCTTTTGAGCTGTTGGGTGGTAGGAAATGAACCTATTCACTGCTTCTAGTTTGCAGTTGACTAGTTTCTTCATGAATGACATTATGAAAAAGTTTGGTTGATCACGCTATATATCTCCCCATTTGGCTGATTAAGATTTCATAAGAAAGGAAAAAAAAACAACATAAAGGATTCACTTTGAAGCTTTAGAACATGTCTTGGAGTCTGATAATACTCTTTCTCGGTCTAAATTTTAGTGATTTTTCAGATGGTAGACATGAAAAGCAGCTTCCTTCTGCTGTTGTTGTTGGCACTGTCTTCTGTGATACATGTTTCCAACAGGATTTCTCAAAGACCAGCCACTTCATTTCAGGTTTGCGTCAAAGTTTCATTATTAAACAACTACATTTTCCGTAGATAAATCGGAACCTTTTCTAGTTCTAAAATGTGAATTTCTCAGATGATTTCTTCTAGTTCTAACTACATTTTAATACTAAAATGGGGATACTGTGTATTTACAGGTGCAACAGTAGCTGTAGAATGCAAAGATGGAAGTTCAAAAAAGAATTTCATGGAAGAAGTAAGAACAGACAAGAAAGGAGAATTCAGAGTTCATTTGCCTTTCTCAGTAAGCAAACATGTGAAGAAAATAGAGGGGTGTTCGGTCAAGCTGATAAGCAGCAATGAGCCAAACTGTGCTGTCGCCTCAACAGAAACTTCATCTTCCTCTTCCCTTCACTTAAAGGCAAGAAAGCAAGGAATGCACATATTCTCAGCTGGCCTTTTCACTTTCAAGCCTCTAAAACAGCCTACCCTCTGTAACCAAAAGCCAATCATTGAAAACTCCAAAATCTTTCTCCCTCCAACTGACTATCCTTTCTTACCTTCTCCATTTCAGAACCCAATTATGCCAAACCTTCCTCCGCTTCCCGGGCTTCCTCAACTTCCTCCATTGCCACAGCTTCCTCCTCTCCCTCCTCTTCCTGGCCTTCCAAAATATCCATCTACGACAGAAAAAAACACTGAAAACTCGAAAACAAGTGATGTTTTAGAGCAGCAGAAGACTTTTAACCCTGAGACTTTCTTTTCACCACTTTTCCCTAATCCATTTCAAACTCCGCCATCACTCTTAACTCCTTCAATCCCATCTCCATCCTTTCCATTTCCTTTTCCGTTCCCGCCAGCAACCCGTTTCCCCGGCATTCCCCCTCCTGCTCCTATAAAACAAACATCTCCTTGAGCTTAAGTGAATAGTTTCAAAATAATAGTTTTTCCTACTTTTTTTGTCGAACCTCTTTATGTAAACCTAATATGGTTGAAGAATCAGTGAGGAGTGATGAAATCCTGTAGTAGGAATAAAATCATCATTGTTGATGTGACTAGAACTCTGTCTATAAAAAGGGTTCCTTTGTTAAAATTACTTGCAGGATTGTAATATTGGCTAAGTGAAGGAAAATTGGGAAATTCTTTATGTTATAATAAACAGAAGCGTCTTTTTAAACAAGCAAATAAATAAACAGAACTGTGTTCAACTAAGAACAAGAACTGAAGAAATAAAAAACAAAGAGATTACCCATTACAGACTTCATTCAATGGAAAACCCGGAAAGCATTTCAGCTAATCATTCAAATCAAAGCAACTCCCACCAGCCTGATCTTCTGCAGCTATCAGATTCCCATATCTTTCCAGAGAAACAAGGCTGCCAGAAAAACTGAAAATCCTTCGATACCACGTCCGAGAATAGCTCTCTGCACTTCGGCTGTCAGTTTCAAACGGTATTTCACAGTGTCTGAACCTCATAGAACCAGTTCTCGTATCGTACAGAAAATGATCACCATATCCCATATAGAAAAAGAATCCCTTTTCCCATACACCAACAAAAACAATTTGAGAAGGCACCCAATGCCTTGAAATGATAAGACTATGTAATACTCCATCCACAATCCTGGGTACACAATGATCAGTACTATTATGTACATTTAGCCATGTTTCTATATCTATTCTGTACTCTTTAGCCCACTCTTTCTTTTCGTAATCCTTCAGCACCCATATTCCGATCTCCGTTGCTGACGAAACATCAACAATCGCCAATAATCCCGTAAGATCAAGCAAATGCAAGAACTTGGAAACTTCAGAGCTGAATTCGGGATAAGGCGTCAGTTTGAATAACTCTTCCCTTGTGTCAAACGAAACGATCATATGATCAATGCTCATCCAATGTAGATCGCCATAGGCAGATACCGACACGGACGAGTCGCTGATAGGACTTGGAGGAATTGCTGCAATGTCATGCCAGGATCTCGAGCCTAATGAGTAAACATGGGTTGCCAAGCAGTGGTTACCTGAACACTTATCTGAGTTTTTGCATAAAATACAAACAATCTTATACGTATAATTTGCATTATCAAATCCCAAACCACACCACTGTACGTGTGCTCGAGTCGATGATGGTAAAGGAGGGAGCTTTAGTGCTTCCTTTCTTAGAGGGTTGAAGAGGAAAACATGATGATCACCGTGATTATGGTTACTCAAGCAAAACAAGCCATGTGCGACGCTATGTGAAGAATACTCGAGGTTTTTGAAGAACTCAGAGATTGAAAGATTGGTTCTGTTCAAGACGGTACTGTCGTATACCGTTGTATGCAGTGTTATCGTCACTGTCATCTGTAGTGGACGATAAAGAAACATGATTGTAGCAGAAGTAGGTAGGCGTATGCGCCTCTCAACGAAAGACGGGCTCTCTATTACTTTCTGCCAAAACTTAGAAACACACTGAAAGCGGAAAAGCGATTTGATCGGCAGCCTAGATAGGATGTCAAAGATGATATCAGAGTGGATTTCCTTCTGCAAGTTTGTGTCTCCCATTGCTTTCTCCTTGGTTTTCCTTCAAAAGTTAACGAAGTATCAGTAAGAATAGATGTTTTCACATGGAAACAGAAGTGATAATTAAATGATCAGATTACGCAACTTGGCAACTCAGACAAAAGATTAACAAAGGTTAAAACAGGAAACTAAAAAAAGTATACTTGATTCTTAGATAGCTTTAAATATGTCAACCAAATTGAGCCCTTCTCTTGTAAGGGGATACAGATTGATGGGACGATTTTCACTGAGGAATTCATTCACATTTGTAGAGTGGGTTTTGATAATCATCAAGAGTTGGTTTAACAAGAATTGTTGATCCTTTTGTTTTCAGTCGAATCATGAATCTTTCAGTTTCATTTTAATCATTTTCCTAATATTTTATCATATTTACTTTATGGTAAGAACCTTTCAACTAATACAAATTACTGTGCTTTATTAATAATTAGAAGTACACATAAAGATAATGATTAACTAATTGATGTTTGGAATTTAAAATAATTAGTAAGATTAGAAATGCCCATAGAAAATCAAACCAATCCAAATTTCTACCTTGACCCTATCAACCTCAAAGAATGGAATATACTAGCTCCTAGATAATAAGAAAGGTCATAACAACACTAGTGCTTGGTGGAGAGCGCTAAAGGTTCTACTGTAGTTCAAATAACAAGTTAGTGTTCAACAAGAATCGATTAATTTAATATTCTTATATGCATACAAACACTTTCGAAGAAAGATACAAGTCTCTCAAACTCACTTTCAGTGTATTCATAACATAACTTTTCACATATGCCCAAACATGTTTGTTCGGATGTCAAAGTCAAATAGTAATCAATTTGTTTGTATTTACCGTTTTGTAACAAAATACACTTTCATTAAGAAGTTTGGAATTAAGCAGACAACATATTCAGGATTTTAAAATAAAAACTTTTACAGCGAAGTGATGCTGTGGTGTAGTGGTCATCACGTTAGTCTTAATCGATCCTGGGCAGCATCAATTGTAGAGTTCTCTTTTCTTTTTTTTCCCTCTCTTTTTTGGTGAGTCATAAAACTAGTCGTTGCCTGTTCTCTCTCTCTATTAAATAAAATAAGAATAACCGTACTGTCTTTACAAGTCAGCATCTGGTTTGCTTGGAAATGGTTTATTCTTCTGTTTGGTGTTGGTCAATTTCTAAAGTATCATTATCATCTTAATGGGTTCTTCAGAACAATATTATGCATGTCAGTTCTCGACTTTCATAAAACAAGTTAACATGTTATAGTTATGACAAGATACATTAATATGGCAGTTAAGATCTCGCATTCATATAACGAGATCGTGAATTTGAGTTGTTTTATTGTCATATTTCCTGAATTTTATAGTTTTCTAAAAAAATGTTGGAAATATGAAAGTATATCACGACTGATTTATCGTGTTCGATTGTCAGCTCATTTATAAATGACAATATCTCAACTACATGATTGTTGTTCATTTAACCCAATCTAAAATATGCATCGTAAAATCGTGAGTTAAAGTCAAAAACATATTTAAATTCATAGAATTAATAATATTGTGAGAACCGAAAATTGAGAAGAGAAAGTCTTTGGAATGTGAATGTTTGGTTAAATAATAGGGAGAGCTACACAAATAGACCTTTTGGGTCATTTATGTAGTAAAATGACAACCCAATTTTTTAATTGCAAGAATAGTCGGGCGGCCTGGTGGGGTAATGGTAAATGGTTGGTCATTTATCATTAGACCCTTAGTGAAAATGGCCTAAAGTGTGCACTACAGTATGCGTGCAGCGGCCCCACACATATTGTAGCTTTAATGAAACTTGGCGTTTAAAGGAAGAAAAGAAAAACAACTATGCGTATGATATATAAATTAGATACACATTGTATCCAATTTAGATACTAGTTTATTTTTATGAACACTAGAATAATCTAAAAATATTGAACACATTTACACTGACTATGCGTAATGTATATAAATTATAATATCTAATTTAAATACTGATTTATTTTTTTGTTCGTTTGTTTTGCCTGTGACTATTGTATATAAATTAGATACATATGATATCTAATTTAAATACCATAGCGTAGAACAAGATCTGGAAAAAATCGACGTCGCGCATAAAACAGTCTAGAAATAGTGAAAGAACCAGAGACCATCGTGAAAAAAACCCGGAAAAGCTTCATATTCCAATCAATAATTAGAAAAAATTCTTAGATACAAGAACAAAACCCTAACAACACATTACATTATGCATAAACAACCAATTTTAAAGATCTAATCAATTCATCGTTGCTAAGAAGGAAACACAAAGAAAAAGAAGAACAACGAAAGAGGGAGGGAGGTCGTTGATGAACAGCTCGCGACAAGGAAGATAAGGGTAGAGGCAACAAACGGCAATGGACGAACCACAAATCGTGAACGACGATGAGCAGGAAGCAGCGACGAGTAAGGAGCGGCGATCGGCGACGACAATTCAAAACCCCAAACACCATGTCTCTCACATTCGGGGGAGATGAAGGAAAAAAATTAAAAAAAATTAAAAGAAATGTCATGTGTTAAAAAAAGATCATTCATGCAATTTAAAAAAAAGATATGTATGTAGAATTATCCTCCAAAATTAATGAATTTTTTACTATTTCCTCTAAATAGTATGTTTTAACGGGGTAATGAATTATTAACGTGGAGAGACAAAAAATGAAGAGTAACTTTCGCTCCAAGATTCTACTTTCACTTACAAAAGAAAGCGAAGCACCTCCCCGGCGCTCACTGTTCTGTTACTCTCACCGCCTTATTACAAATTTCATTTCTCATATAACCCCCCTCTTCCAACGTCGTCGCTAACTAGTAAACCTCATCATTTCTCACTATTTACATAAATACCCTCTTCTTCTTCTTCCGCAAACAACTTCAATTCTGTGATTCTTTCACTATCTGATTGTCTCGAGCTCTCGCTTATGGCGGAGCAGAGCCTCACCAAACTCACCGACGTTCTTTTCGCTGACAACAAGCCCTTGTCTTCCGCTGATTTCTTGCAAGCTCTTCGTTCCGACAACTCGATCAGAACTGGCCTTCAACATTTTTACTCGATTCTTGAATGCGGCGTTGAGGTGGTCAGTGATGGTCAGCTCGGGTTCCAGTCCTGGACCGATGCTCAGATCCAAGCTGTTTGTTCAATTGCTTATGCGATCGCTTCTGTTTCCCGATCTTTATCCGGTACTTGGCCTCATTTATGTTACTGAGTTCGCTTTCTACTTTGGCGTTTGTTTCTTTTGTGTTTATATTGTTTTGATTCGCTTAGTGTTTGTTGGATAATTCGTAAGTACTTTTCTTAGTTTTAGAAGTTTTGGTGAAGAAGTGCCTAACTTCGATATTGTGCTTCAGTAGCTGTACTCAACGAGATAAAGTTGGACTCGTATTATGCGAGTATAACTAATGGCGTTGTTGAAAAGCAATATTGTTTTGCTTCTAGGATGGATAAGAGTGCTTTTGAAATTCTCCTAGGTGATATGGGAATGAGTTTGCTTAAATTTTACGATTTCTTTTAATTACATTGGACAGTGGAGCAAGCTGAAGCTGTAACTGCCGCTGTTATTCAAAAATCACTGGAGTTTTCTGTATCACATTTGGAGAAATCGGAGTTTAAAGGCGATGATTTTAGCATTCAGGTTTGTGGCTTCGTTGGAAGTTTCTTTGACAATCATTGAATTTTTCGCTTGCTTAGTTTTCATTTCTTTCTTTATTTCTGATGTCATGGAAGTCAGCAGATGCATTTTTGACTCGTGTCCTTGTATGTATTTGTGTGACTGTTTTACATTTGAGTTAGTTCTGCTGCTTGAGCTCTGTATTTATAAAAACTAATTATTGGTTTATTTGTCTGTGTGACTGTGTCAATATCCATTAAGGAGCTGTTTGGATGGTAGGCATTTGTAGGGCGGATGGCTATTGAATGCCATTCCGATGTTTGTTATAATGAATTTGGTTTTTATTTCCTAAGGAGTCAAATTTCTAAGAGAATACGATGTCTTCAAATTCTTGGCATCTAAATCCTTCATCATATGAAGGATATTCAATTCCCAGGAAATAAATCTGTAGATATATTTTGTTCTCTTGAAATTGTTTCCCAATGATATATTTTGCCTACAAAAACAGTTATTTACATTCCCAATAATTATGTGCAAAATGCTCATGTATGACCAAACGTTATAATCTAATATTCTAGGACAACTAATTTTACTGAATCACATTCCCATCAATTTAATTCCCAGATCAAATATCCTAGGACATCTTATTCTACTCAATCACATTCCTATCAATTTAATTCTCAGAGGATATCTACAATTTCCAATACCAAACGTCTCCTAAAAGAATCTTTCTTGCACTCAAGTTTTGTACACAGGGTTGATTGTGTTATATTTAGACTTCTGTGGATCTATGCTGTATATGAAGCTGTTGAAACCCTAGATTGTCTTTCCCGTTCACACCTATTATGCATAATCCAGGGTTTGAGGAGTCAACCAATGTCGAATCTGATCTGATGTCACACGCGCACCAGGAAAAAGAACCCCCTATTAATCTTTCTACCACAGAAATGTCAATGATCAGTTCCTTGATGCAATAGTTTAAAAATTTTAAAATTACAAAATTTTCTCACATTCAAACTCATATATTTATTGCATCACTGAGCGTGAGAGTTCATACTCTCAACTTTCCCAGATTCCACGTCCTTTTCACTTCATACTTGGTTATAGTTAAATGGATTCCAACTGGTAAAAACAAACCGGGTAACACTTGGGCTGTAATACCTGGTTATGGTCAATTAATGAGAAAACCTATATGGATCTTAAATCGTGGTTTAAAATTGACATTGTTATTGATAAGTAGCTTGAGATTGATGTTATTGTAAAACCTAAGTTTTCAAAATTTTATCCTTCTTGAGGTAAAATTGATAAAACATTCCCCGTTATATTTTTTCCCCTGATAAAAACGATAATATTTCATTTATAATATAGAGATGTACAAAAGAGAATAAGCTATCAATGTGTATCAATCTACAACTTCCCTGTTGTAGTTTTCAAAAAGTGAAAATTTCATTCACCAGAGAACCCCTTACAGGGTATGTTGCCTGCGGGTGTGGCGGCAATTTTACAGAAAAATCATGTTGAACTGTACACTATTTTTGAATTCTGAAAGGTCTTGTGATATTTCTATTGCCACAAACACCGAGAAACTTAAGGGTTACACTTCGGAATTGCACGGTGTGCCTCCCATGCAATACAAAAGAAACTCAACAATAAAACTTCAAATTAAAAAAGTATTCCAGAAGAAATAGATGTCATGTTTTTTAAACCAAAAACTGTCTCTTGTCAGAGCTTGCATGCATGTCTCAATTATTTTGCAAATACGTCGAACCTGGTGGTGATTATTTTGCTTTGTTGTAGAACAATATAATACGACTTTTGGAGATATCATTGGTGGATGGCACAGATAAAGTATCTGACTCCTTGCAGCCATTTTCTGTGAATGGCTTGGTAAACTTGTTTAATGATGTTGGCAGAAAGAGTGGTTCTTTTGAGTTTGATGACTACGTCAAATGTGTTCTTCAAGGTATTTTTTTGTGGATTCAATAATGTTACTTTTATCTTTATTTATGTAGTATAAATCTAATGTTTTTTTTATTCTACTGTTTGAGAAGGGTTCAGTTGCTCAGGGGAAGAGAGACAGGAGGACAGGCTTTTGATGACCATAGCTGCTGAATGCAGGCTACCTGATCAGCAGATCTCCGAATTTAGAGGACGTGTTATACTCAAAGATTTGAACAAGTTGGTTTTCCTATCTCAACACTGGGCAGTTGCTCATTTGGGATGCATTCAGCGTTTAATTTTGCTTTGCAAAAAATTAATTGGACTGCCAAATACCTTCGATGAGAAGACGGCAAGTACAAATTTCCGCAAGAGACTGTCATTCAGTTTCAGGGTTTTAAAGCTACTTGCAGATCTTTTAAAGGACATTCCATATGTTGAATATGATGTTTCCTTGGTGCAAGCAATTGCTTCATTAGCTGATATATTGCCAAGCTTGTTTCGAGTTGGTTTTGAGTTTTTGAGTAGCCATTCTGCTGTTGACAGTAGCACTGAAAGCATCATTCTGTTACTACTTGAAGAATTTCTTGGGCTTGTCCAGGTCGTGTTTTGTAACAACAGTGTCTATCAGAATGTCCAAGCATGTATAGTAGCTTCGATATTGGAGAATTTGGGTTCTTCAGTGTGGAGATATAACTCTTCTTCTATTAATTTGAAGCCTCCTCTAGTTTACTTCCCACGAAATGTTACTTTTTTACTAAAACAAATTCAAGATATCAAGAGAGTTGCACACCATACGATGGGGTTTAAGGAATTTGACATGCGACCTACTGGCACTTCTGCTGATTTAGAGGTGGAATTGCCGGCATGCCATGTTCATTCTGAGATAGTTCCTTTGTACAAGAAATCTTCAGTCGAAGAACTACTGAAAATGATATTCCCTTCGTCAAGTCAATGGATGGATGATCTGATGCATCTACTTTTCTTTCTTCATTCTGAAGGAGTGAAGTTAAGGCCAAAAGTGGAGAGGTCATTATCTAATTGCGCTAAAAGTAGTAGCTCCATTGAACAAGATACTGTAGTTTGTCACGAAGATGAAGCCCTGTTTGGGGATCTATTCTCTGAGAGTGGTCGTTCTGTAGGATCTATAGATGGTTTTGATCAGCAACCTGTCGCTGTCAGTTCTAGCTCCAGCTTTTGCAACATGCCAATTAAGGCCGCAACAGAGTTATTAAGCTTTTTTAAGCAGTGTGTCTTCTCTCCTGAGTGGAATTCACATGTTTTTGAGGATGGATGCAATAAGCTCAGCCAAAACCATATTGATATATTGCTTGCCTTGCTCAATTGTCAGGGATGCTGTTCTGAAGAAAAAGTTTCTGGTAGCTGTGCCCCTTCAAATGAAGAGAGGAAATCTGGGAATGTCCATGAACTTTGCTTTGAACTGTTGCAGGGCCTTCTCACATTTCATTCTTTGTCAGATACACTCGAGGAGTATGTTGTTGATAAAATTCTGAATGTTGAAACTGATAACCTTGTCTACAATGATCAGACCCTGACATTAGTGGCTCACATGCTTTTCTGTAGAAGTGGTCTTACTGGTAGTCAGTTGAGGGCCAAAATTTACAGGCTTTTTGGGGATTTTGTTGTTAAAAAGGCTAAGGCTGTTTGCTTACAAGGTTTCAGCCTCCAGGCACCTCTTTTGGCCCTTCCCTCAGTGTTTCACATTGAAATTCTTCTTGTTGCATTTCACTTATCCTCTGAAGATGAAAAGGCAGAACTAGCAAAGTTAACATTTTCTTCCTTAAAGGCAATCGATGCCCTATCTGGTCATTATAATAGCACACAGTTGTCATGCTGGGGTTTATTAGTTTCAAGGTTGATCTTGTTGCTTCGTCATATGATATTTCACCCACATACTTGTCCTTCATCATTGCTACTAGATATGCGATCTAAGTTGAGGGAAGCCCCACATTATGAATCCAGCAACCCTAACGAGGTGAATGAGCATTTATTATCTTGGGGAGCGATTACCACTAAGAATATAATGGGTTCATGGATAGTTGATCCCATAGTCAGTAGCTTGATCAATCAGTTGATTGATATTTCTGCATTTCCTGCTTCACTTGGTCGGGATGATCGGTCCCTCGACTGCTCTTTCGTGAGTCTTAGTGATTTCTGTGCAACATGCTCAAGGATTCTGGGGCTGTGGAATGGTAAAAAACCTGCAGCTGTGGAAGATCTTATCATTGAAAGATATGTTTTTGTACTTTGCTGGGATTTTCCTAGTGTGAAGATTTTGGACCAGCTACCTCTGTGGAGTGCCAAGACTCTGGACATTTCTAATATGACTCATTTCTTTCATTTCAGCCATTTAGTTTTAGATCACAGTGATGCCAGTGACAAGGGCTCCAACTTCTCTGAAGTTTTGGTTAGTTTGTCTCAGCATTTGAATGCTGTGCAAGTGTCTCAGGACTTTGAGGAATTAGGCTGGGATTTTTTGAGGAATGGATTGTGGTTGTCTCTCGTACTATCCTTACTTGATGTTGGCATATATAGATACTGTATGAGGAACACAGTTCCTGGAGTCATTCCTTTCGGGACAGAGATCCCATATAGGGACAATGACTATATCACCTCCGCTGAAAGCGTGATTTCATCACTCATTGAGACTGGTCAAGTTACAACTGTGATCAGAGAGTTGACCTCTACACTCAGCAGATATTTAATGGCTCATCAGAAAGCATTCGTGGCTTCCCTCGACAATACTCAAAATCATGCTACACCTCTATTGCTTCTTAAGCATTCCGCATTTGACAAATCCCTCCAGAATGAGCTCCTTGAGAAGACTGGCGCCAATCCTGGGCAGCTGGAGTCTAGTCTCAACCTTCTATCTAAATTGGATGGAATTGTTGATAAAAATTCCTTAGGGCTGCGACTCACGGCCTCGTGGGAATGCATGTTGCACGGTTTCCCCTCACATCTTCGAACTCCCAGTGGTGTCCTTCTTTCTTGTTCTCTTAGCATAAGAGGGATTATCTACGTTCTAGATGGGCTGCTGAGGATAATGCATGTTAAAGAAAATAGTTTCATAGAGACTGATGTGATTCATCATATTTTTGATAAAGTAATGACGATAAAGTTTGATGAAAGCTTTGAAAGCATTCATGGAAAATGTGAAGGTATCTATCACACCTTGACTGAAGGTTTGGATGGATCAGATTATGCCATCTTATTTCTATTGAAGCACATCGAAGGGTTAGTAAGAGATACTAGTGCCGGAGGAATGAGTGACAGCTCTATCCATGAACGGATTGTTGTTAAAGCAATTGATACCTTGGATAGCCTCAGGAAAGATACCTCCAAGTCTGTTATTTTCCAATTTTATGTTGGCGTGGAAGATATTTCAGAACGGGTGAAGGAGCTTTTTGTGTTTCAGCGTGGTGATCTGTCGGTTCTGATTGACTCATTGGATACTTGTTTTTCTGATTTAGCTAACCTAAAGGTTCTTGGTTTCTTTGTTGACCTTTTATCAGGAGAGCAGTATTCTGAACTCAAACAGAGTATACAAAATAAATTCCTTGGTATGGATGTGCTTCCACTGTCCAAATGGTTGGCAAAGAGGCTTTTAGGTTTCATGGTGGAAGATTCGGGTGGAGTGAACAGTACAAAGGGAAGTTCTGTTTCTGTTAGGGAATCAACCCTGAATTTTATTTCATGTCTTGTATCCTCACCTTCTGAGTCACTGTCAAGAGAATTGCAGACTCACATCTTTGAGGCTGCACTGCTCTCACTTGATGTGGCATTTTTGGAATTTGACATCAATGTTGCCAAGTTTTATTTCCATTTTGTTGTTCAGCTATCAAGAGGAGGGAAATCAATGAAATTGCTTTTGGAGAAGACCGTAACGCTGATGGAGAAGCTGGCTGGTAATGAATGTCTGCTTCCAGGGCTGAAGTTCCTTTTTAGCTTTCTTGAACAGGTCTTGAATGATAGTGCATCCGGTAAGAATGTTCCTCAAAGGCCTTGCAGTAAGCTCACATCTAGTGCTCCTGGGGTGGGAACTGCATCTTCTAGGCCTCAGGGATCGGGAAAGAATTCTGGGACATTGGTCCTTTCTGCTAATGAAGAAGGAAGTTCAACAGCTCTTCAATGTGATGCAATTTCGGTGGATGAAGATGAGGATGATGGAACTTCTGATGGTGAGGTAGCTAGTGTGGACAAGGATGATGAAGAGGATAGTAACAGTGAAAAGGCACTTGCTTCTAAAGTCTGCACATTTACTTCCAGTGGCAGCAACTTCATGGAACAACACTGGTACTTCTGTTACACATGCGATCTTACTGTCTCAAAAGGCTGTTGCTCTGTGTGTGCAAAAGTTTGTCATCGTGGTCATCGGGTTGTTTATTCTCGCTCAAGTCGATTTTTTTGTGACTGTGGCGCTGGGGGAGTTAGAGGTAGCAATTGTCAATGCTTGAAACCTCGCAAGTTCAGCGGAAATAATGGCACACCTGTTCGTAGTTCTAGTAATTTTCAGTGCCTTTTACCTTTCGCTGAGGATGGAGATCAGCTTCCAGAAAGTGATTCAGATCTAGATGATGATTTAAACTCGGACATGGATAACTTCCTTAAAGTACCCTTATCTAGAGAGCTTCAAGATGTGATTCCCCTATTACTTGAGGAACTTGATGTCGAAGGTAAGGTGCTTCAGCTTTGCTCTTCTTCATTGTTGCCATTAATAACTAAGCGAAGGGACCCAAATCTTTCAAAAGAGAAGAAAATAATTTTGGGAAAGGACAAGGTACTTTCCTATGGTCAGGATCTTTTGCAATTAAAAAAGGCATATAAAAGTGGGTCATTGGACCTGAAAATAAAGGCAGAATATACAAATTCCAAGGAACTTAAGTCACATTTGGCCAATGGTTCTCTTGTCAAATCCTTGCTCAGTGTTAGCATCCGTGGTCGCCTTGCCGTTGGTGAAGGTGATAAAGTTGCGATATTTGATGTTGGGCAATTAATAGGACAAGCCTCAATTGCACCTGTGACAGCTGACAAGACCAATGTTAAGCCGCTTTCAAAGAATATTGTTCGATTTGAAATAGTACATCTTGCTTTCAGTTCAGTAGTAGAAAACTATCTTGCAGTGGCGGGCTATGAAGATTGCCAGGTCTTGTCTTTGAACCATCGAGGCGAAGTAATTGACCGTCTTGCCATAGAACTAGCTTTGCAGGGTACATATATCAGACGGATTGATTGGGTTCCAGGGTCCCAGGTTCAGTTGATGGTGGTTACCAACAGGTTTGTCAAAATATATGATCTGTCACAGGATAATATCAGTCCCATGCATTACTTCACAATGGCAGATGACACAATTGTTGATGCAATACTTTTGACAGCTTCACATGGAAAGATATTTCTTATCGTTCTCTCTGAACATGGAAGGTTACTCAGATTTGAGCTGTCAGTGCAAGGTAATGTTGGGGCGACACCACTGAAGGATATTATTCAGATTCAGGACAGAGAAATAAATGCAAAGGGATCATCTTTGTACTTCTCGTCAACTTACAAATTGTTATTCATTTCCTATCAAGATAGCACCTCTTTGATTGGTCGGTTGAGTCCTAATGCAACATCACTGACTGAGATATCTGTTCTCTATGAGGAGGAACAAGACAGTAAACTGCCGCCTGCTGGACTGCATCGTTGGAAGGAGTTGCTTGTTGGCAGTGGGTTCTTTGTTTGCTTCTCAAGTGTCAAAGCGAATTCTGCATTAGCTGTATCTTTTGGTGCTAATGAGTTATTTGCACAAAACCTGAAGCACGCGGGTGGTTCATCCTCACCATTAGTTGGAATAACTGCATACAAACCTTTATCTAAAGACAAAATCCACTGTCTAGTTTTACATGATGATGGTAGCCTTCAGATTTACGCACACATTCCTGTTGGAGTGGATGCCAATGTAAGTGCAACTGCAGAGAAAGTTAAAAAGTTGGGTTCTGGTATCCTCAGCAACAAGGCATATGCGGGTATCAACCCTGAATTCCCACTTGATTTTTTTGAGAAAACAGTTTGCATCACTGCAGATGTGAAATTAGGAGGTGATTCCCTGAGAAATGGTGATTCAGAAGGTGCTAAACAAAGCTTGGCATCTGAGGATGGCTTTCTTGAGAGCCCTAGCACTTCCGGATTTAAGGTATGTTTCCTAGCAGATACAGGTTGACGCATTTTCTCCACGCCTATTCATTTCTCTTCTGCCCGAACTCTATCTGCATTATTCCAGAGTCTTGATTTTGGATTTTGTTTGTAAATTCTTTTGTAAGTGCTTCCAGTTAAGAATTTCACAACCAAGGTATTTGGGTACAATCAACCACATCTTACTTATTGTAGTTATCTCAGTTTAAGACTGTTAAATTTAGAGCTGATTTATAGTTGATTTTTTTTGACAAATATAGAAGTAGCTTTCCAATGGATGATTGTGATGTTAAAATCAATTTCAAAGGAAGCTCGTTGGTTATTGACGCAATGTCAATGATACTTTTGGAAGTATTGGTCAGATCATTCAATGTCTCCAGTTTGAACGTAGGCATTATTTTTCCAATATAAATGGGATTTATACCCAGTCTAGTTAAATACCAATATATTCATGAATTGAATAAACACAATGCAATTATCTAAAGAGAAACAAAGGAAAAACTTTGTGAAGTTTGGTTCTGAATTGTATCATTGTCTTTAGCCATTCAGAAACAATGTTTATTTGTTATTTGATCAATTAACGCATCATTTATTCTATATGAATAAAGCTTTTTCTTATGTGTATTTAAATTAAAAGGTGATGTCAAATGATGTACCAACAATTTGTTGATCAAAAGACTCGTTTTTGGAGTTATCTTTATCATGCCTGTTCTTGTCATCTAGACGAAGTCATGTTCCTCTACGAATAATTTGAAATAGTTCTAGGATGTTTTTACTTGATATCTTTAACATCACTGAAAAACTGCCAAGATATGTCGTGGAAGTGAAATGTCGTCTTTCTTAGATTCATACTGCCATGTTATCCTTGTGTCTTTTGCCTTTGCATCCTTACTCCTGCATCATTCACATTTTGATGGTCTGGTCCTGCGCATCTTTGACAACTACATGGACTTGATAATTTTATCTGCATCCATTGGAAGTAACAATATGTTTTTCTTTTCAGATTTCTGTCTTCAATTCCAACCCTGATATTGTCATGGTTGGTTTTCGTGTGCATGTTGGTAACACGTCAGCAAACCATATACCTTCAGAAATTACCATTTTCCAGAGGGTGATTAAGTTAGATGAAGGCGTAAGGTCGTGGTATGATATACCATTTACAGTTGCTGAATCTCTGTTTGCTGATGAAGAATTTACAATCTGTGTTGGGCCAACATTAAATGGCTCAACACATCCTAGAATAGACTCACTTGAAGTATATGGTCGAGCTAAAGACGAATTTGGTTGGAAAGAGAAAATGGATGCTTTGTTGGATATGGAATCTCGAGCACTTGGCTGCAATTCCTTTCTTGCAAGATCTGGAAAAAAACGTCGAATGATGCAGTCTGCTTCTATTCAACAACAGGTTTTGGCAGATGGGCTTAAAGTTTTATCTCGGTTTTATTCAGCTTGTAGGTCACGGGGATGCTCGATAGTTGAAGAAGTAAATCAGGAACTGAACAAACTCAAGTGCAAGCGATTATTGGAGATGATATTTGAAAGTGACTGTGAACCCTTGTTGCAGGCTGCTGCTTGCCATGTTTTGCAGGCTGTATTCCCCAAAAAGGATATATACTACCAAGTAATCATATTACACTCACTTTACATATGGACTAAGTTTTTCTCTATCCATTTCCACATTAAGTTTGCATGTACCGAATGTTTTACCACTATTCTTCATCTATTAGGTTAAGGACACAATGCGGCTTCATGGGGTGGTAAAATCAGCATGTGCACTTTCTTCCAGGCTTAGACTTGGTGCTGCAGGAGGGTGGATTATTGAAGAGTTTACGACACAAATGCGTGCAGTATCTAAAATTGCATTGCAGCGGCGAGCTAATTTGGCTACTTTTCTGGAGATTAATGGTATTTTTTCTTTCGAAAATTCAGCACTAACTTTTTGTAGTGTTGTGGGAGTTCCTTCTATCTTGATGTGGTTTGTCTTTCTTAATCATTGGTCTGATCAATACTTAGATGTGTTAAACTTGTGGCTAATTTGGGAATTAAAGCTGAGCTAGTATTTATCGATATCATTGAATTAAAGGATCAAAGAATGGGGAAATTCGTGATTGCTGATATTCCTCTAGATAATTACTTGACAGAGTGGTAATGTAAATTCTCTTTGGATGTGAAGCACCTGAAATTCTTCTCCACTCTACATGCTTTACATTTATACATTGAAAAAATGTGCATCTCACCAGTACCATGTGCAAGATAATTTTGAAATGTGCTTCTTTGCAGTTACTGCTTACTTTTATGGGATACCACATTATCTGATAACACTAGTTACAGAAGAGTATGTCAACTGATCTAGTTCTGACCTTGATAATGGGTGTTTTTGAGTTTAGTTTTCCATGATAGCATCTCCCTTATTTGTTTTAAACCATTTGTTTGTAATGGTATGCACACTCCTTTTTGGGTTATGTGGTATCTTTGTAGCAATTATGTACGATCATTTTACTTTTAGCTACTCTTTCAATATGTAACCACTTCATATATTGCATAGTTGCTTTTAATTTACTGATCAAAATATTCTCTTTTTTTATTTCTACTTCTATTTTCCTATATTGTCGCTGTCTTGGTTGAGTTGAGTTATGATAGTTTACTAAATTCTACTGCATACAACTGATCTAAGGTTGTGTGTTTGTGCTGCCGCTGTAGGTTCTCAAGTGGTGGATGGGCTCATGCAAGTTTTGTGGGAAATTTTGGACTTAGAGCAGCCTGACTCCCAAACTTTAAACAACATTGTAATTTCCTCTGTGGAACTCATTTATTGTTATGCTGAGTGTCTGGCATTACAGAAAACAGACACTGGCAGACGTTCTGTTGCTCCTGCTGTTGCATTATTCAAGCAGCTTTTATTTTCCCAGAACGAGGCTGTTCAGACTTCAAGTAGGTATGTATTTTTTCTGCTCTGCTATGTTTACGGACATGTTTTTCTGGTGTTAACTTGTGCCTCTTGCATTTCTACTTTTTTCCTTTTCCTTTCTCCCCAGCTTGGCCATATCTTCAAGGTTGCTCCAGGTTCCCTTTCCCAAGCAAACTATGTTAACCACGGACGATGCTGTAGAAAATACTCTATCTACTCCTACTCCAGCTGTTGTTACTGGTGGAAATCCCCAAGTTATGATTGAAGAAGATTCTATTACTTCGACTGTTCAATACTGTTGTGATGGTTGTTCCACAGTTCCCATACTCAGGAGACGATGGCATTGTACTGTTTGTCCCGATTTTGACTTATGTGAGGCGTGTTATGAGGTACTAGATGCAGACAGGCTTCCTCCACCGCACTCAAGAGATCATCCTATGACTGCAATTCCTATTGAAGTTGAATCATTAGGAGGAGATGGAAATGAGTATCACTTCTCAGCGGATGATGTAAATGTTTCAACCTTGTTGCCTGTCACGACAGATGTCAGCATGCAGAGCTCTACTTCATCAATACATGTATTGGAACCCACTGATTCTGGAGAATTCGCTGTTTCAATAAATGATCCAGTTTCAATATCAGCTTCAAAACGGGAATTGAATTCCCTGCTTCTCTCTGAGCTTCTTGAACAGTTAAAAGGATGGATGGAGACGATGTCTGGTGTGCACGCTATCCCTATTATGCAGCTGTTCTACAGATTATCATCTGCTGTGGGGGGGCCTTTCATTGACAGCTCGAACCCTGAAAGCTTGGATTTAGAGAAATTAATTAAATGGTTTTTGGATCAGATTAACCTTACCAAACCTTTTGTAGCCAAAACCCGCTCTTCTTTTGGGGAAGTTGCAATCCTTGTTTTCATGTTCTTCACCTTGATGCTCCGAAACTGGCACCAGCCTGGTGGTGAGAGTTCTGTTGCCAAGCCTAGTGGAACTACAGATGCGCATGGCAGTAGAAGTACCAGCCAAGTGTTGCCATCCACTTCTGTGGCTGCACGGTCTTCTGCGGATGACACAGAAAAAACTGACTTTGCTTCTCAGTTGATTCGTGCATGCAGCTCTCTTAGGCAACAAGCTTTTGTCAATTATCTAATGGATATACTGCAGCAGCTAGTGCAGGTCTTCAAGTCTGCTGCTATTAATTCTGACAGTGCACATGGCTTGAACGCTGTTTCTGGTTGTGGAGCTCTGCTATCAGTTCGTAGGGATCTTCCAGCAGGGAATTTCTCTCCATTCTTTTCAGATTCTTACGCAAAAGCCCATCGTGTAGATATTTTTTTGGACTACCACCGGCTATTGTTGGAAAATGCTTTTCGACTTGTATATACATTAGTTCGACCAGAAAAACAAGACAAGACTTTGGAGAAAGACAAGGTGTATAAGATCTCTGGAAAAGATTTGAAACTCGATGGTTACCAGGATGTCCTCTGCAGTTACATAAACAATCCTCATACAAACTTTGTAAGAAGATATGCGAGGAGGCTTTTTCTACACCTCTGTGGAAGCAAATCTCACTATTACAGTGTTCGAGACTCTTGGCAATTCTCAAGTGAAGTGAAGAAATTTTTTAAATACATAAACAAAGCTGGTGGTTTTCAAAATCCTATGTCATATGAGAGAAGTGTAAAGATTGTGAAATGCCTGTGTACTATGGCTGAAGTAGCCGGTGCAAGACCTCGGAACTGGCAGAAATACTGTTTAAGGCATGGAGATGTTCTACCTTTCATGTTGAATGGAGTGTTTTACCTTGGGGAAGAGTCTGTTGTTCAGACTCTAAAACTTCTGAATTTGGCCTTCTATACAGGAAAGGACATTGGTAATTCTGTGCAGAAAATGGAAGCAGGGGACACAGGGATGAATTCGAACAAATTAAGTACAGTATCTATGGATTCAAAAAAGAAGAAAAAGGGTGATGATGGATCTGAGTCTAGTTTGGAGAAGTCCTATTTGGACATGGAGGTGGTAGTGGATATCTTCAGTGACACAGGGGATGGTGTATTGCAGCAGTTTATTGATTGCTTTCTTTTGGAATGGAATTCTAGTTCTGTAAGGATGGAGGCCAAGGGTGTTTTGTATGGTGTATGGCATCACAGTAAGCAGTCATTTAAGGAAACTCTGCTTGTGGTTCTCTTGCAGAAATTCAAGAGTCTTCCCATGTACGGCCAGAATATCGTCGAGTATACGGAGCTTGTTACATGGTTGTTGGGAAATGTATTTGATGCCAGCTCAAAGCAACAATACTCTGAGCTTGTGGACCGATGTTTGACCCCTGATGTTATCAGGTGCGTCTTTGAGACGCTTCATTCACAGAATGAGCTTTTAGCTAATCATCCAAATTCACGCATATATAACACTTTGAGTGGTCTAGTTGAGTTTGAAGGTTACTATCTTGAGAGTGAGCCTTGTG
This sequence comes from Datisca glomerata, assembly GCA_003255025.1. NCBI lineage: Eukaryota > Viridiplantae > Streptophyta > Magnoliopsida > Cucurbitales > Datiscaceae > Datisca > Datisca glomerata. Next base: position 443,942 of record QANY01001046.1, read on the forward strand.
TTGCTTGCAGCTCCCCTGAGGTGCCTTATAGCAGGATGAAGCTAGAAAGTCTGAAATCTGAAACTAAGTTCACCGATAACCGCATCATAGTAAAATGCACTGGGAGTTACACAATCCAATCGGTCACAATGAATGTCCATGATGCTCGAAAGTCCAAATCTGTGAAAGTTTTGAACTTGTACTACAATAATCGTCCTGTTTCTGATTTGTCAGAGTTGAAAAATAATTGGTCCTTGTGGAAGCGTGCAAAAAGTTGCCATCTTTCGTTCAATCAGACTGAGTTAAAAGTGGAGTTTCCCATTCCAATTACTGCTTGTAATTTCATGATTGAGCTGGATTCTTTCTATGAAAATCTTCAGGCTTTGTCTCTTGAGCCATTGCAATGTCCTCGTTGCAGTCGTCCTGTTACGGATAAGCATGGAATATGTAGCAATTGCCATGAGAATGCATATCAATGCAGGCAATGCCGGAACATCAATTATGAAAATCTGGACTCTTTTCTATGCAATGAGTGTGGGTACAGCAAATATGGCAGATTTGAGTTCAATTTCATGGCTAAGCCTAGTTTTATTTTTGATAACATGGAGAACGATGAAGATATGAAGAGAGGTTTGGCAGCGATAGAGTCTGAATCGGAAAATGCTCACAGGAGATATCAGCAACTCTTGGGCTTCAAGAAACCCCTGCTTAAGATTGTCTCAAGCATTGGTGAGAGTGAAATGGACTCACAACAGAAGGATTCTCTGCAGCAAATGATGGTCTCACTGCCTGGACCGTCATGTAAGATAAACCGTAAAATTGCTCTTCTTGGTGTCTTATATGGGGAGAAGTGCAAAGCTGCTTTTGATTCTGTAAGCAAAAGTGTCCAGACTCTTCAAGGTCTACGCCGGGTTTTGATGAGTTATCTTCACCAGAAACATTCTGATGGCGGAGCTTCTGCTTCTAGATTTGTGATATCTAGATCTCCAAGCAACTGCTATGGCTGTGCAACGACATTTGTGAATCAGAGTCTTGAGTTATTACAGGTGCTATCTAAGCATCCAAATTCCAAGAAACAACTTGTATCAATGGGAATCTTAGCAGAATTGTTTGAGAATAACATCCATCAAGGACCAAAAACAGCTCGTGTTCAAGGTAGGTCTGTACTTTGTGCTTTGTCTGAAGGAGATAACAGTGCTGTGACAGAGTTGAACAGTCTAATCCAGAAGAAAGTGATGTACTGCATTGAACACCATCGTTCCATGGATATTGCAGTGGCGACTCGTGAGGAATTATCATTGCTTTCTGAAGTTTGTTCTCTGGCTGACGAATTTTGGGAATCTAGATTACGGATTGTTTTCCAGCTCTTATTTTCTTCTATAAGATTGGGCGCCAAACATCCTGCAATATCAGAGCACGTAATCCTTCCTTGTCTGAGGATTATATCTCAGGCCTGCACTCCTCCTAAACCTGATAGCACGGACAAAGATTCAGCTGTCGGAAAATCACCTCCAATCTCACAGATGAAGGATGGAGGTAGTTTAAATATCTCTGGATCTTTTAGTGGTCTCCCAAGTGGGGGCAAAGCTATACAAGAATCTCTTGAAAAGAATTGGAATTCTACTCAGAAGCCTCGAGATATTCAACTAGTGAGTTATTCAGAGTGGGAAAAGGGAGCATCATATCTGGATTTTGTCAGAAGGCAGTACAAAATCTCTCAGGTTTCTAAAGGTATTGGCCAGAGGTCTCGGTCACAAAGACATGATTACTTGGCCTTGAAATATGCCCTTAGGTGGAAGCGGCGTGTTTGGAAGACTTCTAAAGGTGACTTGTCTGCATTTGAGTTGGGATCATGGGTTACAGAACTTGTGCTAAGTGCTTGTTCGCAATCCATAAGGTCAGAGATGTGCATGCTGATAAGTCTACTCTGTGCCCAAAGTTCATCAAGACAATATCGGTTACTAACCTTACTTGTGTCCTTGTTGTCGGCAACACTTTCTGCTGGCGAGAGTGCTGCTGAATATTTTGAACTGCTTTTCAAGATGATAGATTCAGAAGATGCACGTTTATTCTTGACTGTGAGAGGATATTTACATACAATTTGTAAATTAATAACCCAAGAAGTGAGCAATGTCGAGTCTTTGGAAAGAAGCCTGCATATTGACATTTCCCAGGGTTTTATTCTTCACAAGCTGATAGAGCTCATTGGGAAATTCCTTGAGATTCCTAATATCAGATCAAGGTATATCAGCTGCTCCTTAGAATTCTTGATTGTAATTTATAATTTCCTCGTTTAAATCCACATAACATCATTTTGTCACAGATTCATGCGAGACAACTTGCTTGCCGAAATTCTTGAGGCTCTCATTGTCATACGTGGCCTGATAGTCCAGAAGACAAAGTTGATAAGTGATTGCAATCGGCTTCTAAAAGATCTTTTGGATAGCCTTCTGCTTGAAAGCAGTGAAAATAAGCGGCAGTTTATACGAGCCTGTATATGTGGTTTGCAAATTCATGGAGAAGAAAGAAAAGGACGAACCTGTCTGGTATGGTGATTTAGTCAAGCTCTTTACTAAAAAAAAGGATTAGTTAGTTGAAATTTTTTGTCGACTATGGAGTCAGATACTATAGCAAGTAAAAGTAAATTACATGGAATGTTCTATAGCAAGTAAATATTTCCTGTATGGAGTTCGTAACTTATTTTTATAGTTTCTTATTAATTAGTTAACTTTTTGAAATCGAGCATAGTTGATTTGACTGCTAATTCGATTCAAGTTTTCAATCCTATTTGCAGTTTATCCTTGAGCAGTTGCGTAATCTGATCTGTCCATCAAAACCGGATCCGGTATATCTTTTGGTTCTAAACAAGGCACACACGCAAGAAGAGTTTATTAGGGGATCGATGACCAAGAATCCTTATTCCAGTGCTGAGATTGGTCCTTTGATGCGTGACGTTAAGAATAAAATTTGCCATCAACTAGATCTACTTGGTCTTGTTGAAGATGATTATGGCATGGAGCTGCTAGTTGCCGGAAATATCATCTCTCTTGATTTGAGCATTGCTCAAGTTTACGAGCAAGTCTGGAAGAAGTCAAATCAGTCTTCAAATGCCATAACTAATTCTACCCTTTTATCCTCTCATTCTACCACATCCAGTAGAGATTCTCCACCTATGACTGTAACATACCGGCTTCAGGTTTGTCAAGCCTTTTAAATGATTATCTGAATTTCAGCATACTATTGTTTCTTCGAATGGTTTCGAGTGAGATACCATTTAGCATTATATCTGGCCTCACATGGTTTGGCGTGTGATTGATTAGTGTGCATTGTTAATATTTATCTTTTTGATAGATACTTCTGTTGGGATTCATGTTCCAACGTAGAAGTAGGTTATGGAAGGTCCTATAAAAGCAACTTAATTCTCTTGTCATTTTTTTTTGCAGGGATTAGATGGTGAAGCAACTGAGCCCATGATTAAGGAATTGGAGGAAGATAGAGAGGAATCACTAGATCCAGAGGTTGAATTTGCGATAGCAGGAGCAGTTCGTGAGTATGGAGGGCTGGAAATTTTATTGGATATGATCCAGGTTTGTGTTCTGTTGTCAACAGCATTCTGAATTTGTAATTAGTATATTGCTTATATTTGTTCTGTTGACAAAAAAACGATTATTTGAATTTCAAATATTGATCAAATTATTTGATTCCATTATTCCACATATACCATGCCTACCTTTACATGGGCCAAAATCTAATTCCAAAATCCAAACAAAATCTTATTCTATTTCAACAGCCCTTAAATATTTCTCTAGGGGAAACAGAATGGAAGTATATTAGACAAAAAAAATGAATACAAGAAAAACAAAGGAGTTGAGGATTAGAAACGGATCCAAGCAACAAAAGTCCCATCTATTTAGCTTTGCAGTCAGTAAGAATTGTTATTTGAGATGAAAAGAATTATATTCTCTTTCTATTCAGTGAAGAATATACACACACATATATACAAAGCTAGGAAAACTATATTAGGAAACTACATAATTAGGATCCTTATAATTAACATAATTACTATACAATTAGGATCCTTAAAATTAAGTAATTAACAGCTAGTATTATCGTGTGACATTCTGTAACACTGCTCCAGCCCCTTAACCTGGAGCATAGATATTAATCATGTCTAGCTTGTTACAAAGATAATCAACTCGAACCCCATTTAGAGCTTTCGTGAAGATATCCCCTAATTGCTCCCCAGTCTTCACATACCCTGTAGAAATCAAACCTTGCTGAATTTTCTCATGAACAAAGTGACAATCAATTTCAATGTGCTTAGTTCGCTCATGAAATATAGGATTAGATGCAATATGAAGGGCGACTTGGTTGTCACACCACAATTTTGCTGGTAATGAAGTTTTAAGACCTACTTCAGTCAAGTATTGGTATATCCACATTATCTCATACATAGACTGTGCCATAGCCCTATATTCTGACTCTGCAATGGACCTTGACACAACGCTATGCTTCTTACTCTTCCATGAGATCAAATTTCCTCCAACGAAAACATAATAACCTGAAGTGGATCTTCTATCCATTTTGAAACCTGCCCAATCTGCATCTGAAAAACATTCGATATGAATGTCCATAATTTGCATACAAGATACCACGTCCAGGCGCTCCTTTCAAATAACACAAAATCTGTTACGCTGCCCAATGATGAACTGTTGGGGATGACATAAACTGTCTAACATTGACAGAATATGCAATATCTGGACGAGTCAATGTAAGATAATTCAGCTTTCCAACCAATCTTCTGTATCTCTCAGGATCTTTCATTAGTTCTCCATCTTTCGTAAGGTGCAAGTGAGGAGACATTGGAGTACTACAAGGCTTTGCTCCCGATTTTTCCGTTTCAGTTAATAGGTCAAGAACATATTTTCTCTGAGATAAAAAAATACCCTTTTTACTCCTTGTGACTTCAACACCCAAGAAATACTTTAGCATCCCTAAGTCCTTTGTGTTAAACTGAGTATGAAGGAAAGACTTAAGAGATGAGATTCCTGTTGTATCACTTCCAATAATTACAATACCATCCACATACACAACTAAAAGAATGATACCAGCTTCCGATTGTTTGTAAAACACATAATGGTCAGATTTGCTCTTCATCATGCCAAACTTTTCAACAGCCTGACTAAATTTTTCAAACCAAGCACGAGAACTCTGTTTCAAACCATACAGAGATTTTCGAAGACGACAAACTCGCCCAGACTCCCCCTGAGCAACAAAACCAGGAGGTTGCTCCATATACACCTCCTCCTGAAGGTCACCATGAAGAAAAGCATTCTTGATGTCCAGTTGATGCAAAGGCCAATAATGAGTAGCTGTCAAAGAAATAAACAACTGAACAGATGTCAATTTAGCAACCGGAGAAAAAGTGTCAGAACAGTCCACTCCATAGGTTTGAGCATATCCCTTAGCGACAAGACGGGCTTTCAATTGAGCAACTGACCCATCCTGATTGACTTTAACCGTGAACACCCACTTGCATCCAATAGACCGTTTTCCTGAAGGTAAATCGACTAAGTTCCAAGTACCATTGTCATCTAAAGAATTCATTTCCTCTATCATTGCATGATGTCAACAAAGATGAGAGATGACTTCGTGAACAGTTTTAGCGATAGAGATAGAATCAAGGGATGCAATCAAAGAACAAGAGGAAGATGACAAACAGTTATAAGAAACACTGGCGTTTACCTTTACGTAACGCAATAGGAAGATCATCGCTCGAGACTGGATCTGATGACAAAGGAGCCGGTGCAGGACATGAATCAGGAGGTTTACGTCTGGAGTAGACTCGAGTAATAGAAGGCTTGACTGGAACCGACTCCGGGACAGGTTCAGAGGATACGATGGTATAAACCAACAAATCATCATCCTCCCCTTGATGAGCGGGAAGAGTAGAAGACGGAAAGTAAGGAATGTCTTCCATGAAGGTAACATCAATTGAGACAAGATATTTGTTAAGACTGGGACAGTAACACCTATAACCTTTCTGAAGACGAGAATAACCAAGGAAGATACACTTCAAAGACTTGGGATCCAACTTAGGGACATGCGGACGAACACCCCGGACAAAACAAGTGCTACCAAATATCCTAGGGTCGACAGGAAACAATGATTTATTGGGAAAAATGATTTTGTAAGGGATCTCACCACGAAGAATAGATGATGGCATACGATTAATGAGAAAACATGCGGTAGAAACTGCATCAGCCCAAAAAGTTTTAGGAACATTCATTTGAAATAAAAGGGCTCGTGCAGTTTCAAGAAGATGTATGTTCTTACGTTCTGCCACACCATTTTGGGATGGAGTGTTAACACAAGAAGTTTCATGAAGCATGCCATTCTTAACCATATAAGATTGAAATAAAGCGGACATGTATTCCTTGGCATTATCACTTTGCAAAATACGGATTGAAGCATTAAATTGAGTTTTAATCTCAGCACAAAACGCACAAAAAATAGAAAACAACTCAGAACGACTTTTCATTAAATATAACCAAGTTACACAAAAATAATCATCCACAAAGGTAACAAAATACTTAAATCCAGGTTTAGACAAGGACCCCCAAACATCAGAATGAACCAACTCAAAAGGAATACTAACACGTTTATTGACTCTTGGACTTGAGCTAAGACGATGATGTTTTGCAAACTGACACGACTCACAATCTAATGAAGACACCTTACTAAACTGTGGACAAAGTTTCTTAAGCAAATGGAGAGATGGATGACCCAACTGACAATGCGCCTCGAAAGAAGAAATGACACTAGTGCAAGTGACAGATTTTGGAATTGGTGTGTCAAAAATGTAGAGACCTCCAGACTCATGTCCTTTACCAATAATCTTCTTCATCATAAGATCCTGAAATAAGCAATGATTAGGAAAAAATGAGATGCAACAGTTAAGATTGCGAGTGAACTGGCTTATAGAGATCAAATTAAAAGATAAATTCGGTAGATGTAAGACTGATGACAGAGGAAGTTGAGGGGTAAGGGTAATCGTGCCTGACCCACAAACACAAGATGGTGTCTCATCATCCAAAGTAACAGTAGAGGTGGAAGTGTGTGACTGAAAAGTAGAGAAGAGACCAGAATTACCTGTCATATGATCTGTGGCACCAGAATCAATGACCCATTTGGAGGATGAGGAAAGAAAACACGTATTCGGTTTACATGAATCCGCAATAGCAGTGATAGCGGGAGATGAATGTTTTAGTGATTCTTGATACTGTGAGAACTTGTCAAATTCACCGGCAGAACTAAGAACCGATTTCTCAGGGGCGTCGTTAGTGAACGTAATATGTGCCGTGAGGTTTCTGATTTTTGAACTGAAGCTTTCTACACTTAAACTTTGTATGTCCTGGCTTATGACAGTATGGACACACAATGCCGCCAGATTCCTGTGTTCGAGTTTCAAACCCGTGTGAGCCACCTCCTTTGTTTCCCAAGCGCACAATTATTATTTCGACTTACCAAAACACCACTGAGTTGAACCGGAGGGGTACCTTCTGTACGGAGAGCTCGACTAAATACGTCTTGTAAAGAGGAGATCTTGAAACCAGAAAGAATTTGAGACTTAGCAGTCTCAAATTCAGAGGAAAGGCCAGCCAAGAAACTCATGATGGCCATTTGCTCTTGTTGGTGTTGCTCAACCTTCACATCAGGACTAAAAGGCAGCAACATATTAAGCTCCCCATACGTCTTCTTAAACTCTATAAAATAATTCGTAAGAGATTGATCTTGTTTTTCCACACGGTAAAACACTTTGCAAACCTCATAAATACGAGAGAGGTTCCCTTTTCCAGAGTGCAAAAGTTCCAAGTAATCCATCAGTTCTTTAACAAATTCACAATGTTAATCAAGTCAATTATCTCACCATCAATAGAATTCTGAATCTGCAGGAACAAGCGAGCGTCCTCTCTGAGCCGAATCACCTTGAGGAGGATCATCAGTCAAATGAGTATCTTTGTCAATACTCCGTAGATACAGTCGAACGGTCTTACTCCAATCCAAATAATTCGAACCCATTAGCTTATGGTCCGCGATTTTAGACATTATAGGTACCACATCCGTCGTGACAGAAGATTTATTTTCTGCCATAATACCAAATATGCAGAAACAAATAGAAGACCAATAAAAAGGAACCAACAAGGCAACAACAGTGAAAAAATAGGGCCGAAACGCAAGAAACCTGAAAATAGAAGAACCCAAACCTCTACGAACACAAGGCAACGGGTACAGACGAAGCAGGGAAACGCCGATGAAACAGACGTGGGCTGCCGGAGACGATCTCAGGCGTCACGCGCCTTCATGCGCTGGCGCGTGGGAGAGACGCAGAAATTCGTGGCGGCGTGTGAGGCTCACGGCAGGGCTTTCGGGCACCGTACTCCGGGCTTGCGGTGGTCAGCGGATGGGCTTCCTTTATTGATGGGCGGTGAGAACAAAGGGTCACTCCAAAAGGGTTGTCCAAGGTGGAACCCTAAAAAGAAAACACTAAACCCTGATTTTGAATGAAAAAGAGAAACCTCGATTTGCACGCCCATGACTTTGATACCATGCTATTTGAGATGAAAAGAATTATATTCTCTTTTTATTCAGTGAAGAATATACACATATATATATAAAGCGAGGAAAACTATCTAAGGAAACTACATAATTAGGATCTCTGTAATTTAACTAATTACTATACAATTAGGATCCCTAAAATTAAGTAATTAACAGCTAGTATTATCCTGTAACATTCTGTAACTAAGAATCAAAGAGGAGGAATTTCATTAAAGATTTTAGTTACAGAGTCCAAATTGAAGCTAAAAAGTACACTCTTAGACCAAAGGCACTCTTCAAAAATATTACTGAAATGTTCTATTCCTTTCTAGCCGAATTGAACAAGCTAACACTGCCAAGGCCCAAAGAGCATTACCCAAAATTCTAGTAAGGAATGAAATAAATGGGGAAGTTTACAGTGGGATGGCATTTATTCTATTATGGTGATTAGTTAGTTAAGAAAGTAACCCTTACACCACTGATCAAAAGGGGAAAATGTTTATTCGCCTAGTCATCATTTTTTAAGATAAGATCTAATGGTAATATATGTATGCATTCAATACATTGTGTACAATTCTGGTTTTAAATTGGAAAAGGCAAAAATGGCTAACAAGAACTAGCTACCATTAGGGGACATATTTTTCTTGAAGCTTCTTGTTGTAGTTATTTTTGTAATAGTAAATCAAATCAAACATATCTAAATTTGTTTGTTTTAGTTGGAAACGTTTCATTTCAGTCTATTCTAGAATACTGTGTTGGAAGCATGGGGGGTTTCCTTACTCATCTGGCTATTTAAAGCTGTGAAATACAGGAGGAGTATTTAATTTTTTTTTCAATTTGTTTGGTGCTGGCCTTGGCATATACAAGAAGATGGAGCTTGTGTGATATTGATCTCCCCTGTTGGACCAGGGGGACATTGCTTAGAAAGATACTAGAATGGTGTTTCAGGTCTTGAAATATTGGGTCTTTTTTTATACTTGACTTTAAAAGTAACTATCTAAGCATGTGTGTTTCAAAAGTCAGACAAGTTTCCTTGGGAAAATTATTGTGGTCCTTGTAGTCATTTGATTCTCTCATTTTTAGGCTATTTTCACTATCTATTTTCAGTTTTTAGTTTTTTTTTGCCATTGGCTTTCCTGTCCAGTTAGAGTTAGTAATTTTCATTTATAATCCTTTATGACATCACGTTACTTGAATAACAGCGTTTGCGAGATGGTTTCAAGTCAAATCAAGAACGATTGGTTGCAGTCCTTAATCTTCTTATGCATTGTTGCAAAATAAGAGAGAATAGACGTGCCTTATTAAGACTTGGAGCTTTAGGAGTACTTCTTGAAACAGCAAGGAGTGCCTTTTCTGTGGATGCCATGGAACCAGCTGAGGGCATTCTTTTAATTGTGGAAAGTCTGACATTGGAAGCAAATGAAAGTGACAATATTAGTGTCACACATGGTGCTCTTACTGTTACTAGTGAAGAAACTGGTACTGGCGAACAAGCCAAGAAAATTGTCCTCATGTTCCTGGAAAGATTGTCCCATCCTTTGGGCCTTAAGAAATCCAACAAACAGCAGAGAAACACTGAAATGGTTGCCAGAATCTTACCTTACTTGACTTATGGTGAACCTGCTGCCATGGATGCGCTTATCCAGCATTTTAGTCCTTACTTGCATGACTGGGGTGAATTTGACCAATTGCAGAAAGAGCATGAAGACAATCCAAAGGATGAGAGTATTGCTCAGCGAGCTGCCAAGCAGAGGTTTACATTGGAAAATTTCGTTAGGGTCTCGGAGTCACTAAAAACAAGCTCCTGTGGCGAGAGGTTGAAAGATATTATCATAGAAAAGGGTATTCCCGACCGTGCAGTGAGACATCTGAGGGATAGTTTTGCAGTTGCTGGGCAAGCTGGATTTAAATCTAGTGCCGAATGGGCATTTGCTCTGAAACTTCCATCTGTTCCACTTATATTGTCCATGTTGAGGGGCTTGTCAATGGGGCACTTGGCCACTCAAAGATGCATTGACGAGGGAGGGATATTACCCCTGCTTCATGCTCTGGAAGGGGTCTCGGGAGAAAATGAGATTGGCGCGAGAGCTGAAAACTTGTTAGATACACTCTCCAATAAGGAGGGAAACGGTGATGGATTCTTGCAAGACAAAGTGTGTAAATTACGGCATGCCACTAGGGATGAAATGAGGCGTCGTGCTCTGAGGAAAAGAGAGCAGCTGCTTCAGGTACTTTCTTATTGAACTACTTGTATTAGTATTCGGTCTATACTCTGTCCATGCCAATAGTTTTTGTGTTGGTGTCATGATAACTCTTTTGTACTGCAACGCTCCTTTATCATACTGTTTTTGAGATGATACTATGATTTCTTTGAACGTTCATTTTCCAACTGTATGGCATAATGATTCTTAATAACATACTAGTGTTCCCGAAGAATCTTCTTTCCACAGATAGTTTCATACCTTGACCAGTGACAGGAAAATATAATGTTGCGATGGGATGGGTTTGTGGGGTGGGGAAATACACGATTGTAGTTGAAAAGCCCAGCCCGATCACTTTTTAAAACTTAAGTGTTAAGGATAGGGGTACTAGAGTCTTATAACTAATTAGCACATAATGGGCAAGTCTAGGCGATGTGGGACAACATTCCAACACACCCTCCTGGAGCACAATACGGTAGCCGAACTAAGCGGACAAAAAATCAAACTAAAGCGGCACATACAAAAGCCCAACCAAGTTCTGATACCAAGTGAAAAAGTCTAGCTTGACCACTCCTTAAAACCTAAGTGTTAAGAAGAAGGGTACTAGAACTTTATAACTGGCACAGAATGGACAAGTCTAGCCGATGTGGGACAATATTTCAACAATTTGAATGTTATACAGTTTGGGCAATAAGGTTACTTATTATTCTCTTTGGTTTTGGTGATTGATGCAGGGGCTTGGAATGCGACAAGAACTAGCCTCTGATGGTGGTGAAAGAATTATTGTTGCTCAACCTGTTCTAGAAGGTTTTGAAGATGTGAAAGAGGAAGAAGATGGGCTGGCATGTATGGTGTGCCGAGAGGGCTACAGTTTGAGGCCTACTGACTTGCTGGGTGTTTATTCTTACAGCAAGCGGGTGAATTTGGGTGTTGGCACTTCAGGAAGTAGTCGAGGGGAGTGTGTTTACACAACGGTCAGTTATTTCAACATCATTCATTTTCAGTGTCATCAGGAGGCCAAGAGAGCTGATGCTGCACTGAAGAATCCAAAGAAAGAATGGGAGGGAGCAACCCTCAGAAACAATGAATCCCTTTGCAATTCCTTGTTCCCGGTGAGAGGTCCATCTGTTCCATTAGCTCATTATATCCGTTTTGTTGACCAATATTGGGACAACCTTAATGCTCTTGGACGTGCTGATGGGAGCCGACTTCGGCTACTGACTTACGACATAGTTCTGGTAAGATACTATAATTTGTCTTTCTTATTTTTTATGAATATGACTAGAATCGAAGCCTTTGCATGCCTTTCTTATTTTTATGAATATGACTAGAGTCAAAGCCTTTGCACATTATTCTTTTGGATATCATACAACAATTTCCCGGTGTTTTTTCATTCCTTTTTTCATGGAGAAGAAAAATTGTTGTACAAGCTTGCATCGTTAAGTCAAGAGACTTTGTTTGTAATTCATGATGTGATTATGGTATTAAAATTATGTAACTGATTTCCATAAATCTTTTATTATCTAGATGCTGGCACGCTTCGCAACAGGAGCATCATTCAGTGCAGAAAGCAGAGGTGGTGGCAGTGAGAGCAATTCCCGGTTCCTTCCTTTCATGATCCAAATGGCTCGTCACTTACTTGACCAAGGAAGCCCTTCTCAGCGCCATACAATGACTAAAGCCGTTTCAACATATTTAGCTTCTTCCACGTTAGAATCCCGACCATCTACGGCAGGAGCCCAACCGACAGGGGCATCCGAGGAAACTGTGCAGTTCATGATGGTGAACTCACTTCTGGCAGAATCTTATGAATCCTGGTTACAACATCGCTGTGCATTTCTTCAACGAGGAATATACCATGCATACATGCAGCATACTCACAGCCGCTCAGCCGGGCGTGGGTCGTCCAATGTGACTACCACCGTACCCAGCACAAGTCCAGGGGAAGAAACAGGGAGTACCAATGAGCTATTGACTATAATAAGGCCCATGCTTGTCTACACTGGACTGATTGAGCAGCTTCAGCGTTTCTTCAAGGTGAAAAAATCAGCAGCGTCAGAGGGAACATCATCTACTGTGTCAGAAGGAGAAGATGAGGCTAAAAGCTTGGAAGGGTGGGAGATAGTGATGAAGAAGCGACTTCTAAATGTGAGGGAAATGGTCGGATTCTCTAAGGAGTTACTATCATGGCTTGATGACATAAACTCTGTCACTGATCTTCGGGAGGCTTTTGATGTCATGGATGTGTTAACTGATGTGCTGTCCGGCGGAATTACACGGTGTGAGGATTTCGTTGATGCTGCCATTAATTCGGGGAAAGCGTAAGGAAAAAAACCAATAGAAGGGAGCTTGTGTTCCGATTTTCATTTTAATGGAGACTTTTTTACTCTCATTTACTGTTCTAGTCTCCTTGTATTATGGTGATACTAACTCTACGTACTGTAAATTTTGAATCTGTGGAACACATCTGGCTCCTATTTCGTGAAAGACATTTTTGCCCCTATCCTATATCAGTGCTTGGTCTTCTTTCCTTATTACAAATGTATGATGTGCTTGGTCGGTCTGAAATATAGGCATTAATACAAAGGGGCAACAAGTCAGACACTTGTCATTACCATAATGGCTACCCATCAACAAAGTCTGAAAAGAAAAAGGGAAAACTTTTGAGAGGGGAAAGAAGAAACCCATGTGGTAGGCAAGAATCCCTGCTAACCACATACTCTTTTCATCAACTTTCCCGCAGATCCAACACTACTTACCAGTCTTAAAAAAAACACTACTTACCAGTCCAACATGCCCCCCTCGTAGCAGGCATTCTATTTTACTTTACAAGTAAAAATTATATCCTTGCAACATTTTCCTTATTTTTTTGTTACAAGGTCAACAACATTTCTTCCCCTAAAGATATAAATTATTATACCAAAATTAACATTTAGCCTCGATCTTTCGTTTAACTTTTGGCAATTTGATCGTTAAGAAAGATTTGAGTTCAATTAACTATACGTGGCTTTTCTTTTAAAACAATTAGTGTGAATAAGAGTGTGAAATGAGTCATGCGAATAACTAGTATTTTGCGTCTCATTTAGGTTAAAATAAATAGTAACAGATTAATAAAGGCCAACTTTTGGAGAATTTTCGGGTTTAATGTGATTTCTAAAAAAAAAATTCTAAAACTAAGGTAGGATTGATTGACCACGTTTTGTAAAGACGACTTTCAGTTGGCAAAAGTCATTTTTATAAAATACGCCTTCAGTGCAGAAGTTAACATCTACATACAAAAATCATCAACAATCTAACATGCATACAAAAATCATCAATCCTGCAAAACATTTTATGATTTTACCACACATTCTCAATGAACAACATACATTTTTAACAAATTTTATGATTTTACATTTTATATTATTCTACAAAAATTCAAATACAAAAATATAAATCAATCATGTTTCACACAGTGGTCGTCTTCTCATTCTTCTTGGGCGTCTTTCATATGTTTATAATTGAGTTACTAGTGATGATGGACCATCCTCCATAATAGCTGCTACACTTTCTTCCTTTACAATAAGCGGCAGGTCTTCCTCCATAATATGTGAGCCTTCATCCACAATAGGAGCATCTTCCACAATAAACCCAACCCTCACAACTCCATAAAATCCAGCACGTATCAAATATGGAATAATACGTCTATGCAGTGACATGTTCCAATGAACAACTACAGTATGTCAGCGACAATGTAAAGCACGAGAATCCTCCTGGTCCCAAACATGTTGAGATCTATGTTGATCCTGTAAATACAACACCGAGCTATCTTGATTTTTAGGTTCCATGATATCCTGAAAATGAGTGTCGTTCGAAATACAATGATTACATTGAATTACATAAAAATGTACTAAGTCAAATATTACATTGAATTACATAAAAATGTATTAAGTCAAATATTATGAGTCATTCGAAGAAATTGTTGAACTATCATGTACCCCAACTCCACACATATTGTCATTATACAAGTTTATGCTAGGACATTCTACATCTCTAGCATTTTTGGTTAAATATAACTCAATTGTATTTGGCGGAGGAATTTGAAGCACAATAGTAAACATTACATGAGCATCGTTATCATTCCATATAAGAAATTTCACATAGTTGAATGACCCAACATCAAGAGTAAGTAGATAACGATAAACTATCTTCAAGTTTCAATGTAGACGATCAATTGACAAAGTTTCACATAAAGTATTATATAACTCGTTAAAATTAATCTTCTTATGAATTACAATTCCCCTCATTGAAGGTTGATCATAAGAAACTCTTTCCTCCATTTGTCAACCTGCTAGCAATACACAATAATTTCAGAACTTAGATCTAGAAATTCTACAATATATCAACTCATTCATAAATAGAATTTACAAATTAAGAGTTTAAACATCACATAATTGAGAAAATATATCTAAAATTTGAGAACTTTAACACATGAAAATCTAGGGTTTAAGAGAGACTAAAGAGCGATATTACAAAATTGATGAAATATATCCATACAACATTAATAAAAAATGAACAATTTCAAGATTTAAAAGACAAATTTAAGTGATCAAAGGAGTTAGAAATATACCTAGGGTTTGAAGAGTTCTTACTAGTGATTTGAGAGATTGAGATTTTTTTTTGTGAATGAGAGTGAGATAGGGTGTAATGGCAGTAAACTCCGGCCACAATCGACGGCGAACGATGGCGGGGAAGGGTGTTAGCGGGCTGAGGGGTTGTTTTGTTCGCGAGCTGAGAGGGCTGAGGTTAAGGAAGAACTGCTTCTGCTTTTTGTACCATGATTTTTAAAGGTAGCGTTGGAGGCGTCTTTTATAAAGACGCTTTCTACTTTTATGAAGACGTCTTTACAAAAGACGCCTTTTACATGGCTTTATATTTATGGCCACACCACCACGATTTTTACCTTATTTTTAGAAATAATTTCAAAAGTATTGTATTTTAATGTTTTTTATAGTACTGTAGAATACTAAAAAAATTTCAACTTTTCAGGCTACAAAATAAATAGTAACAGTTTTAAATATATATTTATCATGTCCCAAAATTTTTGGATTTATCATAGAAAATCTCCTTTCTTTGGCATCTAGTGGGAAACTGATCGCTAAAGTAGAGAGTGAAGGGCATTGGAGTATCAATGATATGAACAAGGAAGCATCGGTTCACATGCTGCACAAACAATGACAAACAAATCACGGGCACTTGTCCCAATTATATATTCCAAAGTTTTGATACTCAAGTTTGACTAACAGAATATTTATTAATAATTATGGGATTTGATTAAAAAAAAAATGATAATTATATGAAGCATTAAGTTTTCTCTTCTTCTTTTTTAAATGGATTTTGAGGGGCAAAGACAATGAGAAAGTGCATTCCCACGTAGAATAAACTATCGCATTGGAGTTGCTCTCCACTAATTAGACTTTATTAAGCCGAAAGAATCTCATTCTAAGCATATTCAAGCACCCAAATTCAACACTAAATGTTCTATAGATATATACGATGTACCTTTTAATAATAATAATGGATAGATATGTACGACTACTTAAATGGTATCTTTATCAATTCCTAGGTGACATTTAGGAGGTGAGTGACAAAGAAATCCAAAACTTGGGAAATGAAGAAAATAAAAAACAGTTCGTGATAATAAATTAATATTGTAAGTGAATTGAAAAAGGAAATAAAGTTCTAAATATTTGATTTATATAGAAATTTCACTATATAGTAAATCATAACTTTTTCTGATAATATAACAGTTTCCTATCATAAAAAATTGAGACAGTAAATCACTATCTATATGATGATTCAACACTTGAATGTATGTGTGCTAGACGACGTCTAACCAGCAATGCGGCCACTCTTGGTGGATCTCATCTGGTGAAAACTCTCGCGGATGAAAATCAAGCAGCACTCCTTAAGTAGCCAACCTTATTCATTTCTATGCTTCAACACGTTTTTTACTCCACTCATCACTAAACAAGTGTTTGTGCTTGTGCCGTTGTGCGGGAGAGTCAATTCACATATTAAACCTCTTCTTTTTCTTTCCTAATTTCTTGTTTTTCCGTTTCCTTTGCCTCCGCAGTATTTAGTATTCTATCTGGTTTTGGCAATTGTGGAGCTTCCGTGAACTTCTTGTTGATATGCTTATGATATTCTCTCTCTGGTTTTCTGGGATAATCAAGTCTCAATAATGTTAGTTGCTATAATTGTTGTAGTAAAAAGCTGCAAGTTTATGAGAATCGAGAAAAATTTAGCTCTTCGAGGTGAATAAAATTTTATTCTGATAAAGAAATCTTCATTTTTTTTCTTTTCAACTTCTACTTACAATAATCATGGTTTCTGAAAATTTCATTTTCTTCTCTTTATTCTGAAGTGGAGAATCAAGTTGCATTGCCATTTGTAAACTTAAGGTTGTTCATGACACGGAAGGGTTCAGTTTGTTGATAATAATTGGATGAGTTGGGCTGAAGGAAATGTCAAGAGTGAGCCACAATGTGCAAAGTGGAAGTCACTAATCGGAAGGGTGAAAAATACAGAGCAAATTACGAGATGGGGTTAAGGGTTTTCAATGAAGGTAAGGTCGAGAAATCCAAGAGTTCGGTGGGTCTGAAGTCAAGGATGAAGATGTGGATTATTAGGGCAATTACAACAGTATTGCTGTGGAGTTGCGTTGTTCAGCTCATGACAATCGGAGAGATATGGGAACCTATACTGTTGAAAGGTTGGCCTTCTTGTTTCAGTCATTCAGATTTGCCTTTGGCTGTTCAATCTTCCTCTTTTCCAACCAAAGTGTTTCTCCCACCAAAGAGTAAGTTCTAAGATCCTCAGTTCAATTTTGTAATGTGAAATTCGAATACTGATGTCTGTTAAATACCAGATGATCAGTATTCTTTGTTGTCTTCTTCTACTCTGTTACTGAGGGAAGAGAAGGTATAAATTTTCAGATGTATTCATCTTGTTGGATTTGCCATTCCTTTGTTATCTAGTATCTACATTGTACAACAGGAAACTTAATGGCAAAATCAGAAGGGCATTTGGTTACCTTGAGATTTCTAAACTATAATTACTTTCATGTTTTGTGAAGAGATATCTTGAATTCCAATGTAATATGCTGGCTCTAAATTTAGTGTCTTGTTCTGATTATAGGGTATTACAAGAATAATGGTTACCTTATGGTTTCTTGCAATGGAGGACTCAACCAAATGCGAGCAGCTGTAAGTTTTTCTCTCTTCTTTCCCTTTCTTTTTCCCATGATCACAGTCATCATGACCATGGAATGTGTTTTCCTTTAAATCATTCATTCATCTGCCTCGCTTCTGCATGTGCTGCAGATCTGCGACATGGTTGCTATCGCTCGATACTTAAACGTCACTCTCATCGTTCCAGAATTGGATAAAACATCCTTTTGGGCTGACCCAAGGTAGTATACAAAATGCTCTGGTTTCCCTTTCTAGATTTTCTTTCTTAGATCTAGATTTGAAATATCTCTTGTCATCACAGTGAATTCGAAGACATTTTCGATGTTGATCATTTCATTACATCCTTGAGAGACGAGGTTCGGATATTGAAAGAGCTTCCACCAAGGCTCAAGAGGAGAGTTGAGTTGGGAATGTTTTACTCATTATCACCCGTTAGTTGGTCCAACATTTCCTACTATCTTTATCAGGTTGGTTTACAATCATAGAATACAATACCAAGTTTGGCCTCTTTTCTGAGTTTCATTTTTTTCTTTACCTCCTTATACACAATTGACATCCCAAGTCTTCGTTGGCAGATTCTTCCGCTAATGAAAAAGTACAAAGTTGTACATTTAAATAAAACCGATTCTCGGCTTGCTAATAACGGGCTGCCTCTTGAGATTCAGACATTGCGCTGCCGAGTCAATTTCAATGCTCTGCGCTTTACTTCCCAGATAGAAGAATTAGGTCGAAGGGTCGTTAAAATTTTGAGAGAGAAAGGCCCTTTCTTGGTTCTTCATCTCAGATACGAAATGGATATGTTAGCCTTTTCTGGCTGCATTCATGGTTGCAGTACTAATGATGTCGATGAACTCACAAGAATGAGGTCAACTTCTATTACTTCTACTTCAAAGAATATTTACTTTAGTCCAATACTTAAATTTCTCTAACATTTTTGAAGATCCAATTTGATAGATATGCATATCCATGGTGGAAAGAAAAGGTTATAGACTCTGAAAGGAAAAGGCAAGATGGTTTATGCCCTTTGACACCTGAGGAAATTGCTCTAGTATTGAGTGCACTGGGCATAGACCATAATGTTCAAATTTATATTGCTGCTGGAGAAATATATGGTGGAGAAAAGAGGATGGCTCCTTTAGTAGCCGCTTTCCTTAACATGGTCAGTAAAAGGAAGCAGGAGCTGCTTTTTCGAACCTTAAAATTGGCCATTATTTTCACTGACATATGCTCATTGAATCTTATATTCCAGGTCAGAAAGGAGACTCTGCTGAAACCATCAGACTTGAGATTTTTCCAAAACCATTCATCCCAAATGGCAGCCTTGGATTATTTAGTCTCCTTGGAAAGTGATATATTTGTTCCTACTTATGATGGAAATATGGCTAAAGTTGTTGAAGGACATCGCAGGTAACATGTTCTTGTCAATGATCTTATCGTCAGAGAGAGAGAGAGATTCATTCAGTTTTATCTGAAAAAGAACAAATACATATCTGAGTTTCCATTTCTGATGGGTTTGTTTTCTATTTCAGATTCCTGGGTTTCAAAAAGACTATACTATTGGACAGAAAACATCTGGTTGGTTTAATAGATCAGTACAACAATGGGTCATTATCATGGGATAAGTTCTCTTCAACTGTGAAGGAAGCTCATGCCAACCGGATGGGAAGTCCAAAGAGAAGAGTTCTCATTCAAGATAGACCAAAGGAAGAAGATTATTTCTACTCCAATCCACATGAGTGTTTGCAATTGCTAGATGAGCCATTGACAAACTTATGATCTTGGTCATGCTCATCATATGATCTGTTCACGAAGAAGCACCGAGCCGGCCATAAGATGATTATAGATTACTTTGACAGCGTTTTGTTTAAAAGTGTTTTTATGCATTAGGAAATGCTATATAAACTTCCAAGTCA
Organism: Datisca glomerata; assembly: GCA_003255025.1. Taxonomy (NCBI): domain Eukaryota; kingdom Viridiplantae; phylum Streptophyta; class Magnoliopsida; order Cucurbitales; family Datiscaceae; genus Datisca; species Datisca glomerata. The sequence continues at coordinate 463,865 of QANY01001046.1, forward strand.
CACTTATTACCTACATATATTTTAATTTAAAATATTTTTTTGCACTTTAAAACGCTTTTCTCAATAGCATTTTTTTCAAGGAAAAGTGTCTTGTAGTGCAAAAAAAAAAGCTTCAAATAAAAACAAGTGTAAATGTTTTCAAATGGATAAAAGAACGTTTCCATACAAAAGTACTTTGTTTGTATGTGTATGAATTGGTTTGGCTTTGCATCTAGAAGTGGCACATGCCTGGCTTTCATTAATCGGCACTTGTAATCTAGCCCTTATCATAAATAACAGATATTGTATAGATAATAGAGGAAACTATGCCATTCGTGGGACAAATAATCTATCACTAAATGTTGTAAAGAGTTGGTGCGGGGTACAACTCTATTTAAAAATATAAGCTTTTACCATATAGATAATCTTATTATCTCAATAATGTTGTTTATGCCAACCATAAAAAGTCACTCAATTCTTAATGACAGGTTACGAGCACTAAACATTGTGAAACAAAATTATCACATTTTGATTATTTGCTACCTACCACAACTCCTCTCTCTCTCTCTCTCTCTCTCTCTCTCTCTCTCTCTCTCTCTCTCTCTCTTTCTCTCTCTCTCTCTAATGTGTTTCTATTTATCGTTTCGTTTTTGTGAGATAGTGGGATTGTGGGGATTGGGGTGTGAGCGTCGCATAGCCTTGCAAATTACAATGATAGACTTGCACATTACACAAACTTTTGTGTAGTCAAGGCTAAAGGCTATGCACCATCAATATCTTAATTATTTTATTGGGTGTCATTGCATGGAAATAAAAAAAATACTTTAAACTTAATTCGTTTTAATGGAAACTTCTTAAGTACTAGAGCAGTTTTTATCTTAGTATTGATATTGTGGGTTAAAAGAATGTATGAGAATGGTTCGATAAAGTTTTTCGGTGTTCAACAAATATGTTAGAGGTTCAATAAAACATTGAGGGTTCAATAAATATATTGAGATGGTTCAATAAATCAGTCTATTATATGGTGATAAAGACCCGATGAGGTTGTGTGACCCTTTTTTAATACCATATATTTATCATGTTCCATGTTGGAAAATAACATAAAGTACACACACAAATATGATTCCCACTTCCCACTCAATGCCTACACTCTCAAAGTTCCAATGATCAATGAGAGTAAAGTCTAGAGAGAGAGGTTTTAAATGTTTTTCGAGAGTTAAAAAGAGGTAATGAGTGATCCGAGAGAGCATATTTTACTGATCCAAGAAAGGTTTTAGGCTTTGGTTGGGTGATCCAAGAATGCACTTTAAACAGAAAAGAAATGAGATTTGGTCATAGTTTGACAGCTACATGTGTAAACCTTCTCTTTCCACTACCAATGGTGGGTTTTATCATTATTTCAAATGTGGCTGAAACTTCAACGCCTCATCATTAATTGAGTTCACTAGCAAAACACACAAAAAAAGGTTGGTGGATCAGTTAAAAACGCAGATTTTTTAAAGGAAAAAGATGGTCAAATTTTACACAGATAACTTGCACACTAGCAATTTTACTCATTTAATCCTCAAGCGTATTTTCCTTAGTTTTGTCTAGAGCAAAAGGTTTAATTCTTATTTTCAATTTGTTTTCTGTAGATTTAATTTTCTCAACTAAGTTCTTGAGTAATTTAAAATGTTATAATCAACTTAATTCATTAAGTTTTAAAAATTTGTAATTCTTATTAGATGTGACATTTATAATTAACATCGAACTGTACTTCAATTATCTAAATCATCAAAAAATATAAAGTTATCATAGGTTGATGTTAATAAAAGAACTCAATTACAACATTTGATTATATGATGACTTAATTTGAAAAATCAGACTTATAATTAAAGGGTGTTTAAAATTATTTCGAACCGAATAAAAAATGATTGGTTCGGTTAGTTATATATTACCTCAATTATGCCGAACCGCAAGTTTTTTTCTTTTGTTTCTCCTGCAGGAATAACTAATCAACATGGACCTGTGTCTAAATTGTCTTCCTTATAAAACCACGTTATAATATGGGGAGGGGAATTACAATGAGTCGAATCCTTCACCTATTTCTTCATAGAATGGATTTAAAAACAGTAATCTAAATGGAAATGTTATTGTTATCATGGAAAGACTATGAACAAAGTAAAGATTGAAAATAAATTTATTATGAGATCTACGAGGTGAGAGTATCTAAAGGGGCATTGCATTCCTCGGGATGGCTCCCTCTCAGGAGGTTATCTGATACCCCTCTTTAATTGAGAGGAGTACTTCCCTCTTGTTTCTCCTGCAGGAATCTCACTCTCATTTTTCATTGATTTTTTCCTCCTCTTATTTCTTTACCCATTATACCACATCTCTCTTTTCTAAGTCATAGTTATTTTCCTAATCAATTTTTAACTCAAAAGTAAATGGGTCTTCAAGTTTTATGCCCAATTAAGTTGACTTTTAACTTTTTTATGAAATTTATATTCTTATCTGAATTTGTCTCTTTGAATTTTTATATTCGGATTGTTTTGGATGATTACTATAAATTTGTCTCTATATAAGGAGGACTTCTCTTCTGTGGTATCAGAGCCATACTTTTCCAGGTAGTGGTAACCTATTATAAGAAAAAGTCAGTAAGAAGATACTCCAGAAGAAAATGAGTGAATCACCAAGTCTTGAACTTGTTCGCCTTTCCTCCTCTTTCTCTCCCAAAAATCTTCCCCTTTCTGTTCGACAAACCCTGGCCAACAAGATTGATAACCTTATTGAAATCAATCATCTTCCTGAGGCTGTCAAAATTCAGGAAACGAAGTTAGCTCTTCTCAGTCTATACAGCCTTTATCGTCGGTCAAACCGCGTACTTTGCAATATCAGAACTCTAATATCTACCCACAAGTCTCATGTTAAAGAAATTGTTCAAACAACAAAATTAGATCACTGTGGTCTCCAAGCCACCACAACAAAACAATATGTCACTCTTGAGATCCCTCAAGAGCTGCTTAATGGTTGGCAGACACAAGGCTATACTCACCTCCATGTTGGTGCTATTCGTCTTGCCTTGACTCTCCATGGTAGAAAATGAATTGCAGCTACTGTTCGAATTGCTCTCTTGGACACCACCTTCACGTCTTACAGTAATGCTTTGATTGGTTTGATTCTAACCACTCGCATGGAACTGTTATTCTCACCATCGCTCCAGATTTTAATATTAAACTATCAGACCCAACTCTTTCTCAGAGATTGAAAGTTCAAGTCCAGATTGTGGGAGCAGAACAGAATTCCAGGGCAATCATGGTCACCCTGCATCATCAGATCATTTATTGCCTCCAAAATCACTCTTTTGACCTTCATTTCCTCAACTCCATTCAAGACGCTCTTTTTGTTGTCTCTGACAGAGCTGATGATACCTCTATCATCTAGATTCATCGGCATATCTCTAAAGATAAACTCACACAACTGATGCCTCTCGAATGGATCAATAATTATGAACACCATTTTCATGCTGTCCACCATGATGTCCATACTTGTGCCCCTCCTCAGGTGCACCGTCTCCCAGATGGGACTATAAAGACCATTTTTGCCAGATCTGGCACAACAGAGTCCTCCTCCTCAAGACCTTTGTTTTCTAGAAGCATCTTAACCATCACTCCTGCTTACACCCCTTTCACGGAGTTGCCCTCCCATAGCTTGGATCGACCATTCAGCTCAACCCTATTATGTTTCACATGTGAATGGGCACTTTATCTGGGATGTTGCCTCAGATAACTGCGACCCCGATTGCGGCTGTGAAGAGCCTGTTTGGGATGAAGCAGATTCTGATGATGAGCCATGGACTCAAAGGGTTTCTGCCCTTCGCAAGAAGCCAACCAAATATTCTTGTCGCCAACAGGCTTCCCACTATCACTCTGACGATGATGATCACGGCTGTTCTCGCACTTCGACCCTCTGGGTCCGACCACAGCCCTCAGTTCCTTCTCAACAACTTTTATTATATGAGTTGCTCAAAGAAATTGGTCATACAGACCTTCTTCCAGTCCCATCTGTCCCTCGTCTTATCCCATACCTTGCCATGATAGACTCCTATGATCAAGATTTTCCACCTTTGACCAGATGAACCAATCCAGCTACAAAAGTGTCTACCCGACCATTCTCTATTCCTACTGAGGTCACTCCTACAGGAGAATCTAGGTCCCTCCCTGCAGCTGAAGAAGTACTTAATTGGCTATCCGAAAATGATGTGTGCCAAAATCAGACTCTCACGAAGATTGATTCCAAATTAGATCGATTAAATCTTTAGTCAGACACCCTATCCACTCAAGTAGGACATATCTCCGATCAAATTCAGCAGCTTCGAGAAGTGTTATCTTCTAGAGCTATGCATTTGGATGCTGAATTAAAGCACCTGGTTGAAAAAGGATACATGGGCTTAGATTTGAGAAAAAGGAGCAAGAACTCTCCCAGATTCAACAAGACCTCTATATGATAGAAATTGATATCGCAAAAGAGAAATCTCAAACTCTCTATGATCCATATCCTTCCTATCATTTGAGTAGACAAGTTCCTAGGTATCCTTCCTCTCCCATGTCTTATCCCAAGGCCTCAGATTATGATAATCTTTTCAAAATGCCTTATCCCATTTTAAGACAACTCAGACAATCTCGGCCAAAACCATCATCTCTCCTAGACAAGCCTACTCCTCATTCTTCGACGCCTCCAAGTGTTCCTCTCAATCCACCTTTTCTGGCTTCACCCTCGTATACTTAACACTCTGACCTTCCACCACAGTCCAACTCTCCACCAAAACATAAACATAAAGCCTCCATTGATCCTGATCCAATAATCCATTCCTTACAACAGTTTTCTATTCTCTCCAGCTCAGTCTCTGGAACCGATACTTCCAGCACTGCGGATAGCTCTAGTTTTGCTTCAGATGAATGTCAAGCTGATATCTCCACGATTGCTATGGTCCAACCAGGTGATATGGAAGAATAACCCTATGTGGATGATCTTCCTCCTCCAATGCATACCCAAGAACCAAGAGCAGATTATAAATCAACTAGCGGCCCCTAGTTTACTTTTGATGATCTTCCTCCAAACAAATGGCGTGACCGTCTTCATGAATTTAGAGCTTGGATTGATTTACAACTCTCTAAACCAGATGTGTCCCTCGAAGATGTTCTCTCTGAATTTTGATCTCGTTTAATAGGGACTTTGGGAGAATGGTTTCAAAGTCTTAGTCCCTATCAACGATTGACCGCGACTCGAAACCCTGATGCTGGCACACTTCTAGGTATGTTACACAAAGAATTCATTGGTAACTTCCAACTCATTGACAAACGTAGTCGCCAAGACTTTTTCGAAATGAAATGTTGTTCATTAGAGCGCCGTGATTTACAAAAATATTTTCAACGGATGTCAGATAAGTATTACATGCTGAAGGGAGCTAACGATGTCAACCTCAGACATACGTTTATTGTCTCTCTCCCTGAAGAATTACAACATGAACTTCACAAGAGCATTAATGCCCTTCGCTGTGATATGACTGACATTTCTCTCGGTGAAATCTATCAACTTGCATAGGCCACCCTTGATAAATTCTGTGAACAATAAAAGTTTTTCAAATGAATGCTTAAAGGGGAATCAAAGCTCCGATCCGCGTGTACCAAACCCTATCTCCAGATAAAATGCAATGCCCAAAAAGATTGTTCGTGTCCCAAGGAATGAAAAGAGAAAACAACATCTCGCTCCCACCGTTTTCCATCCAGCCGGAAGAGCTCTCGTCGTCAATCGAGCAACAAGCATTTTCTCTGGTATTTTAAGAAACAACATCCTTCCTCCCAAAATTCTTATAAATGTTACATCTCTGGCCAAAGAGGGCAGCTTGCAAAAAAGTTGTCCCCATAAAACCAAAAGAGATATTCAAATACTCCAACATCTACAGACAGTCCTCCTCCTTCGGGATGATGAAGATATTGAATCTGTGGTGGAAGAACAGGCTAGCCGCAATGAAGAAACTCAATATGTGTTACCATACTCCGCAGATGAAGCCAGCTTCTCTTCTGATTCTGAAGCCTCCTCTGGTTTTGTTTCTGATACATCGTCCAAAGCTACCCCAATCCTTTGTCTGGGTTCTCTTGGGGTTTTAAATAATCATCCGAAAGAAAAGGCTGTTTCCACCAAACCCCATATTGAAATCAAGCTTCTTACTGACAAATTTGCCAAAGTTGTTCCTGCCATTGGATTTTTGGATACTGACTCTTGTAGAACGCTCATGAAACTCTGTCTCCTACCACCAGAAGAGTGGGTCCCTTATAACCAATATTTCTCCACTGCTAATGGAAGTTTGTTCAAAATTGAGTGGATTACAAAGAAACGTATTGTTCTTTAATTCTTCCCAAACTGCATTATTTGGATTAAGGTGTTGGGCAGTGATCTTCCTGGAAAAGATATTTTGATTGGTTTTGATGTTTTCTCCCGCACAAAGAAACTCCAAATTTTATCCACCGGAATCTAATACAAAAGTTTTTTCCGTGCTTATACCCATGTTGCCAGTCTCTTGGAACTCCAACAAGTTCCTCCTGCCTATGCCCATCTTCGTGACCAGATCATTCCCTACTGTGCTGATAGCTATGAACAGTTTTCCCATGTTTTTCCCCTATGGAAAAAACCAGCTTTCTTTATTTGGCTTCCTCTCAAACGAAATGAAGACGTCAATCCCACGAAGGCCACTCATCCAGGCATGAATCCAGATGATCTCAAGTTGGCCCGCGAAGAATGTGCAGCTCTTCTTTGGCAAGGACTCATTGAACCAACTAAATCTAATTGGGCGTGTTAGGCTTTTTATGTCGAAAAACGATCTGGACTCAAACGCGGGAAAAAGAGACTTGTGATTGACTATAAGCCTCTCAACCTTTTTCTCCAAGATGATAAATTCCCTCTTCCCAAGCCCAGTACCCTGTCCATCCATCTAAAATGGGCCAAGATCTTCTCAAAGTTTGACCTTAAAGCTGGGATTTGGTAATTAGGCATTCACCTCGAGATCGTCATAAGACTGCTTTATGTATACCCAATGCCTAGTACCAATGGACCGTCATGCCTTTTGGGCTTAAAGTTGCTCCCTCGCTTTTTCAAAAGGCCATGACCCAAATGTTTGAACCCATTTTGCATAGTGCTCTAGTTTATATTGATGATATTCTTCTATTCTCAGAAGATCCACATTCTCATCAACTCCTGTTATCTCATTTTATTGATCTTTTTAAACATTATGGGATTATGCTCTCAGTCAAGAAGGCTGAAATTGGTGCTACTTGTCTTGAATTTATGGGCATGATATTTGAAGATGGAAACTTCCAACTAGGTCCCCATATTGCTGTGGAATTACTCAAATTCCCCAATAGTGATTTAACGGTCAAACAAATCCAACAGTTTCTCGGCATTATTAATTATCTCAAAGATTTTATCCCTCACGTAGCCACCTGCACAAGCCATCTGTCCAAACTTCTCAAAAAGAACCATCCACCTTGGGGTCTCGCACAACCTAAGGCACTACACGTTCTCAAGGAACTTGCTCAACATTTGCATCCCTTAAAGATTCCTGACACAAGACTTCGTATCCTACAAACGTTTTTATTGTGGATATGCTAGTGGACAATTTAAAGACTCTGAGAAACATTATCATGCTACCTATAAGGAAATCCTAGCGGTCAAAAAGGGCATTGAAAAATTCAGTTTTTATCTGAGCCCATATGAATTTTCTGTCGAAATGAATAACACATCCTTTCCAAAGATGCTTGATCCAAAAGGAAATATTCTTCTGATAGACAGCTTCTCAGATGGAAAGACTGGTTCTCTCGCTATAAATTCACAGTTCGTCATCTTAAAAGTCATCAGAATACCATTGCTGATTATCTCTCTCGATCTCAGAAAGACATCAAATCTCTTGCAGTCGTTCCTCCTCCTCACACACTATTTATTCTTACCATTTCTGATACTCTTGACTCAAGTCCCACAATGCCCTTCAGCATGCCTGCCACCATTTTCCCTTCAGGACCTAAACTTGATGGTCTTATTGCTGTCAACAATCTAGCCACAAAAACTCAATTTTATTGGCTCCACATTTTACTCGTAAAAAATCAGATTCATCCTTATCTAGACCATTTTGATATGGCTATCCCTTATACCACTGCCCCTCTTATCAAAGGTGCTATTCCAGAGGAACTCCTCTAGTATCTCTGGACTCTTTTTACTCTCCACTATTGTGCCATCGGGTTTCTTGCATATCCCATTTACTATTATATATGCGATTTTGTCAATACTCATACCCACTTTGTTACATTTTTCCAACTGTTTGCCCCTCTGCCATATTGGAGAAGCCAGCTCACCAAACTTCTCACAGACCACAATCTCTGGACCACTCCTCACAAACAGAAACAAACCTTCTTATGTTTCTTTACTCTCCACAAAGAGCAAGCTCAGTTTGTTGATGAAACTCTGTATATGGAAAACCATGTTAATTTTTGGAACTCATCTGCTGCTTGGCCTAAATATGAAAGTCGGTTCATGAAAAGGTTGGGTCAGACATTAACTCAACTTAATGAGCACGCCACAGATGCCGTATACAATAGTTTTCCTCTTGGGTCATTCCCTTCTAGTCCTCCTCAATCCTCTGAAGCTTCCTCCTCAACTCTCCATGAGTTCCAACGCTCATTCATCCTCAGTGATATGTCTTCTCCTCACCCCCAGGACCCATATCCATTTATCTTAAGATCCCTACTAGCTGGACTCGCAATTCCACTTTGACTGTTCCTCCATAGACCTTGGCACGCCTCCTGTACCACCATCGGAACCAGTCCTTTTGATTTCACACCCTCAAGATCCCAACCCAGACCTTGACGACTCTATCTCTGCCTGTTTCCAGGACGCACCATATGATGAAGAATATGCCAACCTTGGATCCGATCACCAGCCCATCTCCAAAAGCAACTGGTAGTGCTGCCACATCTGTCTCCCACTCATCTTTGTCTTGTTGTAATAATTAAAGTAGAACTGTAGCTTTCCAGTCTTTTTCTAATAACTGTAGTCATTTTGTAAAAATAATAAGGACTATAGCTTCCTGTCTTTTTGTAATAATTAGTTGCTTTGTAAAAGTAAGATTTTTAGGTTTGTAATTTCCTATTTGTTTTGTTTGTATGTGCCCTCCACCTCTTTATAAGGAGGGCTTCTCTTCCGTTGTAAGGTAAGAATATAAATTCATATTGAATCCTTCACAATCATGTATTCCCACTAAAATAATTCCAACATATCAAATTCTCACTGATCACATTCCTATAAGTTATCATAAAAACACTAAACCAAATTCTCACTAATCACATTCCTATAAGTTATCATAAAAACACTAAACCAAACGACCCCAGGAATTCATTTGGGGTGATCTAAGGAGAGATTATCCAGTACCAAAACATGTTTATAAACTCGAGATAAAGTAACAGAAAGTTTAGTGCTGGCGAGGTTTATAACCGTTTCAGCCGCAGAAGTAGCTCTACCGCCACCACTTCATGGTTGGTAGATGGTCTCAGCACACGAGGGAGCATAGAATACTAGTATATACTAATTGACATCTAGCGTCCTTTCATTTCGATTTAATCAAATTACATCAATTATAAATTTGACCAGTCCAAAATTACCCTAACAGAAAATAAACAATCAATCCTCCACAAGGGGGGAGCCAGCTAGACCTTTGCTGCTGTAAAACGATTTTGTCCAGTTAATCTAAAATCAACAACCCAAATAATGCCCACTCCAAATTATTTCAATCAAGAGTATAGCGTCAAATAGGAAGGAATGAAAGTAGAATGTAGCAGCAAGGGACCTCCTTATAGGCAAAAGATCATCAGTCCGAAACTTTTAGTACAATCAAAGCAATATTGTTCTACAGTGTTTTTAAAGAGAATTAATGCGACCTAGGCAAATGAAAAGGAAACCATGTACAAATGATCAGGACCTAGTTGTCCTCATACCAAGAGAGGGGGGAAAACACTGAACATGTGAACTATAAAGAAAAGCTAATAAATCAGAACTAAATGAGGGCGACTAAAGTAAAGGCCAGAATAATACACTAGACTTCGTCCATTCTGAGTCTGAGTCTCTTAGCTTGCTCAGAATACTCCCTCAAGCTGCCAACTTCAGACCGTGCAATGAGTTGATTGTCCAAAGGTTCATTTTTACAATCCTGCAGGAATAGTTTACAAGAAAAGAATCTCAGAACTACCTACTGACAGATACAAACGGAGGAGTATGTGCAGAAAACGTTGAAATTCATTCAAGTAATGAAAAATGCAGGTGCGGCAGGTTGATAAGAAACATTTGAGTTGAACATTAAACCTTTGAACTGGCTCCACTAATTTCTCGTTTTCTAACATCAACATTGACCGAGATGCTGGTGTGTAACAAATCAACACCCGAGAATTGCAGAGCTTGTGTCAGAGTATTCAGTATCCTGCCCAATTAAAAAAATAGATAAATAGATGCATATTAACGAGCTATCATCTGTGATTACAAAGTACTTCTGCCACCCTCCCCCCCTTTTCCGTTTCACCATATTATTCAGATGGGCCATAAAAGGTGTAGTCAATATTCAACCTACAAAATTTGAGAAATATCTACTCTACAGTCCGATAAAAGTCAATATCTACTCCTCAGAAGAGAAATAACCAACCCTTTGGTGAAGGCGTGGGACTCAAAGCAAGCGATTTAACCTAACTGGTGTAAAAAAACTTCTAAGGACATGATGCACTGAGTTTGTGAGATCACTCAAGGTGTGCGTAAGCTGACCTAAACACCCATGGATATGGAAAAAGGAAAAAAAAGAAATATTTGCTAGATTTCTAATTGGAACAAAAGTGTTAATAATCAATAATGAAACGAGGTTAAAGAAAATAACATACTAAGAAAAATCCTAAACAACAACTCTTATACAAAACACTTTGGAACTTGCAACCAGGTAGCAAGTTCAGAAATCAAACTGCAAAGATATTTTTTATTGTGGAAGATTTAACGACTTGAATAGAAAAATGGTTAAGCTGAGACATCGTGGAGAGCACACGTTTTGATATTAGCTCAAGACGTCAAGAAGTATGCCAATTCAACAGTTAAGTGCAGAAAATTGCAAACAAATTATGACAGATTCACAAATGCCCACCCTTGGGAGTAGGTATTTAAGATGGTTTCTGATCCGTTTTCTTCTGCTAGCTCCTCCTGCTCCTTTCCAGCATTACTTGGACCTGCACCAGAATCTGTACATAATCTAGCCTGCCATGACAGCGATTGGCCTTTGGACACATGATCCGCTTGAACGCCAGATACATCGAAAGGTTGAGTTGGTAAGCCATTCGTGCCAGTGTGGTTAAACACATTCGGTGAAGTAAAAGGGTGTTCTGCTGATTTGGACACTATAGTGGTAGCTGAGAGAGACTCTACTGTTGCATTTGCGGGAATTGCTGAGGAGACATCAACATTATTCTCATGAGCAGAACCATTTATGACTTGCAAAGGATCGACAAAAGTTTCCCCATGTCTATCATGATTTCTCTGAAAAATGGGTTAGGGATCATTAACCTACATGCCCAACTCCTGATTATTATGTAAATATTTTGGGATTTCCTAAAATCTAATTATGACTTCAAGAAGATGAAGCAAATGTTCACTTAAACGAGAAAATCAAACAGACAGGATCTAAATGACATTCCATGTACACGAGAGGCATCAATAAACTAAAAAGACAACCACATCAACTCATATAACGACAATTCACGTGCAGCTAAGCTTGCTACAAGAAAGCCTGAAGTCCAGCCCTTGATATAAGTACACCATATTGAGGAAGGACAAATTGTCACTATCCAAAATGTAGCCAAAGTCAGCACCAAACAATATGGTACCATGAAACAGAAGTAGCAATTATGGACTGGTGAATTCATGATAACCTGTAATTAGCCAATAATACAACTCAAAACAAAGTACAGGTAGAGAAATTAGATTAAACTAAGGGAAGATAAAAAAAGAATGTTGTACCAGTGATTGTCCAACTTCGTCCTGTAAAAACTTCGTCAAGTGATTAGAATAAGATACTTTTGACACATTAAACGAGAAGACTCTTCAGCAATGACATGACAACATTAAAAAGTAATCCTGTTAATTCCTAGGAAAACTTGGGTGGATTCTCGGCTGCATGTCTGCATGCATCGTATGCAGAGTGCAGATTATTTTCTTCCTTTTCTCTGTGCCAGTCAGCTACTATCAAACAAATCTCTCTATATGAGACAATCTGACAAGGTACTAATAAATGTTTTCGGGTTTCCAAATAAAACAATAGCATATATGCCAATATCAAAGTGACCAAAAATACTGCAAGAAAGACCAGAACATGCACCCATTTCGAAAACAAGAAGCATACCCATGGCGTCAATTTTGTAGGCTCTGAACTCCAATACTGGTAGGATCCTTCATACAGTTGTACCTTCTCATGTAAGAACTGAATGTATTCTATAACCTGTATAAGGGGGGAAAATGAACTACTTTTGTTGATGAGAATGCCTTCTCGAAATAATAAAATTTACGAAATGTAACATGACTGGTCATATACCTCCAGCAAGAATGAAGCCTTATCTCTCTTTTGATCATTTTGTGGTAAGAGGTCTCTCAACAATTGAAATCTATCTCCACAATATTAAAAAAAGAATTATGTGAGCAGATATATATGCCAAAAAAATACTACAAATGAAAGGTTCAAAAAGGTATAAAAGACCAGAAAGGATAACTAGTCTAAAATGAGAGACGCATCTTATCACTTAACAATGAAAGACTAAACAAAGGGAAAGAACCAAAGAGAGATTAGTAAAAAAACTGTAAATCAATCAGTAATAAGAAAATCAGAAAATAAAAATCCAAAATACTAGTTACATTGTATCTTGCGAGTAACAACTTTGGACAGCGTCAACCAAAAAAATTGGACAAAAAGGCACTCAATCACGAAAACAACAGAGTCAATTAGAACACGCATAATAAATGAGTCAGCTTAGGCTTGCCTCTCATTAATTTTACTCCGTCTACGTTGCTCAGACTCCGAATGCTTCGACCTGTGAGGATTCGCCCTGTTCTCTGCGCTCTTTCCTTCTACCTTCACTCCCAACTCCCCTGTTCACAACAAGAGACAATGGTCTCAAAAACAAAAACCAGCATAGAAAATAACAAAATAAATATCTCGACTAAAGGAATTTCTTAAAAGAAGTAATAATTCATTTCGAGAAGCTACCGTCGTCATCATCAGCAAAATCGTCATGGTAAGCCTTAGTTGATTTCACCATTTCCAATGTAGTAATGTGTGTGTACACACTTCTGCTCGTTCAAGCAAAATGAAATGGAGATGGAGATGAGGCAGTGAAATAGGTTTCCGACGTCACGAAAGGGTAGCTCCGACTCCGACGGGTCTGCAAAAAATTACTTGTCCACTTTTGACTGTAATTGCAGTGAAGCCCTAGCTACGCTACAACTTCACTGAAAATTTATTCAACAGAAAGATTTATTGTGATGAGCATGAGTTATGGTTATTGCGGTTAATATTTTACTATTATCCGTCCAATTATTATCAAATTTACATTTGACCTCTAAAATTTTTAAAATTTCAATTAGATCTTTAATTTTTCGTTCAATTCAAACCCCAATAAATGCTAAACGCATGAGTTATCTAAATCATCTGGGGTCGTTTGGTATGGGGTTATCTTCATATTCGGCATCTCTAAATACTTGAAATGTTAACTTCTCTTATTTGGTATGATAAGTTATAAAAATTTTGGATATCCGGAATCGAAAGATATTTTCATTTGAGGGTATCTTGATATCTCCCAAAATTGAGAGGTATCTCCATAACCGACATCTTCCATGAATTCTTTCTTATGATTTTTTCCAAAATAACCTTCATCACTCCCTCACATCATCTTTTATATACATGCTAAACAATGAATAAATAGATAATTAAAATATATTTTAATGTGATCAATTAAAATTTGTTTACTAATTACCCAATATGGCTATAATTTTTATTTTTGAAATATTAATATGAATATGTGTATGGTAAATTATGTGTAAACGATATGACACTGTGTATACATAAATCATACTACACCCCCTAAGAATAGATCTTTCTTCTTTGAACTTAGGGTTTATGGTTTTAGGGTTTAGTGTTTTTAGGGTTAAGGGTTACAAGTTTTAGGGTTTTGGTTTAGAGTTTAGGGGTTTAAGGTTTAGGGTTTAGTATATTAGGTTTTAGGGTTTTGGGTTTTAGGGTTATCGATTTTAGGGTTTAGGGTTAAGGGTATAGGTTTTGGGTTTGGGGGTTTAAGGGTTTTATGGTTTAGAGTTTTAGAGTTTAGGGTTTTGGGTATATATTTTTAGGGTTTAGGGTTTAGGGTTTTAAGGTTTTAAGGTTTAGGATTTTAGGGTTTAAGGTTTAATGTTTAGGGTTTAAAGTTTAGGTTTTAGGGTTTGGGGTTTAGTGTTTAGTGTTTAGGGTTTTATGGCTCGTTTGTTAGTCAGGATAGTACTGGATAATACTGTACTAAATTTGTCGGATTGTACTGTACTGTATTGTACTAGATTAAATAATACTGTCTAGTGTTTGGTGCTGTATTAGTTAAAAAACTGTAACATTTATATGATGTTTGGCACGTTATAGTACTGGATTGTAAAATTGTTTGTCATGATTTGATCCGCAAAAGCCTATTTAAAATTCATTAACATGTTATTTACATTTTCAACTATAAAATAAATTATATAATGCATGCTATCACCGTATATTCCCTATTTTTTGACTAAAAATATAAATTCAATTATACCCGTAAACTTTAAGATAGTGATAATTTATAGTTATAAACATTGAAATTAGAAAAAAATTATTGAATTTTTAATACACAAAATAAGTTATTTAAAATATATAAATAATTACTGAACCACTCATATGATTGAGAAGCTTTAAAAATTCAGAAGAAAATGAAGAAAAAAATAGTAAATGACTTTGAAAATTGGTAAAATTAAGTCATAAGTGACTAATTTTGAACCTTCTAAAAATTCATAAATTAACTTTGTTAGTGAGTGAAGTTCATGTAAGATATAAATTAAAAAAATTATTTTAATAAAAAATCATTTAAAAAAATCATTTAAAAAATCATTTTAAGATATAAATTAAAAAACATCATTTCTTTTAGTCCGGTGTAGTCCCCTCTAAAAGGAGGGGACTAAATTATCCCATGTGGGTGAGACTAAAGAGTTCCACCGTATTAACTAGTACAGGCTCCATATTTTTGCCTAACGTCGGACATTACCAAAATAATATTGTCATGTTTTTAGTACTGTACAGTACGGGTTACCAAACAAGCCCTTACGGTTTATGAGTTTTAGGGTTTAAAGGCTTTAAGAATTATGGTTATGGGGTTTAGGGTTTAGGGCTTTGAGTATATGTAGCATAAACATGAGCTCACATTGCAAACCCTTTGGCTGGAACTTAAGAAATCAATCTATAATCTAAAATTATGTTTAGACATAAGTTAATTAAAGTTTAGATTGGTAATCGTAAGTACGGCAGTTCATTGGGCTTTAGAGCTAAGGTTAATGCTACTGAGATGCTATTGCAGTATAACGAAGTTGATTAAGGTTTAGGGTTAATGGTGTATGGTGTAGGCACTACTACAATTTTGGCCATAGATGACGGTAAAAAAATGACATTATAACTTATAATGTCGGTTGACCGCATGTCATTTATCGAGCTGCCATTTTTATTTTTTTCAACAAAAATCGTCATAATAGAATACCGTGAAAAACAATTAGATGACGGGGATTTCCCGTCATCATAAGTGCCGTTAAAAGTAATAGATGACGGGTAATCCCCGTCATCATAGGTGTTGTCAAAAGCAATTAGATTATGGAGAATCCACATCATTATAGGTGCCGCCAAAAATAATTAGATGGCGGGGAATCCCCGTCATCTAATGTCTAAATTATTTTTAAAAAAATAGATGAAATTATTTTTAATTCTACCATTTAATCCAAGGGTAAGGGTAAAGGTAAAATTGTAAATTGATAAATTCTTATGACATTTCCTTACACATTCCATCAAAATAAATAAAATAATTTAATATTTTCACTGTTTAATTTATTTTTTATTTTATTTGTATATTTTCTCAGTTGTGATAATTTCTTATTGCTTTATTTGTATTTTATTAACTAGGAAAAATTACCAAATTGATCCATCGTAATTTACACATATTTCAATTTGACCATTGTAGTTCAAAAAGTCTTAATGTGATCATCCTAGTCTCAATATGATAATTTCGTCACTCTTCAATAATTAAATTTCTCTTCAATAATTAAATTTAACTGACACGCTAACGTGACATGTTAAATAATGACTTGATAAGTTAAGTGTCAATGACACTCATAAATACATAACTCATTGTTTTTTAATATTTTTTTTAACTTTTTTTACATTCTAACTCACTTTTTTTACGCTTTTTTACTCTCTCTCCCTCATCCCTCATCTCTCTCTAACTCCATTGAAGGCTTCACGAACCTTTTTGTTGCTTCACGAACAGATCGCCTGAAGGCATCACAGAACAGCTCGTCTGAAGGCTTCATATCTCTCGGGTATTCTCCTTGAACTAGGTTCGAATCATTTTGTTGCTTCACAAACATATCTGCATTTTTGTTGCTTCACGAACAGATCTGCATTTCCAAGTAAAATTTGCCATTTTTGTTAATTATTTCTCATCGAAGCAGGCTCGAATCGATCCCATCAAAATTAAACTCTCAAATTTTTCGAATGATTCAGCTGAATCATTTCGGTTCGATCCCTCGAAACAGGTTCAGTTCGAATGATTCATTTTTTCCTATAAATCGGTTTGAATTCCATCAAATTTCAATGGGTAAACAAATAGATCTATTCTTCAGTGAACGAAAATCCCATCCAATTCCATTTCGAATGCTGAATTGTGTTTAAACTCATCAAATTTCTTCAAATTTGATGGGATTCGAACGAAAAACCCCATCAAATTTCTGGAAATTCTTTTAAAATTCTTTTTACTCGATCCTGCTAAAGAGTTTCAAATTTCAAAAAACTCTCAGGAATAAGTATAGATCTATTTTGTTTAAATTCTCTTTACTCGATTTGATACCTCAAGGCTGAATCGTGGATTTAAGACTGATTTGGTTTATTCTTAATTCTTGCAGGAAGCTTGAAAGACTGTAATCCTCAAAATATCTCGTAGAAGCCGATCGGAATTTACAAAAAAATATAAGGAGAAGAAGGATAAATGAAGAATCGAAGCTTACCTGCAAGAAGAAGCGATCGAAGCTAGGAAAATCGAAGCTTCGTTGCTTCGTTGAACAGTAACAATGGAAATTAAGCTTCGGGACTTCGAGAGAGATGGAGGAGAGAGCAAAAGTTTGTTGAGGAGAGAGTAAAAAGTTAAAAAGTGAAAGTAATTAAATGAGTTGGAAAATATAAAAATAATATTGTAACAGATGAATGTGTATTTATAGGTATCACTAATTCCACTTTATCACTTAACTTGTCATGTTATCATTTAACGTGTTAGATTAGTGTATCTGTTAAATTTATTTAATGAATAGTGATAGAAAGATCATATTGAGACGTTAAATAAACTAGGATGATCACATTGAGATTTTTTAAACTACGATAATTAAATTAAAAATAAATACAAATTATGATGATCAAATTAGTAAATTTCCCTATTAATTAATTATTTCATCCTCAATATTTTTTAGGTAAAATTACAATGTAATCATTATGATGATGTAACCATTAATTAATTATTTTTTGGATATCATATTCTCGTATAGTACTATAATCTTGATTATTGAGCTGAAAATCATAAGTGTTTTCTTATAAGAATTATTATATTATATTACAAATTCTATATCACATTAATACCCTTAGAGCGGCATTGGTTTAATTGTATGGATAATATTTGATTAAAATCTACACGACGCATCATTATATAATGGTTTGGTAAAAAAATTAATAAGTATGTACGGAAAAAGTCATGGGTAAAATCTATATTTTTGTTATTACTTATGTTGGTCATCTTATTATAAATTAAGTAATTATTATTCATAAATATTTTTTAGTCCAAGGGTAAATTAAATTTGACAATAATGTCTAAAACATCTCATTGCTTATTCCATCAAAACAAATAAAGTAATCTAACACCCTCACCATTAAATCAGAATATTCTCAAGTGTTAACAAATAAAGTAATCTTAACTTTCTAGGTATATACATTCTCACAATTATATTCCAGCAATCTTATTTCAGAAATTTTGTTTCACGACGAAAATTTACTATTCACGGAAAATTGACTGTTCACGCGCGAAAAATATTGTTCCGGCGACTGCCAGCAGTGGGACAGGTGATGGCAGTGGTGGCCGACGATGATGGGGCAGCGATAGGAGAGTCCTATCGTCGGTGGCGACTGTTGTCACTTTTAGGGAAGATTCGTACAAACTCTAATACCGACCAACTCTATCACCATATGGTTTGATAGTAACCCTCAATTTATCAATTATCTTTTCAAAAATTGAAATTAATGTAATTTTAAAATTAATTATTAATTTTATGAAAATTAGAAATTAATTATTAATTATTAATTTTATGAATATTAGAAAGTAATAGGTTGATTGAGTTTGACCAAATCAAATAAAATCCTTATTTGATTAAGTTAAAGTCAACTATTTTAGAAGGATAATTATAGAAATTAATTTTAATTAAGAAAAACTGTTCTCCTTAATTAAATAAAATTTTGTTCAAACCTTGGAGATTATGAAGATGGACATCAGGATGAGAATGCAATATTTGAGAAAATATGTATTCTTGAAGTCCGCTTTATAATTTTATTTCTTTGTTTCAAGGATTGTAATTTAAAAATACCCAAAAGTTACTCGGTACATTATTATTTTATTTAATTGATAAATAATTATTTTAATTGTTATGTTTGATAACATATCCATGCGTTAATTGATCATATACCATACTAAGGGTTATAGTAACATTTAGGATAATCGACTTTAGTAAAAAAGTTTTATTAAAATTTGATAAATATAATTAATTAGTTAATCTAAGTTCACCTAATTGTGACTTAGGCGCTTTAGAAGGTTAAATGAATTTATACAAATGAGATTGACATAATTGATTATTAAATATTCATAGAGTTATTATTTTAACTAGTAATTACTTTAGAATTAATTAATTAGTTAAAAATGGAAACACATAATCTTAAAATAGTGAGTGAGAGAATGTTGACATGTTAATGTAACCTACGGTCTCTATTATTAGTACAACGCCGTGAGGTACAGTGAGGGCCTCGAGATGGCTTTGTTTTCATCCCCCTAAGGAAGGTTTCAAGTTGTACCAATGCCAAGGTTGGACTTCTTAAGAAGATAGGAGAAAGTGATGCAGTTTAGTTTTGACCGACCCTAATGCGGCAATATTATAAATGAAGTCATGGAATCTGAAATGATGGGCTACACTCATAAAATCACAATTTAAGTTTTCATGTGAATAGTTATGACTTGACCAAACAAGCGATACCTTATTGTTAAAAGAGAAAATATGAGAATTTTAAGTTTTAATTAATAAGGATGAGAATGTCTCATAACCAGTCTGATGTGAGTTTGACTGACCCTAAGGCGACACATTAATCATTGGGTTATTTTATCGTGATTAGTAAATGTTAAATATTATGTGTTTATTATGAATTCATGCATCCCGTTTACTTTTCAATTCTAGATATTTATCAGTTATATCGAATATTGTATGCTTTTTAAATTTCAACTATCATTATTATGTCTATCATAGAAACTTTGTTACTGCTTTACTCGCTCTAAAAAATTGAATGGTGATAATTTCGTACATTTGGAAATCAGATATGAACTCAATGCTAATTTGTGAGAACCATAAGTTCGTTCTTACTGAAAAATGTCCTGCTGAACCCCTTACTAATGCTCATTAGAATCTTGTGGACAAATATGATGCTTGGATCATATCAAACAACAAGGCAAAGCGCTACATGCTTGTGAGAATGAATGATGTTCTGAGAACTAAGCATGAAAGCATGAAGACTGCCTATGAGATTATGGAATCTCTATAGGTGATGTTTAAGCAGCAGTCTGATCAAAGTCATCATGAGGCCACTAGGAGCTATATGACAACTAAGATGAGAAAGGGTACTTCTATGGAATAATATGTTTTGAACATGATCAACATAATGCACGAGACATGAGTACATGGGGTGACCATTGATGAACAGACTCAAGTTAGCATTATACTTGAGTCACTCATACCATTTTTTTCTATGTTCACGATCAATTATGTTATAAACAAGTTACAATTCAACATGACCCAATTATTGAATGAATTGCAGACTTTTGAGTCACTCAACCTTAGAATGACCAAAGAGGGGCGAGGTAAATGTTATTGGGCAAAATCTTTCTTCCACTGTTAAAAGTAACACGAGGAAGAAGATCAATGGAAATGGCAAAGGTAAGAACAAAAATACAAGAAAGCCAAGACATCGCCAAAAGTCAAGAAGAACAAAAAAGATAGCAAGACCAAGGGAAAATGTTTTCATTATGGGCTTAAAGGTCATTGGAAGAGAAACTGTAACAAGTATCTCTCCGAGCTGAAAAAAGGTAAATATGATTGACTTGTTCTTGAAGCTTGCTTAGTGGAATATGATTTGTCATCCTGGATGCTTGATTATGGAGCCACTAACCATGTATGTTATTCTTTATAGATGCTTGATTCGTCAAGGGAGCTAGCTGATGGTGAGGTCGTTTTGAGAGTTGACAGTTATGCGCTTGTGTCAACTAAAGTATTAGGGACAATCCATTTACTTTTTGGATCTAATTATTTATTTTTGAACGATGTTCATTATATTCCTGGGTTTTCAAAAAAATTGATTTCTCTTTCATTTTTTCAAGAAAAATTATTCGAAGTTTCTTTTATTAATAAAGAGTTTATTATTTTAAAGAGTGGATTCAATAGTTGTCATGCAAAAGTTATAAACGGCCTGTATATGCTTATACTTACTGAACATGTTAAATAATTCTGAATTATTTAAAGTAGCAAAACTTAAAAGTAACAAATGACAAAGAGTCTCTCACAATGATGATAACACATATCTTTGGCATCTTGGGTTAGGACACATTAATCTATATAAGTTAAACCGATTAACAAAGCATGTTGCTTTGAGAGAACTAAATGTTGAAACTCTTCCTGTTTGTGAATCATGTCTAGAGGGTAAAATGACAAATAGGCTTTTCACAGGAAATGGCCAAAGAGACAAGGAATTACTTGAGCTAGTACATAGTGATGTTCGTGGACCAATCAATGTACAAGTTAGAGGTGGGTATGAGTATTTCGTTTCTTTTATTGACGATTGCTCAAGATATGGTTATACTTACTTAATACAAAGAAAGTCTAAAACGTGTGGAAAGTGTAAAGATTTAAAAGCTGAAGCTGAAAAGCAATTAGATAAATCATTGAAAACCCTTTAATCCGATCGAGATGGTGAATTCTTGGATTTAGAATTCAAAGATTATTTGCTGGAGTGGGGGATCTTATCCCAACTCACAGCACCTAGAACACCACATCAAAGTGGTATTGCAGAGAGGAGAAACTGAGACTTATTGGATATGGTTAGATCGATGTTAAGCTACTCATCACTGCCACTTAAATTTTGGGAATATGCACTACGCATGACAATTTACATTTTGAATGTAGTGCCCTTTAAGTCTGTAAGCAAGACGCATTTAGAGTTATGGAATGGCTCCAAACCTAGTTTGTGCCATTTCCGTATATGAGACTGTCAGCTCACGTTCTAGACCCAAGACCGAAAAGTTAGATTGAAGATCTGAGGTATGCATATTCGTATGCTATGCTCCATAGACTAAATGTGTGTACTTTTATAGTCATAAGGATCAAAAGGTGTTTGTGTCAACAAATACATCATTCATTGAACACGACTATATGAAAAATTACAAACCTCATAGCAAAATAGTTCTCTAGGAATTAGCAGATGATGAGATCAGACTGCCTTCAATTTCTACTGATAAACGATAAACCAGAGAAACCATAGTTCCTGTAAAAGAAAACTCGGTTCAACGTGGTAGTGGGAGGGTTGTGAGACAACCAGTTCGCTTTGAGCTAGAGGCACATATCCTAGTGTCAGACACTGATAAAGACGATCCATTATCTTATGAAGAAGCAATAGATGATCTTAAAAGGGAGAAATGGCAAGAAGCCATGAATCAAGAAATGGAATCTATGTATTCCAATTCCTTCTGGGAACTTATAGATCCACCTGAAGATGTCAGGCCCATTGGATGTAAATGGATCTTCAGGAAGAAAAGAGGTGCAGATAAGAAAGTAAAGACCTTCAAATCAAGGTTAGTAGCCAAGGGCTTTACACAAAGGGAGGGAGTCGATTATGAAGAGACATAGCCGTTAGTTTTGACTATGAGATATGACAAATGGACGTCAAGATAGTTTTTCTGAATGACTCTCTTGAAGAAAACATCTATATGATGCAACCATAATGATTCGTACAAAAGGAGTAAGATCAGAAAGTATGCAAGTTACTTAAATCTATTTATGGATTAAAGCAAGCACCAGATCTTGGAATCTTACATTTGATGAGATTATAAACTCTTATGGCTTCGGCAAAATGTTGATGAAACCTGTGTTTATAAATACATCAAAGATAAAATATTGATTTTCTTAGTTATTTATGTTGATGATATTCTACTCATTGGGGATGATGTAAAAACTTTGTTAAAAGTAAAAAAAAAAGTGGTTAGCTGAAAAATTTCAAATGAAAGATTTGGGAGAAGCGAGGTATATTCTGGGCATCCAAATCCTAAAAGATAGAAAGAACAAGCTCTTAGCACTTTTTTAGATATCTTATATTGATAAGGTATTGGAGAGAGTCTCCATGGAGAATTCCAAGAAAGTTCAACTACCGACTAAACATGGAATTATCCTCTCCAATGAACAATGTCCTAAAGCACCTCAGGAGGAACATGATATGAGAAATATTCTCTATGCTTCAGCAGTTGAAAGTCTCATGCATGCCATGTTGTGTATAAGACCAAACATCTGTTATGTAGTGAAAATTGTCAGTCTGTATCAATTAAATCCAGGTTTGGAACACTAAATTGCAGTAAAACACATTCTCAGGTGTCTTAGTAGAACGAGACAGTCGAATGTCAACATCTAGATCAGTATTCACCCCAGGTGGAGGAGCTGCAGTCTGGAGAAGTATTAAATAATCCAACATTGCATATTCCACTATAGAAGTCGAATATATAGAAGCTTGTGAAGCTGCAAAAGAAGCGGTATGGCTCTGAAAGTTCTATACTGATCTGGAAGTAGTTTCGGATATGGACAAGCCACTGATCCTATATTATGAGAGAGATCGTGCATTGAGGGGATGTGACTGTTATGAAGATAGCGTCAGAACAAAACCTGATTGATCATTTTACAACCACACTTCCTTCGAAGTTATTTGAGGGTCACGTACGTAACATGAGATTAAGAAAGATGCCACATTTACTTTAGGGCAAGTGGGAGATTTTTGGGGGTTATGCCATCAAAGTATGTGTATTGACATCTTGATATGAAATTTAAAGAGGATTACATTACTTTTATAATTGTTCTTTTAAATTGTTGTTGAATAATTTATATAAATATATGAAAATTCTATATTCATTAATGAGACTATGATCTTGTATTAGTACGAGAAGATTAAGATCATATATAATGAATAAAATTGTCAACAACATATTAAAGTATGAAATCTTTAATGAATTGTTGCTAGTACGTTTCACTAAACATTATGAATGCGTGTGATCTAGATCCGGAGCATTGATGTGGATATACATCTTAGTAAAGGTAATTTATATAACAAGATTATATATGACTGGACCGATGTGAATTAATATCATTATCAAAGTGTCGTTTATCAGAAATATTTAATACACATAAATTTGATGATTATATGTAGATCAATCTGAATCTTGAGTAGTCATGAACTCCTATGCATGTCTATTGGATCTTTTGATTCACTCATTAAGGTTTATTTGAAAAACAAGCTAGTGACTTTTATTTTGGAGATTCAGTGATATGAATGTCTTGAAACATGATCTTACAAGATTTGGAATCCAAGTTTTTCTAACGGATCGTATACTGGTTTCCTTAAGTGTTAATTATTGAATTGAATGGTTATTGAGCTCAAATTTATAATAAGATTATAAACTAGTCAGTCACTAGTGGATTAATTGTACTTAAGGATCAAGAGGTAATTAAAAATGTAAAGCAGTAATTTTGACTAGTTCTAATTTACGAACCAATAATTGGATGACAGAACTACATGAAATAAGTATACCAGTGGACTACATGAGAATACTCTGTAAATACAATCCGTAATCTCTAAGAGTGCAATTCCATATTTATAGTTGAGTAATAATGGAATTAATAAATAATATTATTTAATTAATAATCTAATTTATTGGAGCTTAGAATTATATTTTCATGGTCCCTATGTCACCTCTATACCATGCAGTCTAGAGTGTGAATATTTCAAGACATGAGAAAAAGACTTACTTGTAAAAGAATTTTTATTCTGAGACAAGTACATAATTATGTGTGATTAATTAAGAATTAATTTATTGAATTATTTATATATTTAAATATAATTTTCAGAAATTATATATATAAATAATTATCATTTTTTTAGTTATCAATAAGTGAGACAGAATATCTAATTTATAAAATTAAATAATTAAATTATTATTAGATAATAATTTAAATCAACTAAATCTGTTATTTATGAAATAACAGATAAATTAGTTAATATGGATAATCAAATATCTTAATTTTGAATTAACTAATATCTAAATATTTAATCTGATTAAAATAAATATTTAATATACCACGTGTCAATCACTGATTGAGTATCTGAGATTGACAAGGACTACTGTAGTGCCATGTGGCACTACAGTAGTGAGTGTGCAACACTGTAGTGCCACATGACGCTACAGTAGTGGATGTGCAACACTGTAGTGCCAAGTGGCACTGCATTTGTGCACAATAGCGGTGGGTCCTACTGTTATTGGTAATTTTAGTTATTGGTAATTTTATAATTAAATATATTTCAATGATCCCAAAAGATCCGTTACGCTATTATCAAGAAAAATATACATATATTTTTCAGATGGCCTAAGATGATGCATCAATCATTCAGTTGAATTAGAGATTCAGTTCATCATTCAAGAGAACACAATTCTCGAAAAGTGATTCTACGATTAAGAGTTAATCAAATCAGAAAAGTCATTCTTAGTAAAATCTCTGATCTTATGTGTTGAGAACATCTAGAGACAGAAAAATGTCTTCGTGATATTCTACGTGCCTACACACGTCCTAGTGCGTTGAGAATTGATTTGAAAGATTTTGATGTGGATCTGGAAGTCTGCTGATCGTGGAACGATTTCGTGAGAACGGAGAATCGATTTGTTTCGCGAGGACGCTTGATTTAGACTTCAAGAGGTTTATGATTCCTGACATTGTTTGTTGTAAATTTAATATATAAATATATAATGGATCCTGATTGATTGAAAATAGTTTTCAATAAAAAGTTTTTTTTTTTATTTTTGTAACGTTGCACGATTTTGTTTTATTAAAAGATTCAATTTTCATTAAATATTTAATTTTTAAAATGGACACACGCCACACGCTTCCGCTGCGATTACTAACAACGTTTTAGAGCTCCAAACAATGAGATTCTTGTCAAGATAGATACAATAGCCTGAAGTTGTCATGCAATCTCATCTATGCTGCTAGCCCAATCAGCATTAGTGAAACCTTCTAAAGACAATGAAGCAGTTGGTGTGGAAAGTAAACCATAATCAATGGTACCTTTTAGATACCTTAATAGGCGTTTGCAATTAGTCTAATGCTCATTTGTGGGACTTTGAAGAAACTGTGACAACTTATTAACAGAAAAAGAAATATATGGTTGTGTCATAGTAAGTTATTACAAGGAGCCAATTGTACTAATGTAAAATGAAGGATCTTCAAAAGGTATGCCTGACTTGGAAGACAACTTAACTGATGAACACATTGGAGTACTGCAAGGTTTAGATTTAGACATGTTAGTCTTTTTGTGAAGATCATATGTATACTTGGCTTAAGTAAGGTTAAGACCAGACTTGTCTCTATGTGCTTCAAAGCGAAGAAAATAACTAACTGAACCAAGATTCTTTAGAGCAAACCTCTTATCCAAATCTGATATAACAAACTTAATCAACACTGAATCACTGCCTGTCATAAGAATATCATCAACATAAACTAGTACCAAAATGATGGAATTAGTGCTTTTAAGAAAGAACAATGAAGAATCAGATCTAGAGTTAGTAAACCCCCATTGCATTAATGTTTGTTTCAACTTCTCAAACCAAGCTCTAAGATCCTGTTTGAGGCCATACAATGCTTTAGTAAGCTTGCACACATAATCTAGAAATTTAGTACTAACAAAACCAGTAGGTTGTGTAGTATAGACAGATTCTTGTAGCTCACCATTCAAAAAAGTATTATTGATATCTATTTGTTGAATATTCCACTGAAAATTAACAACAAGAGACAAGATTATTCTTATAGTTGGGGGTTTTACAATTGGACTAAAAGTGTCAGTATAATCAAGGCTTGAATGTTGCTGAAAACCCTTAGCAACAAGTCTAGCATTGTGCTTTAGGACTGATCCATCTGAGTTGTTCTTCACCTTGAAAACTCATTTATTCTGCACAACATTCATTCCAGAAGTTTTAGGAACCAGAGTCCAAATATTATTCTTAATACGAGCTTTGTACTCTTCATGCATAGCATCCAACCATTTAGAATTAGCTAAAGCAAATTTAATTGATGTGGGTTCTGATTCAGATTCACACATTTTAGATAGAAAAGACTTCGGTTTAAAAATGTCATGTTTAGACCTAGTGATCATAGGATGATGAGACTGTTTTGAAATAGGAACTATATGAGAAGATTGAGACTGATCACTAGGTAAAGATAATGTTTGATTGTAAGGAGAATTGGTCAAATTTTGATTTTTAGAACTGTTAAAAGGGACAACATGTAAAGGTACACTATAGGCATCGGTAGAAAAATCATTTGCAGAATTAGAATTGAGAGACAATGAAGAGGAAGATGGACTTACTTGTGAGATGAGCTCTGTACTGGAACATTTTGAGACGAATCTATATCATTTTTCCTATGACCTTTTTTTGATTTAAAAGGATTTTGAAATGGAATGAGATAAGAAGAGACAACTGTGAAACAATTGTTAGTTGATGAACTTACTACTCTTTGATAGGGAAAGTCCGTTTCATGGAAAGTTACACTAGGTGAGATATATATTCTACCTGTTTTAGGATCAAGACACATATATCCTTTATGAAAATTAGATGACCAAGAAAAACACAATGAATGGTATGAAAATTGAACTTATGCTTGTTATATGGTCTGGTATAGGAAAAATAAGAACCAAAAGTTCTAAGAAGTTGATAATCTGGTATTTTAGTGTAAAGAAGCTTATAAGGTGATCTATTTTTCAGAATAGGAAAAGGAAGTCTGTTTAAAAGACTCCCACCAAAAACTAAGAGGATGTTGAGTTTGAGCTAGAAGAGTTAAACCTGTTTCAACAAATTGGCAATGTTCTCTCTCTCTATCTTGCCATTTTATTGGTGAATAGATGGGCATGAATGTCTAAAAATGATGCCAAGGTGATCTAGAATAGGTTTTAAGTTTCTAAATTCACCACCCCAGTATGTTGTATAATTTTGATCGTAAAATTAAATTGCCTTTCAACATAGGGGATGAAATGTGTGAAAACAGTTTTGGCATCAGATTTAAGTCTTAAAGAAAAAATCCAACAAAACCTAGTAAGATCATCAACTAAACTCAAATAATATCTAAAACGTTGTAAAGACAACATAGGGACAAGTGCCCATAAGTCTCGCCATGAACAAGCTCAAAAGGAGAAGAAGTTTGTTGTTTAACCGAAGGAAAAGAACACAATTTCAGTTTGCCAAACTTACAAGCTGTACAAAAAGAAGGAATTGAAATAGAAGAAGAGATTTTATTGCATTGAATTATGGTTTTCAAAACATTGCTTGAGGGGTGCCGAAGTCTTTGATGTAGAATATGTACATCAGTACAGATTGCAGAATTGAAACAAAAACTACTAACAACAAAATTATTACAAGAATTCAAAATAGAAACACCTTTAAACAGTTTAGAAAACTTATTATAACAACTAGACTGAATTTGGGTAGGGAAAACATTGTAAGAAGTAGTAATGTAACCAAAAAGAGCATTATTGGCAGGAGTTGAAGAATTAATGAAGGGCAACTTTGAAACAGTGGACTTCTTGAGAACAAAGTACTCCTTGGAGAATGACCCTCCTCGTACTCTTGTCCTTAATGAAACAAAAAATTGGAGTCAAATTCTATGATGATATCATTATCAGTAACAAGTCTAGAAACACTAAGAAGATTCTTGGTGATAGATGGAACACACAGAAACTAAGTCAAAGAAAGAGATAGAATGTGAGAATCTGAATTAGACTTACATGAGTTAAAATCTATTTTAGTTAGTAAAACGTTTGAACTACCAACATGAGAGGTTGATAACAACGCACCATTGCCAACCATTATCTTGCCTTTACCTTTATAATCTGTTTTGATTGACAGATTTTCCATATCAAAAGTATTATGATTTGAGCCCCACTGCCCATGTACCAGAAGTTATCTGAGACTGAGGAAGGAAAAGTAAGGTAGGCAGCAGTGTTAGAACTCCCAGAATTGTTGCCCTGTGACTAAACAAGCTAAGGAGAGTACTTTGGTTGCTGAAACTCAGAATCAAACTTGTTATAACAGGTATAGGGACTATGGCCAATACGTCTGCAAATCTGGTAGACTAGTCTAGGCCTACCCCTGCCACGACCACGGCCTTTGCCCCTAGAATTTGAGTTGCCTCTAGGATTTAAATTGTTATTTCCACGACCCCTTCAATTATTAGAAGGATAAAATTGTGCAGCATTGGTAGAGGGACTTGAACTATCAATTAATGCACTTATAGTGGAGTTATTGTACTCCAAACGCATTTATTAGCTCCGAAGAAGAAATTGAGCCTCTTGAATTGACATCAAATCTTGCCTAGAAGTTAAAATTACAACTACAGAATTGTAGTCATTACCAAGACCTCCCAGGATGTACAACAACAATTCTTCATCTGTAATATTCTGTCTAGAAACTGACAAGTTATCAGCAATCAATCATATTTTCAAAACATAATCATTTATGATCAATGATCCTTTCTTAGTTGATTGAAGCCGGAGACGAAGCTGCAACAATCTGGATTTCGAGTTTGTGGTAAACAAGTCTTCAAGAACTAACCAGACTTCATTCGAAGAACTACATCGAATCACGTGACCATACATTGATTCAGTTATATAAGACAATAACCAGACTTCTTTCTCTACCATTCACTCTCTCTCTATCAAACCAAATATCTTTTATTCTCTATCAAATCAAATTAAATCTCCCTCTCACCAAAAAGACATTATATTAATATTTAATATTTCTATATATTAATATTTAATATTTAAATCAAATCAAAATATTATTAATATCTACTCTATCGATCAATCTCTCTTTTTATCAATTACTTTATCTCTCTCACAAAAAAGAAAGTAAAGTAACCTAACAATAGATTATATATTGTATGTTAGTTAATAAACACATATTGACAACAAATATATGTTAGTTAATATTTACAGGTATACTCGATCAATTAGGCACATCTATTTGATATTATTTACATTCCATAACATTGTTTATGTAAATATTAATCGATTATTTATTGTACAAGTATACTTGATAAATTAGACACAACATACAATTAATATTATTTACATTCAATAACATTGTCAATTCCTTTTAATTATACACTATTATGAATATAGAATTACAATTACAATATTTTTTGTTTACACGATAATTTAATTAAAAGTATTAGCATTATTCAATTTATAATGAAAAAGTATCTCATAATAACATAAACAAAACAAAATAAACACATATTGGAAAAACTCTCTCTCTCCCTCTCTCA
This sequence comes from Datisca glomerata, assembly GCA_003255025.1. Taxonomy (NCBI): domain Eukaryota; kingdom Viridiplantae; phylum Streptophyta; class Magnoliopsida; order Cucurbitales; family Datiscaceae; genus Datisca; species Datisca glomerata. Next base: position 494,132 of record QANY01001046.1, read on the forward strand.
AATCAAAGCGCTTAACTCCAGATTTGTTGTTATTTTTATCTCTCTCATCATTTCACACTCTCTCATATCAAATCAAAACTCTATCTATCTCTCTCAAATCAAAATCTCTCATTTTTTGGATTAAAATCTCTCTCATTAAAATAATATAAATGTAAATAAAAATAAAATAATAATTATTTACACATATATCTCAATGGGCTTTCCTTCTCTCTCCCTCATCTCTCCCTCTATCTCCTAACAAATCTCTCTCTCTCACAACCGAAAATGACAAATCATTAATGCTTCAAAATATAAAACATGAAAAAGGAAAAAAATAGAATAAATTCGTAAATAAGTTATTACTTAATTAAACATGAGAGTAATTATGTCTATTAACAAAATGATGTAATTAAAAGAAAATAAAATTTGACAGAAATCTAACATATTTAAAAGGATGACAATAATTTAATTAGATGTGTAGAAACTGCTATTTGGTGTAATTTCTGATTAAAAAATATGATGAAAAATTGCATAGTAAATTGATTTGCAATAAAAAAAATATGATGAGAAATTGCATAGTAAATTGATTTAGGGAGTATTAATGTACAATAAGATAAAAGGAAATGGCAAAAGATAAAGGAAAAAAGTTCTCCCTCATGGTTCCACATAATTTGTAATGAAGATTATAATTTTGTGAATTTTGATCTTATAGTAATTGATGAATTTTTTTTGGTAGTTTAAATAGACAAGATAGCCTCTAACATTCATCCTCTCTTTCCGGGTTTTAGATGATCGTTTTGTCAATCTCCGTCAAATTTCTATTATCCCATTTGCCTACGTTAACTTTTAAAGATTGCAATATTTTTATTTAATACAAGATAATTCATTTACAGATAAGCATTTTTCTTGAATTTAATGTCACAAATCAATGAGTTAGTTAATTTAAAAGTTAATATTTAAATATAAAATACAAACAAAATAAATACATCGTAATAAATTTTCAGCTCGTGGTATTCTTATAATTTTTTGACTGTTCTGTTATCACGACCTTTATTTTTTATTTTTTAACCAATGATTTGGTGAGTGGGAGTAGGATATCTTATTTCCTTCTGCTTCCGCTTCCCATTGATTTCTTTGCATTCCTGCTAGGTTTGGACTTTGGAAAGGACAATATTTTATCATCATCACTGACAAATGATAATTACAGTTTCTCATTAATTTCCATATTTTCCTTTCGGATACAGTGAAGATGACAATGGTAATACTCATGATTCCATACACATTCATTCATACATTCCATACAATTAACACTGTAACTTCGGAAAACACATAAAATATCAAACGTTGGCGCCAAACGTACATAGTATCATAAAATGAATACGTGTTGTCATGCCAGTAAAGAGGAAGTTGTCGAAGCCAATTGCCAACTATCGTTCTGATAAAACTTACGAAGCAACCTTAACTAATCAACTGGAATTCCTATAAAAGATGATTTTTTCGTAACTGAACAATTTGTACGTTGATTGATTCATATTCAGTTTACAGCAGTGTAGATGGTCCTACACTTATCTTGTCAGAATCTCCATCGTTTCATAAGCCCATATGTTGTATAATATTGCTATGTAATCAGTGGAAGAAGCTCGAAATGTTGAGTGAAACAATAGAAGCATGATGAAGAACAAAAGGCGTAAACCATGAAGAAAATGAGGTGATTTGAGCGAGAAAAGAAACCTCGTGAATTACTCCATGCTTACGATCCTGCTTAATTCCACCTGTTGGTCTTCTATCCTGCTCGCCACTTGTGAAAAATCTCTGCTAGCAAAAGACATGGTCATGGTGTATTCTTTAACGAGGCGCTTCTGCTTTATTTTCAATATCGCTTGTGAAACTTCTCCTATTGAAGGTCGTTTTCTTGGTACTTTATGCAAGCATCGATGACCAATCCTAGCAAGCCCTCTCACTTCCTCAAGATTGAATTCTCCAGCTAGTTGCTTATCAAGTATTTCGTCGATACCGTCAGGACTCATACCAGCCTAGGATAAAAAATTTAAATGGGTTCAAGGATTAAAGGATAAACAGCATGATTGACTTAAATAATAGACTTGATTGCAAAATGGGGTTTCAAAAACAACTCACGAGATTGACGTATTCCATCAAATTTTGGTGGGGATGGATAGCGGTGATGAGTTCAAAGATTATAATGCCGAAACTGTAAACATCACTTTTCATTGTGAACTTGTTAGTGGCTATGTATGATGGGTCTATGTAACCATAGGTACCTTTCAGGCCAGAATTCCGACCATCAAAGACTTCTTCCTTTGACAACCCAAAATCCGCAACCTATGAAGTATATAATGTGTGTGGTGTATAAGTCAATCACGAAAACGTCTGGAAAACCGAAAATAGTCACTTTCATGAGATATAGCATGAGGTATAAGTGATAAGTAAAACACTTAAATATATATACCTTGGCTCTCATTGACTGGTCTAACAGGATATTGGCTGATTTTAAATCGCGATGTATGACAGGAGGGACTGCCTGTTCCAAGCATCAAAATCGGTAAAAGAGTTAGACAAGAACATTTGCACGACGGAAAGAACTTAAGAGATTCTATACCCCTTCATGAAGATATTCAATTCCATGAGAAATATCAAGAGCAATTTGAAGTCTCTCATCCCAACTCAAGACTTGTTCTCCTTCACCTAACAGGAAATACGTACAGCAAGAAAATCTTAATACCAAGAACTCAACTCCTTCAAATGAAAACTACCACAAAATGAAGTAAAAATTAATTTCTGTAAATTACTCACACTTGAAACTTGATAATTGGTTTAATACTGTATTTATGAAGAATCGTCAAAGATGATATCTTTTTATTAGATTAGCTTGTCTTGACATAGAATTTCCAAAAAAGAAAAAAAACGAATAAATCTAGTGATTATAGGAGGAATTTCAACTCACTGTACAGAAGATTTGCCAAACTTCCATTACTCATGAACTCATAAATTAACATCCGCTGTCCTTTATCTATGCAATACCCTAACAAATTCACAAGATTCCGATGATGCAACCTTCCAAGCAGACTTACCTGCCACAAAACCAAGCTCAGTAATGGTAATTGAAAATGGTTCTCCAATAACCAAACTACAATGCCACTTCATCTCAACAATAGATTAAAACATTTGCAACACTGCACATCCAAGAGCATTTGGCTTCATAAGACTTTTTTTTTCTATGGACTGCATAAAGATTATCTTCCAGCCCAAAAAAGGGGGAGAATCCCTTTTGGCAGCTCAATCCTCACAGTAATGATTATGTATGCCAATTCCGCCTAAAAATCTCTTCAGGTGATCCCCCTTTTTCAGTAGATGAAATTAGGATGACAGGGACTGTCCAAATGACAATGGTTTGACGTAAGAGAAGACTTTCTTTTCAATTTATGACCTTTTCGGGGCAAGGTCGGGAGGGTACAAATTATGAAAAATAAAAATATATCTTTCTATTACATTTTCCAGCGAAAAGAAAAAGATAAAGAAGTGCTAAAGGTATTCTGCAAATTTTCGTTCTTTCCAGGACTTGGGACGAGCAAGGTTTTATGTCCTTACCTCAGTCTGGAACTCTTTCTCCCCCTGCTTAGAATCAGAAGCAAGCACCTTAACAGCTACAACTCCCCCTTGAGGCATTGTGGCTTTATAAACTGGTCCAAAAGACCCTTGTCCCAAAATTGTTGTGAAGTTCTCCGTGGCCTTCTGAACATCCCTGAAAGGTATAATATGTTAGACAAAACTCCGCATACTGAAACATACCAATCAATGCTTTACAATAAACATGATCATGGATACAAAACATGGACTCAACTAAGAAGAAGCAAGTTCAATATGTGGGATCTTCATCTAATAATGTTGGTTTATTCTACAAGAAACCGTTCAAAAACTGAATATTTATGGACTTTACTTTGCTGGAACCATTTGAAATTTTCACATTTACATGTTCCATTAGAAGGTGCAAACACCGCTCATGTTTGCCCAGAAGAAAGCATCTCATTGCTTCTTCATTTTTCTAAGGTACTTGTAAAGCATCAGCTGTAATAGGAATAAAAGCAATGAATCTATGATGAAACTACAATTCTAAATCAATAATAGTATGAATATTTTTCATTGCCTGTCAAATAATTCCAATTGGAAAGTTTCGTTTCTGATAAAATTCTTGGCATTATTACAATTTTTTCGAAGTATAAAACATAGTTTAGTCATTAATTGGGAGAGGACACTGTAACATATGCAAACATAGTATCTCAATATCCACGTACCATAAAAACCAGGAATGAAATAAAAATTCTAGCTGAAAGAAGCATCAACCATATAAGAAAGACTCATGCACATGAAAGGTTCAGAACGTCACATACTTATAAGAGTATTTAAGAATGCCTGACACAGAAGCTAATTGATCTTTCTTATGATGGTTTCTCCACAATGATTGAGAATTTTTCTGAAGCTTTTCTGATCCCTGAAGAGTAACGGAATTAGAGAGAGATGCACTAAAGTCGGTGCTTGCATTAAAGCCATTTGCGCGCATTGGGAGAGTTGTCAGACTGCGCTCGTTTGCACATCGTCGCAGATGAGCACACCTTTTGTACCATCTTATTCCAAAAAATAGGAGTGCCGCAATCAAAATACCAAGGGCCAAACCAACAGAGACCCCAATAATAACTAAATCAGCTTGTTGTACCATTCTTTGGTTTCTTTTGATATGCACGCTGAAAACATTTTGCAGGGCAAAATAGCCACAGGTTTACTGTTATGGACAAAGGAAAATGTTACATAGCTGCAGCCTCATTTGGACAGAATGGAAAAGGTCGACTCATCCAAAACTAAGAAGCATCTCAGGCCCACAGTATACAAGTATAATCATCTCATAGATATATACCAAAGTCGATTGTCAAAAATCAGAAGTCACAGATAATAATAGCTTGAAAAAAATAAGTCACAGATAATAATAGCTTGAAAAAAATCCTGCAAGATCATCTAATTCAATTAAATGTGACTTAATTTTAATTTTTAGAAATACAAGCAAGAACTCCTAGTTGACAGGTAATATGCAGACTGTGTTGCTTTGCTGCAGCGTCTTCCCTATCAATAAGTGGATAAGGATATGGTGATAAGCAGTAATTTATGGCAGTCACAGTGTTTGTTCACTAGGTAGGCAGAGTAATCTTCGTGAGGAAGAAACACTAGTAAGTCCTAGTTTTCACTCATCAAATTTTACCAGAAATAGAAGAAAATGAATGATGGAAAAATGATATATATCTCTGTTTATATCATAGTTTCATAAAGATTAAAGCATATACTAACTAGAATAGAGAGGTTTGTCAAACTGATGGCGGCTGTACAACTACAACGTCACCCATTTCAGCCATATGTATATGCTTTCTTCTTTCTAATTTCATCCCCAAAACGAAACCCATATCTTAAGCTAACTTCCCATTATTTGCAAATACGAATATGTGGTAGTTACATCCTTAGCTATCGATTCATAGGTGTTACTCAAATCATAATCCTTACTACAGTGTCTATTTCTTCCAATTCACAAGCTATCCCTCTCCTAAACCTCCTCATGAAATTGAAAATAGCACAAAAAGCAATGAGATCAAACGATATTCTGGGAAAACTTCTCCAAAATCAATCGCCCACTAAGCCAGAACAGCAAAAGTCATACAGAGAACAAAACAATACTAAACATCGACCATAATCACCCAAACAATAAAATTAAGCAAAATTTTCCAAAAACTAATCAAGACTCATTGTCCTTCGCAATCATACTCGTACCTTACCAGCAGCAAACCCAAAAATTAACGATCGGTATCCTTGCATCTGATAGCTGATTCTCATTTCTGATAAGAAGACTAATGGTGTTGACCCAGTCGAGAAAAGGAAACTGCAAGTAAGAGATGAGAAGTATATAACGGAAAAAGAAAGAAAGAAAGACTTGAAGACTTGTAACTGGAAACTCCGATTGGAGGGAGTAAACAGAAACGCGGAATTTGGTGGGACTGAAGCTGTAAAAGGGCGTTAAGGAAGAATAATGGCAGCTAGTAGGCCAAAGTGAAGCCGGTACAAACTGAAAGTCTTTTGGTCGTGTATTTTGGTCATTAAAAATTAAATTAAAAAATTAAAAACTTGGATAATCCGCCATTAAAGTTTCTTCCTTTGGTTGATCTTTCAATGCTTCAAAAATAATCTTTTAAATTTTGTCCACTTTTATGTAAAGGTTGGATTTTTGTGTTTTTTTTTTAGAAATTGCGGTAGGAAGACCTTACTGGAGAAAAAATGAAATTAGAATCTCCCAACATTTTTAACATTTTTTTACAAGCTAAAAAATTAAGTCATCTTATACTAGACTCTAATCTAACAAAAAAATTTCATTACTCTAATGTAATATTTCGACGTTAATATTAATATTTTTTATATCAAGATCTAACGTTGAATAGAGCATAGTCTAACCGTCACCAAATTAAAGAGAAAAATTTAAATCAAATAAATAACTCAATCATTTTCTTATAGAAAAATATTTAAATTTCATTAAAAAAAGATAATTTCATTTTTTTTCTTTTTTCAATAAATTTCTCCATTTTTTGGTATTTGGTCAATCATCATGGGCTGGTTTTCATTTTTTTTCTTTACCAACTTTCTCCAACTTGTAGAGGTTTAAAGATTATGGATTAGTGATTTAATTATTGACTTAAGCTCAATTATAAGTATAACTATTTTAAAAAAGTTTAGGACATGCTAATACATTATTAAATAGATTAAATAATCAACTTTAACGACTCGGACATGGTCATGTGATTGGACACACTCCACTCTAAAAGAAAATATGAACTATATAAAAAATGACCAAACGGTATTCTTTTTTCTTTTAATTTTTTATTTCGACATTGTTAAACATAATGTTGAGGTAGGTATTGATATTCAACAAATTTAATTTAAAATGTTAGAAATTGAACTTGGGCGTAGCTGGTATTTCATTTTTATTAGCAAACTATTAGAAAATTGTAAAATGCTTAGCCTAATATTATTTATTTATTAATTTTTAAGATTCTTAGCCCTAAAATTTATGGTAAGAAGATAAAAGTAGAGGAAAGAAGTTGCAGCACAATAGACTGTTGCAAATCGTTAACAATGTTTTGCATGGGAAAAATCCGAGATTTAAATTCGGGATATTACTATTACAAAATTATTTTTTCATGACATACATAAAAAAAGATACGATCTTATTTAAAAGTAGGTTGCGTTTTCTTTTAATTTATGACGGTGAGTAAATATCTCATCATATTAAAAAATATAAAATATAATGGTGTGACGTTGATTTTGACATCCGTCTTATTAAATCAAAGAGTTCATTGTATCTATTGGATCCGAATCCAAGTTAAGATTGGGTACGATTCAGGGTCCGAGACTTTTAGGTGGAGCTTACCATCCACCCACTAATTGATTTATATTTGGTTTATAATGCAAGTCAGATTTATAATTCTCAACTATTAATTTTTATAATTAAAGAGTTTTTGGCTTTAGTAAGTTGACGAAGTCCAAACCACTTCTAGATTCAATCAAAAGATTAATATAATTTTCCCCAGTGGTATTAAAAAAATTAAAAAAAATGTTTTTTTTCTACAAATGAAAGTACGAAAACTAATCCGGCTGGTCAGGCGATTGAATGACTTTCTATAGTTCAACAAACAGATTATAACAGTGCTGTTTTAAATTGCTTAACAACTAAATATTAATATTTAAAATAAATTAATAATATATTAAGACTAGTATCATCATGGTCCGATGAATTAGAAGTGTCTTGGTCTTGATGAACAGTATTTGGACCGTAAGATACACTGATATGCTTGAATGTTTTTTCAAGTCAATTAAACTTGATTGAGAAAAAAATTCGTAAGTGAAACTATACACCATTATCCTTAAATCATAGACAATATGCCCTGAATGATTTAAGCAACCTAAAAACATTTGGACTTCATGTTTTCCTTTATAATTCATGAACTTTTTTTTATATTTCTTTGAACACTATCATGGAAAACTTAACAAGCCAATTTGAAAATTAAACAAGCCAATTTGAAGAATTTTGGTCAAAATAATGTGGTGGTTTTATTTTGAGTGATTAAAAATCTATGGTGGTTACAGATCAATGACATGAGCAAAATTTGAGTATTTCTTTCTCTTTTATTGATTTTATCAATATTTTAAAATGACGTGGACATATACCTTACCAATTATGCCAGGCATGAACTGAAAATAAAAAATAAAAATCAATACTTAAAGACATGGAACAAAATAAATGAAAACTATATCTGGTCATAGATCATAACTGTCTATTCATCAAGTTTTGCAATACTAAAATCCTGCCCCTACAAAAATATAAAAAATGATCAGAAAACTTACTTTTATCAGTGACGAAGAAAAAAAATTGAATGGAACATGTTAAGGGAAAGTTATGTAACTTAATACAACGCAAGAGAAAAAACTCGAATAGATAATGATCATATGGTAGCAGAGTTAAACAACTCTAAGCACAATTGAAGATATTTGTAAACACGTATTGTGCTACCATATCACTACTACAATATTACTATAAGCAATAATATTAAAGAGCACTCATAAACAAATAACTCAACATACATATACAACTTTGAAATAAAAAAAAAACAAAATATGGGAAGAAATGACAAAAAAAAACTTATTCATATGACCCCTCAACACATACACATGTAAAATGAACAAGAAAATGTTACTATTAGTTGAACGCAGAGAACTTTGACCAAGTGAAGAAAAAATAAAAGAAATAACGTTCGTATAAACCCTTGCCAAAACACAGTAAGCAATTAGAAATAATTCCAAAAATGAAATATGCTTGAACACTATTTTTTTTAACTTAAGCAGATGAAGGAATCAAGCCATCAATTAATGGAAGCTAACTAAATAGTCTAAATTGATGCAAAGTCTATGAACTATCCATTTCAGATAAGACTAATATTTCTGATAATATTGAGATGGAAGAAAATAATTCATACTGTAAATGTAGACTTTGAAGACTTCTAAAAAAGAAGTTAACCTGAATTTCAAGTTCCATGAAAGCGAGATCACTTTTGAAGTTGGCCAAAGCCTCCTCCTTCACATGTAACGGTAGAGATTGATATAGCGAGAGGCTATTGTAAGAATTATCTATTCCATTTCCCTAATAACAAAAGATCACATCCCAAGCTTTCCGCACAAAAGATATTATTTTATTTTTACTCGTTTCAGACTCTAGACATGGATGTGTAATCTCATATCAATAATTTTGATATATCTTGTTAATATACCACTATGGACTCTACTGAAAGCATTTTTTCATATTTATACCAAGAAACAACTTGATTTTAATTCGATATGATTGTAGAAAAACACATTGTATAAATAAGATCAGAAAATGTGAAGGAAAAATGTAAGAACGAAATGATTTTACAGGTAAAATGCATATTGCATAAAAATACACCACAAGCACTTGATAAATTATGTAGATTTTCTCGTCTATAGGTTAGATACTATGTTTTACATACAACAATAACATTTGTTCTAAAAGTTCCAAAATTAATAATATAACCTACCTCAATAGCAAGAAGCAAGACCATTTTAGTTCGCGTGCACGTGAACTAAAAATTTCATTTTAGAATAGTACCTATTAGTACAGAATTCACCACATCGTAGATATGTGCTTTATTATCATGTGAACATAAAAGTACTTGCTCTAGTCCTAGGTCCATGTCTATTAGTCCAATCTTGTTCGTTCTATAAGCAATCTTGATCTATTTTTGTTTCTTCACACTTCAAGTTGATGTTGGAAGCTACAACATCATGAAACGTCTAAGTTTATCATATCTATTAATAAAATTTCAAACACTTTCAAGCTATTAACGATCAATTTGCCACATGATACAATATATCAAATACAAAAATAATATATTTTTAATGAGGTCAAGGTAATATATAACAATTGGATGAATCTGCACACAAGAATCAAATGATAATCATCCATACTATCTCATTAGACAAAACATTCAAATGAAAAAGAAAAGAAAATAAAAACACGACGAATGAAACTAAATTGTCTTGTATGTATAATTTAAAAACGAGTAAAATCTGTATAGAATCAGAGCATTAGGCAATAAATTAGCACATAATAGAAAAAAAAAGAACTTTGAAATTTACATCTATGGAAAAGAATACATCACATCGTCTTTTGCCTTTAATTTAACACGTCATCAGCAGCATCCATCACATATTACAAAAAGATTTAGAGGTTATATTGGCTTCCGATTTTCTATGTTAGCTACAGATGATGAATGGTTAAGAAGAAAAGTAATGGCGGATGATTATATCAAAACTTATATTATTCAATACAATTAAAATTACGCCTCCACAGAAATAAACAATGAGTGAGGCAGTCAAAATGCGAGACTCAAAAAAGTGATCTAGAGAAAAGATCCACTTTTTTTACAAGAAATGAATCAAAAACTCAAATAAAAGGACATAGCCTGAGCACCATTTGCACAAACACTTACAAATCAAGCAAAAGGAAAAAAGAAAAAAGGCATACAATCGCATACCTCAGGAATTGGATATTAAATCTTACTTCCAGCAGGGATGGATTGCATTCTGAGTTTGAAGATGCTCCACCAAGGAAATATTACCCTCTAGTTCTGTTGTCACTTTCATGTTCACGGAACATCTAGCAACTCAGACACTTCTGTTTTCATCTCAATTGTAGCGTGTAAAACAAAGCTTAAAATGTAAAAAATAATTCACTACATTATATTATTTAGATCTAAATGCTTAAGGAAAATCTAAACGGTAAATAGCTTACTGTTGTGTAAAATGCACCTCCACTATAGTTTTTTGGCGCCGATATGGCAACCAAGCCCTCCCACCTGGAGATTTTTAATCTCACAATCTTCTTAAAGGTGAAGACCAAACCTTACAAACCCAATTGATTTTATGGTTGCCAACTAAATCTCACAAGGCTATGTGTTTTGAGATTAAGTGACCCCTTACAATAACTCTCTCAAAAGAGTAGAATCTCCAATCTAAGCTCATAAAAAATAATCGTGTTCACTCAAGAAATTTGTAAGTATAAAGCTCAAAATATTAAGAGAGATTTAGGAGAGTTTTAAGAGCAAGTTTCTTGGCTATGAATTTTGTGTTGTGTGAAGAGAAATATGGTGTATTTATAGAGGAGATGGATGTTAGGGTTTAGGAGGTTAATTATTAAATTTTGAATATAGAAAAAAGAAAGGACACTCCATCCTTAATAAGGAGGACATAAAATATTTGACCTAAAAAAACAAGGAATACTCCTACCCAAAATAACACAATATGGTAAAAAACTATTTGGGTAAGCTCCATCTCTCTTTATCTACTTAAAATTGAAACTTACTTTGTTTTTGCTTTGTCATTATCTCCATCTCGTGTATTTTATCTATTGTGCAAGAGAGATATGATTTTTGTTACTTATGCTTTTTATGGATGAAAACTTAATTTGAGGATAGACATCCCTAAGTAAATTGAGTTTTAATAAAAGAAAATAAAATGAGTAAGCTCCAAATAAAAATTACATGAAAGTAGATATCTTCATGATCTTCAATCATCATGCTTTATGAGCTCCTATAAAAATAAATATTTTCATGATCTTCAATTGAAATGTCTTGTGGTAATTTTTCCAATAGTCTATGCAGACTTTATTAGCAACGTCAATGTTTTGTTATCATCAAAAGTTATCTCATAGAGATATAGGGCTAACAATCTCTCATTTTTTTATGATGACAAACTAATGAGACAAAAAATATATTTAATCAAATAAATTTAATTTACTCCCCCTAAATATATGCTTACCCATCAAGATAAAAATATAACTCTTAAACACATCCTATTTTCTCCCTCTTTGCAATCATAAAAAAGAATAAACCAATAATAATGAGGAAAAATACTTTTATCTTGACATGGTAAGTAGAAAAATTTAACTAATATATAAAATTTCCAAAGCAAGCCTATTTTTACAAAAACTTTCAACATTTAATGGTTTTGTGAAAATATTTGTAAGTTGATTTGTAGTGTCTACAAACTCTAGTGAAATATCCCCTTTTTGTACATGATCTCGAATAAAATGATATTTAAGATCTATATGCTTTGTAGGGGAATGCAAAATAGGTTTTTTAGAAACATATTGCACTAGTATTATCACATCTAATAGGAACATTTTCAAAAACTAAACCAAAATCTTTTAGAGTTTGCTTCATTCACAAAGTTTGAACACAACAACTACCGGCATAAATATATTCGGCTTCAGCAGTTGATAGTGCAATTGAATTTTACTTTTTGCTAAACCAAGAAATATAAATTGACATGTACCACTTGTACTTTTTCCATCGGTTAAGCTCCCAGCAAAATCTGAATCAAAATATCCAATTAAATCAAGATTATCACATTTTGAATACCAACAGCCAAATTTAGTTGTTCCAAGTAAATATTTAAAAATTCTTTTAATAGTTTGTAAATGTGATTTTTTAGGACAAATTTGAAAATGAGCACATAAACATACACTAAATATGATATCGGGTCTACTAGCAGTTAACTAAAGTAGAGATCTAACCATACCTCGATATTTCTTTATATCGACATCTTTACTTTTCTCATCTTTGTCTAGCTTTGTCGTGATACTCATAGGAGTATTACTAGCCTTCACATTTTCCATATCAAACTTCTTGAGCAAATCCTTGGTGTATTTTTCTTGGTTTATAAAGATACTATCCTTCATTTGCTTAATTTGTAGTCCAAGGAAGAAGTTCAATTCTCCCATCATGCTCATTTCAAACTTCTTACTCATAGAGCTTGCAAAATTCTTACACAAAGATTCGTTAGTGACACAAAAAATTATATCATCTACATATATTTGGACAATTAAGATACATTGCCTTTTGATTTTATGAAGAGAGTGTTATCTATTTTACCCATGTTAAATCCATCATCAATAAGAAATTTATTTAGCCTTTTGTACCAAGCTCTAGGAGTTTATTTGAGTCCATAGAGAGTCTTTTTAAGTTTATACACGTGATTTGGAAAATTTAAACTTTAAAAACCGGGAGGTTGTTCTAAATAAACTTCCTCCATGATGTATTCATTTAAAAAGACACTCTTGACATCCATTTGATATAAAACAAAAACTTTGAAACATGCAAAGGCTAATAGCATTCTTATTGACTAAAGTCTAGCAACGAGAGCAAAAGTTTCATCATATTCTATACATTCTTCTTGATTATATCCTTGCACCACTAATCTAGCTTTATTTTTAGTAACAATACTTTTTCATCTATCTTATTTCTAAACACCCACTTAGTATCAATTACCGAGTGCTTAGAGAGTCTAGACACAAGTTCTCATACATTACTTCTTTCAAATTGATTAAGTTCTTCTTGCATAGCAACTATCCAATATTCATCTTTTTTGAACTCTATAAAAGATTTAGACTCAAGTTGAGAAATAAAAGCAACATTACCAATACTATGAAGCGTAGAGTGTGTCTCTACCCCTTTTGATATGTCTCCTACTAAGAGCTCATTTGGATGATTTTTTACAAACTTCCATTCTTTTAGGAGTTGGTTGCAATCTTGTACTTTGACATTTTCGTGGGGAGAGTGACTTGATCCTTCATTAGTATTGATATTAACCCATTCTACATTTCTTATCATTTCATCATCTTGATCATAAAAGATGTTAGAGGGAATAGATTAATCAAAGACAACATGCATGGATTCTTTCACAACTAATGTTCTTCTATTATAAACTAATGGTATTTCACATGAGTTTTCTAATGGATTCTTTCATTTTTATTTAAAATAAAACATTTACGCCCAAAAACTTTAAAATAACTAATATTAGGAATTTTGTTTTTCCAAAATTCATAAGGGATTTTGTTTAAAATATGTCCAAGTAAAACATGATTCATAATGTAGCAACGTGTATTAATAGCTTCGGCCCAAAAATACTTAGGTAAGCTATCATAATTTATCATTGTTCTTGCCATTTCTTGGAACTGATTTTTTCTCTTAACAACACCATTTTTTGTGGAGTTTTAGGAGTAGAAAACTCATGTGAAATACCATTTTCATCGTAAAAAGTTTCAAAGTTTCTATTTTCAAATTCTCCACCGTGATCACTTCTAATTTTTGAAATTCTAAAATCTTTTTCATTTTGAACTAGTTTGCAAAACTTTGTAAATGCTTTAAAAGTTTCATCCTTTAAGTTTGAGAAATAAAACCCAAGTATATCTTGAAAAATCATCAACTATGACAAATGCATAATGTTTACCCCCACACTTGCCATTTTTGAAGGGCCAAATAGGTGTATGTGTAGTAATTACAATGGTCTAGTGATTGACACCATATGTTTTGATTTGAAAGAGCTCTTAACTTGTTTACCCATTTGACATGCATCATAAATTTTGTCTTTCATAAAATTTATTTTTGGAAGATGTTTTACTAAATAATTTTTCGATAGTTTTGAACATAAATCCATGCTAACATGTCTAAGTTTTCTATGTCATAGCCAACTATCATTGTCAAAAACTAGAAAACATTTTTCATTATGATTTGGAAATCACTTAGATTAATAGTGTAGACATTTTGGTCCATTTGTCCAACAAATAAAATTTTATTTGACACTTTATCTATAATTAGACAAAAATCCTTTTCAAAAATTACTTTATAGTTTTTATCACAAAGTTGACTTATGCTAAGTAAATTATATTTTAGACCATCTACAAGTAGAATTTTATATATAGCATGAGAAGAGTCATTACTTATAGAGCTAATACTAATGATTTTGCCTTTCTTATCATCTCCAAAGGTGACATGTCCTTTTTTTCAAAAAATTTGAGTAAGTTTTGATTCATCACCGTTCATATGTCTCGAGCATCCACTATCAAGATACTACTTATGGTACCTATGACATAAAAATTTAAAAGTTAACTTTTGGAATCAAAATCTTTTTGGGTCCTTGAGGGTTAGTGTTGTAGAGAATCCATTCATTTCTTTCATGGAAAATAGCTTTCTTTTTATGCAAGCACGAATAACTTTTATGACTTTTAACCCCACAATAGTGAGAAATGACAGGAGGATATTGTGTTGGTTTTAAAAAAAATATTTTTATGATATTTTTGGTTTTGAAAATGTTGATATCATAATCCCCTTTTATCGGAAGCATTCCTTTGCTTACCAAGAAGTTTGTCAAGATTGTTTCTTCCATTTGTAAATTTAAAAATGGTTGAATTTAAATCATTTCTTTATTTTGGTTTTGAACAAGGTGTCGATGCAAAACATGTAAGGTTGCTTGGATTTTCAAATTATCACTTTTCAAAGACTCATTTTCTTCTTGAAGTTTTGAAAACCCATTTTTCATAATTTTTTTCTTTAAGCGAAGTTTTTCAAACTCCCTACAAAAGCTCTTCAAAATCATTTTCAAATTCTTCATAACTAGCTCATCTTCTAGTACCATGAAACACATGTTTGCAACTTCTTCTTCTTCGCCATTAGAGTCGCTATCATCAGTCTCATCCTAAGCTTCTTTGAATGCTCTTCTTTTGAACTTTTTTGGGGCATTACTTAGATTTGGACAATCGGCTTTTATGTGTCCGGGCTTTTTACACTCATAGTATGTGAGTGTGTCACGAGGTATCTTCTTATCATATTTTCTTGGAGCATTTGTCCTTCTATTTAAGATTTTCTTGAATCGGTTAGTGAGTAGGGTTATGTCATCTTCCTCTTCATAGTCATCCTTCTCACTATCAGATTGTTCAAGTGTTGATTTTAGTGCAATGCTCTTCTTCTTTGATGTGTCTTCTTCTTCATTTTCGTTTAGCCTAATTTCATGTGTCATCAATGAGCCAATAAGTTCTTTAAGATGAAGTGTGTTGAGATCTTTAACTCCGTGGATGGCGGTCACCTTGGCCTCCCAATTCTTTAGTAGACACCAAATAATTTTTCTCAACATTTCAACGTTAGAATAAGTCTTACCAAGAGATTTCAAGCCATTAATAATATCGGTGAAACAAATCACGTACGGATTCGTCATGCTTCATTTTAAATAATTCATAACTATGAAAAAACATGCTAATTTTAGATTCTTTAACTTTGTTTGTACCTTCGTGTGTGACTTCTAACATGTGCCATATAGATTTAGCGGATTCACATGTAAAAATTCTATTAAATTCATTTTTATCAAGAGCGCAAAAGAAAACATTCATAGCCTTAGCATTTAAAGAAGTTTTCTACTTGATTTGATAATATTTTTACCATCCACAGTTTTTAATGGAATGTGAGCATCATTTTCTTTTATTTTTTTAATCAGTAAAGGAAACTATTTATAATTCACAAAAGCCTCAAAGGGAGATTTAGAGCTCTAAGCTAGAAACTGAAAAACAAAGGATCAGGGTCCCCACCCAGGTTTTTTATAATCAAAACCTGGGAATAAACACCCAATCCATTCTAGAAAACATTTGAGAATAGACATAAAAAATTTACAAAAATAATTCTCTCCCATTCAAAAATCCTAGTATTTCTTTCCCTCTAAATACCCAAAAAAACACCAAAATGGACAGTATCCCAAAAGGGAGGCTTAATGAAAGTGCTACGAGCATGCTTCCATCTACAAAAAGGTTATGCGGTTCTCCAAGCATAACCCAATGAACATTCAAAGATCTCAAACAGTATACCAAAGCTTCGACGAGAAAGAACAATGAAAAAAACATATGAGCGTTCAATTCCTCTTTCTTCCTACACAAAGGACATCTATTAGACATAGAGAAGCCCTTCCTCTTTAGAACATCCATGGTGAGATTGGCATCTAGGCTGATGTACACACAAGAAAAGAACATTTAGGGGGAGCCTTAGTCTTCCAGATTTATCTCCAAGAAAAACCTGTAACATTGCTAGCGTTATCGCCAATGCTCTTGACTTAGGACTTAACCGAAAAAACTCCATTCGGACTTTCCATCCATTCTAACGAATCTGATAAATCAGTCATGAACGTGTACAAATATAACTTATGCATGAGATTACTAACTGGATCTAACTCCTAATCATTGAACGCTCTTTTGGCCACAATCCCGTTATTATTCATGAAAAAGTCACTAACCCTAGACTCTCTGTCAGAAGTGATACTAAACAAGGTGGGAAACTCGTAAGCTAATATAGTGTATCCACACCAACAATTCAAGCAAAACCTCATTGAAGATCTATTCCCCACTCTGAATTTAACCCGATTAGAGAACATGTCCCAACCCCGACAAATGACTCTCCAAGAATAAAAAGCAAGTCTCCCCCTCGATAAAGACAGCTACCACGCATCGAACTCATCTCCCGTAATGGCCACAATAACTCTCCTCGACAAGCTATCATTCTCCTACGAGAATCTCCACAACCACTTGCCCAAAAGCGCCTTGTTAAAAGTTTTCACTCCTCTAACTCCCAAACTACCCATGTGCACTAGAGAGCAAACCTTACTCCAATTGATCAGATGGAACTTCATGCCCTCCACTGTTCTTCTCCACAGAAAAATTCTCATCTTTCTCTTCAACAAATAAGCCACTGAAGATGGGATAGGAATGCAAGACAGAAAATAAATGGGAAGATTAGAGAAAACACTTTTTAGAAGGGTTAACCTTCCACCTTTGTATAGAAAATGTCCCTTCCAACCAGGCAATCTGGAGTCAAAATGCTCAACAATCGGGTCCCATTTCCTCGGATCCCTCGCAGTAGCACCCAAAGGAAGACCCAAGTAGGTGGTGGGAAAGCTGCCCACCCGGCACTGTAGAATGTTTGCCAGAACATGCAATCTTGGAACCTCACTCACCTGGAAAATTACACTCTTTGACAAATTAACTCGAAACCCCGAGACAACTTCAAACAACAACAGAATGCATATGAGATGCAGTAAATTACTCTCATTGTCCTTACAAAACATAAGAGAATCATCGACAAACAAAAGATGAGAGACAATCAGTTGAGATCTACCTTCTATACTCAAGGGAATACCCATAAGCAACCCATTCGATCGTGCTTTCGTTAAGAAGATACTTAACAACTCCATCACCAAAATGAATAAAAAGGGAGAAAGAGGATCTCCTTGCCTCAGCCCCCTGGAGGTAGGAAAAACCCACTGGAGCCCCGTTAATCAGAATCGAAACTCTCACCGTCGACAAGCAATATTTAATCCACCCAAATCATTTGAACCCAAATCCCATTCTACCCATCATGTACAGAAGCAAGTCCCAATTAACCTGGTAATCGACCTTTTCAATATCCAATTTACACATAATATTGGAACTCTCCGTACTTTTGATCGCACCAATAGCTTCATTTGCAATAAAAAAAGCATCTTGAATTTGCTTTCCTTGGATGAAAGCATGTTGCTCCTCTGAATTTAAAGAATAGTTGATTATGCGCAGTCGATTTGCTAATATTTTTGCTATAATCTTGTAAAAACTCTTCACCAGACTAATCGGTCTTAAATGTTTAATGTCCATTGCATCTTTCTTCTTTGGAATCAAAATAAAAAAGTCACATTAAGGCTCCTCTCGAACTCTCCATTCTCCATAAAGAAACTCACTGCATTAAACACGTCTTTCTTCACGATATCCCATCATTTTTGAAAGAACGTCATAGGGAAGCCATCGGGCCCCGAAGCCTTATCTCCTTTCAAACTCATAACAACTGGGTAGACCTCCTCAATAGTAGATGCCTCCTCTAGAGTTGTACTTTTCACCGAAGATAAATACGTAAAATCTGTCTCGACCGGCTTTGGTCTCCAATCTTGCTCTTCTTTAAACAACCTCGAAAACAAAGTCACTATCCCCTCGCGAACCTTAGCCTCCTCTAAAATGCTAGCTCCCTCAATCTTGATGGCCTCAATAGAATCGGATCGCCTATGGGCTCGAGTCACAGCATGAAAGTACTTTGTATTTCTGTCTCCATGACTCAACCACAAAGCTCTAGACTTCTACCTCCAATGAATTTCCTCTGCCATTATAACTCTACTCAATCTACCTTTAATACCTTCCGTGCACTCGAATTTCTCTAGAGGCAATTGCCATTGCTGTTCCTCGTTGTTTAACACATTTAGCTCACTTAACAAAGTTAATTTGATATTGTGAAGCATGCCAAAAGACTCAACATTCCATTTCCTCAAGTCAGATTTCAACATAGAAAGTTTCTTAGCAAGAGAAAAAGAGGGATCTCCTACCACCACATAAGAGTTTGACATTTTCCCCACAAAATCCATAAACGCCTCATGCAAGAACCACATAGCCTCAAAACGAAAAGGGGTTTTCCGTATACAAGCCTCATCATGGTTAAGCATAATAGGGAAATGATCCGACCAATCCTTGGAAGACACTGTTGCCGAATACTGTTGAAGAGGTCATCCCAATCTGTAGAATATAAAAATCTATCAATCTTTGACCAGGATGGAATGTCTCTGTTGTTGGACCAAGTGTAAGTACTCCATTCTAAAGGAATATCCAACAAACAATTGTTGCCTATGAACTCTGTGAAATCTAACATGTCTGCCGAAAAGCCTATGCTATTCCACCTTTCCCTAGGTGCTCTAAACATATTAAAATCACCCCCGATACACCTTCTTCTAATAGCAGACAACTCCCTTAAGAACTCAACTTTAAACCCTGTATTACAAGGCCTGTACACTCTTGTAAAGAGGAACTCTCTGAATGGACTAACTTAAACTTCACTTCATCCCAGCAAATAAGAATCCCCCCTGTGATCCTGATGGCATCAAGGACTCTGCACCCCTGTCTCCGACCCCAAATGCTTATGAAATCAGCTAAATTGAAACTAGCCAATTTTGTTTCTTACAAGCAAAGAATATCTGGTCTCCATTATTTCAACATATTTTTGACAATCAACCTTTTATCACAATCATTCAAACCCCTCACATTCCACGAAATAATTTTTAAAGACATAAATAATTCTAACAAGTATCAGAATTAGGCCTCATTGAATTCTCCTCCATATTTCCTAGTCTTCTCCTCTCATAGTTAATATTCCACTCGAGCCTTTTTAACTTACGACTACCTTTTTTCATCGTTGACCTATTAGGCGTTCTCCCTTTCCCTGAGTTCCTCCACCTACCTTTAATTTCCAAGAATAAACTTTGGGCCTTATGTTCAAAATCTTCTACCGGAACCCCTAAAAATTTAGACAAAATCTTCATTTTGAACGCATCTCGAGACCTCTGTATCTTTGTTGACACCATCACCGATAGTGAAAGGACTAACATCCTCCCCAACAAAATTTACCATAGTGAGTGGAGACACTAAGAACTCCTCCTCCAAGCTACTCCCTGATAAAACCCCGTTTTCCCACTTGCACATATCCGATTCAAACAAAATCAATTGCCTCTATGAATCATCATCAGTCATTCTTCCCATAGAAAGATTCTCACCAACCTCCACTGCAACTGCTCTCTCCTCAACGATAAACTATGGGCTTAAAACACTCTGCTTCTTGTAAGGAGCACTACTACAACCCACGTCATGAGAAAAAACTCCCTCAAAAACAGGTTCTGTGGACTCTAACATCACATTTTCCCCTTTGGAATCCCTCGTCCCATATTTAAAGTCTACTAACTTCTTGACCAAAATTTTTCTGGGCTTGTTAAATGGACCCATTCCCCTCCCTTTCTGAAAAGGCTGGTCTGAACCCTTAAAAAGTCATTCCCTCCCATTCCTAAGTCTGCCTCCCATATCTTTCAACTTTGGGTCACTTTTAGTTTGTTGTATCGGCCCATTGAAACCAATTATGCTACCCCGCACCTCTTGTGCATGTAAAGTTATCATCTTCCTCTTTTCTGTAACGATGGATCTCTTCTCCAGCGCCCGCTGACTTCCTTCCACAATTGTGGCAGATTGTTCCTCGACTATCAAAATAGAAAAAAACCTATTCCCATTCTTCACCCTGAACTCCAGAAGTCCGTTGCAATTGTTGCGAACCAACAGTCTCACCCAATGTAACTTTGAGAACTTAAGAGTATCCTCATCAACCCTTAGTAAACCTCCAACACTTTCCCCAATAGCATTAAATAGATTGTAGTCCCATAGATGGAGGGGCACCCCCTCCATTCTAATCCACTTACAATTGGAGAAGATGTTAGCGTCGTTCGTTCCCACTAGTGGATCCCATTTCCTTAGTTCTAAATCTATACCTTCAATCTCCCATAGGCCTATTCCGGTAAACTTTTCTGCCGCTGACCTCGACGAAAACTCAAACAAGTGACTCTCTCCTTGTAAAGATTTTACCCTCAATAAACCCCCTTCTGGCCACTGTCTACAGAACGCACGGAATAATGAACCTGACGTGGCGCCCACACTTGATATGGCTCTCCCAACAAGGGATCTTTGAAGAATAACTTCCACCTTGTTCGGCTTGTTGGAATTTGCATCCTAATCAAAACCAGTCATCTCACTCCCCAGAGTAGGACTTAATTTCCCTACTTTATTTTTTTCATCATCTGAGCAAAACAGACTTCTTTTTTAACAGAAGTATAATGATGAAGCACTACCTCAAGTCTCTATGCAACCCACTCCCATCCCACAGAATTCATACCATGCAGGCTAATGGAGCATCTTCCTCTAATTTCTATTACTGTGATAACTAGAAATGCCTCATTCCCATTCACCTTAGAAGACATTATGATCCTTGTAGGACCATCCAAGTACCACGATCTAAGCTGCCCTTTCTCTGCAATGCGCATGATAGATATCACCCATCTCATCTCTTTAATCCCTAGAACCATACAATGAGTTCGGCCGTTGCTTCACACCATATATACCTCGCAGCATCAATTCCATTGTCCACTTCCACCTCAAAAGACTTCCAGACTCTTTGAAATGAGACTCTCAATGGCGAGGTGCCTCCCGGAATCATGGGAGACCGCCTTCAAAACCAAACAATACACCTAGGTCCCATAAAACTTCCCTTTGTCTCCATACTCTGAAATGAGGGAGAAACCCAAACTGAAAACGCTGAGATTTGGAGCTCACCAGCGTCAGTTCACCGGACAGAGCCTGCGGCGCCGGCGCACGAGTTGGGGTACAGAAGACTGCGATTCATCGGAGGGTAGCCAAGGCTCCGACGAAAGGTTTGAAAGAAACTCACTGCTAAGAGGGAAGGGTTTCTCGCGGGTACAAGAAACTCTAGATATGGGTTTCTCGCGGGTCTAGGATGGGGGTTCCTCTCGGGGTGGGTTACTCACGGGGATTGCTTGGGGGTGCGCGGGAAAGGGTTGCTCAGGGATAAGTTTGGGAAAGGGTTGCTTGGGGAAGGGTTGCTCTGGGTTTCTCTCAGGGAAGGGTCGTTCGGGAAAGGGTTTCTCGGGAAAGGTTTGCTCAGATGAGCACCATTTTCAACAACATCCCATAAGTCATAGTCAATCGATTGAATATAAAATCTCATTCTCGCTTTCCAGTAAGTATAATCATTACCATTAAAAATAGAGGTCTAGTAGTAAATTGAGCTTCAATGAAAGAACCATTCATGGATGCCATAACTCAAGACGATTAAGTCTTATGTATAGAGTACCAAGCTTTGATACCAATTGTAGGATCGATATGACAACCCAAGAGGAGAATGAATTGGATGATCATGTTCAAATTAAAAACTTCTCGCACTTAAGTGGGAAATGAATGTTCAAGAATAAACTTCAATATTCCACGAGTTTAACTCTTGAAAAAATAAATAACAGATAAAGTTGTTAAATTAAATAATGCATGCGATAATATAAATGCAGAAATATAAAGCAAGCAAATAAAATAATTCCAGAAACTTAAAGTGTGAAAATTAAATTAGAGAAATTAAGTGCGAGAAATTGAAGTGCAGAAAATAAGTGCGGAAAATTAAAGTACAAAAAAATAGCACAAAATAAAAAGAGAAGAAGGAGAAGAAGATAGACGCGGTATTTTTACGTGGTTTGGGTAATACTATCACTATGTCCACGCTCTAAGACTCCACTTGAAGATTTTTAATCCCACGATCTTCTTAAGGGTGAAGACCAAATCTTACAAACTCAATTGGCTTTATGGGTTCCAACTAAATCTCACAAGGCTATGTATTTCGAGATTAAATGACATCTTACAATAACTCTCTCAAATGAGTAGAATCTCTAATCTAAGCTCACAAAATAAAAATAATCTTGCTCACTCAATAAATTTACAAGTAAAAAGCTCAAAATATTAAGAGAGATTTAGCAGAGTATTGGGAGAGTTGTAAGAGCAAGTCTCTTGGCTATAAATTTTGTGTTGTGTGAAGAGAAATGAGGTGTATTTATAGAGGAGATGAATGTTAGGGTTAGGAGGGAAAAATTCAAATTGTGAATATAGACAAAAGAAATGACACTCCATCCTTAATAAAGAGGACAAAAATCCTTGACCTAAAAGACAAGACATACTCCTACCCAAAATAACATAATATGGTAAAAAACTATTTGGGTAAGCTCTATCTCTCTTTATCTAATTGAAATTGAAACTTACTTTGTTTGTGCTTTGTCATTATCTCCCTCTCATGTATTTTATCTATCGTGTAAGGGAGATATAATTTTTGTTGTTTAGGCTTTTTATGGATGGAGATTTAATTTAAGGATAGACATCATTAAATAAATTGAGCTTTAATAAAAGTAAATAAAATGAGTAAGCTCCTAATAAAAATTACATGAAAGTAGATATCTTCATGATATTCAATTTTCATGCTTTATGAGCTCCTATGAAAATAAATATTTTCATGATCTTCAATTGGAATGTCTTATGAGAATTTTTCCAATAGCCTCTGTAAACTTGATTAAATTTATTAACAACGTCAATGTTTTGTTATCATCAAAAGTTATCTCATAGAGATATAGGGCTAACAAGGAAATGTATATTGGATCTTACTTCCAGCAGGGATGGATTGCATTCTGAGTTTGAATATGCTCCACCAAGCAATATTACCCTCTAGTTGTGATGTCACTTTCATGTTCACAAAACAACTAGTAACTCAAGCACTTCTGTTTTCATCTCAATTGTAGCGTGTAAAACAGAGCTTAAAACGTAAAAAATGATTCGCTACATTATATTTTTTAGATCTAAATGCTTAAGGAAAATGTAAATGGTAAATAGCTTACTGTTGTGTAAAATGCACCTCCACTATAGTTTTTTTGGCTCTGATTTCTCCTATCTGCTGGACACTAGTAAAAAAAACTCCATTAAAGTTATGTTTTCAAGCTGAATTTCTAGAACTGCAGATTTACCAACTCCCTATCCCTTTGTTCCAATAGTAAAAAAAATTGAATCGGATGTCAGATACTGATTTCCCAGAAGATTTATTACAATAAGAACTAACATTACAATAAGAACTATCATAACACAATTTCTCACACAAACTCCCTCATACTATATGAGAAGATTTACTGTTACAATCCATGATCAGTCATGAAAATATTATAAGTATAATAATTTAACATCATAAATATTAGAATAAAAAGACTTCATAAACCCTCAAGTACTTATTACAGAAGATTTATTACAATAAGAACTAACATTACAAGAAGAACTAACATAACACAATTTCTCACACAGACTCCCTCATACTATATATGAAGATTTACTATTACAATCCATGATTAGTCATGAAAATATAATAAGTATAATAATTTAACATCATAAATATTAGTCTCAAAAGACTTCATAAACCCTTATGTACTTAAGATAGTAACCTTTAATTTTAAACCATGGGTCATCAATTTATGTTGTCTAAATTAATAAAGAGAAGAAAAACTATTAGGAAAGCTATTTCTTCCTGACCATGGCTGGTGGATTGGTTATTTGATAGCAAAGAATAAAAATTCCGCAGATCTTATAGGATAGCTTTCATTCTTTGCCTCCCAGATTTTGATTTTAACTTTTCAGGTAATTCAACAACTAAAGGTTAATGAAAGCATATCATGGATCAACAAAATATAATTTTTTAGGAAAATATTAAGCCAATAAATCAAAAGGGTAAACTATAGTTTTGCTCCCTACAGTTTAGAGTAGTTTTCATTTTAGACCCTACACTTTAAAAATTTGTAAAGAAGACCTTATAGTTACATTTTACATTCACATTAGACCTTCCGTAAACCCTCCACTTAAAAATATTATTGGTCGGTCATAGTCCTCGTGACATTACGTGGCAAGTAGTTCAACACCACATACGATTTTTAATTTACCCAACTACCACATGGGATGAAATCCCCAAAATACCCTCAATTATTCCCCTCATCTTCCCTTCTTCTTCCTTCTTCCCCCTCAATAAAACCCTAATCAGAAATGGCCATTGTTGCAGACTTTACTCTTTAATCTGTTCATGTGAGAGGCACCATAATTTTTTTCCTTGCTTGGCTTGACAATTTCAAGCTCTTACTCTCGCTTTTGGTAAAGGCCCTTTGGCCTCTAACCCTTCAATCTCTCTTGTAAATTTTGTTGTTGTTGCTTGCTTACCCATTAAGATCTAAAGTAGCCCACTTGAAATTAAACCTCAAAATACCCAAAATCAGATGAATTTGATTTCA
The DNA here is from genome assembly GCA_003255025.1 of Datisca glomerata. Classification (NCBI taxonomy): domain Eukaryota; kingdom Viridiplantae; phylum Streptophyta; class Magnoliopsida; order Cucurbitales; family Datiscaceae; genus Datisca; species Datisca glomerata. Next base: position 519,797 of record QANY01001046.1, read on the forward strand.
TCTCCACCAAAATCAAACCTCAATGGCCAAAAGGAAGAAACCCCATTTAAGATTAAACCCAAGAACACCGAAAATGGCCTAGAGAAAGAAAGACCACAAATTGCCCAATAATGGCCATAAATCACCTCTAAATTATGCAATTAAAGTTCTGCTTTTGGGTATAATTCTCATTAAGGAAGAATTAAAGAAAAAGAAAAAAAAGGAATATTTTCCTTCAAAGGGTAACCAACTTAATTTACTTGTGGATGTGAACAGAGTAGGGGAAGCAAATCACTGGGGGAAGAAAGGAGAAAATGGGGGAAGAAAATCATGGAATATATTGTACTTGAAAGTTTGCAACAATGGCCATTCATGAAGAGGGGGAGGAATAAAGAAGAAAGGAAAAATAATTGGGGGTTTAAAAGATTTGCCACGTAGGACTTCCGTGACGGACCGTTAATATTTTTAAACGGAGAGCTTACAGAAGGTCTAACGTGAATGTAAAATGTAACTATAGGGTCTACTTTATAAATTTTTAAAATATAGGGTTTAAAATGAAAACTATCCCAAACAGCAGGGGCAAATAAAAAAATATGAGTAGGAGATACCAGAATTTAGATGCATACCGCTTCAATCCCAAATTCATCTAGAATATCGCTGAGAACTGTTACAGTTTCTACTACAGGCAAAAAGAAAATTAAATTGGATGTCAAATACTAAATTCCCGAAAGATTGATTACAATAAGAACTAACATAACCCAATTTCTCATACAGACTCCCTCATACTATATAAGAAGATTTTCACCTTTGTTCCAATTTTACAAGGAGAGAACCCATAACGAATTCGTTGTAATCGTGCCCAGAATAGAGAGAACCAATCACAATCTTATAGAGCAAAGAAAGATAAACAAGTATAGAACGAAAGCTTAAGCAATTTTTACCTGATCGCTTTTAGTCCAACCATTTGATCAGAAGGTAAAGAATCATGAAAGAAATACTCCTTAGACTACAGTAATGCCAACAATTGACTACATCATGAAGCAAATTACGAAATACTATCTGTGAATCTCCCACCTGGTGAAAGAGATTGGTAGAGGAAGACATACATGAGCTATACGCCTCCATTGAAAAACCCAACAAGAAGACCTGCAGTAAAGAAGACCTGGAAACTAAAAGAGGAAAAAAAAACCGAAGCAAGCTCACTCACACAGACACGCATGCTCGAATAGGGGTTAATCCCATTTTTAAGTCTGTTTGTAAGAAATCTGCTAATCCTTTAACTTGATGTAGAGGTTCAGCATGATGAAAAAAAGAACAAATTTAACACAGTCGTCATCTATAGAAAACAATTCTTAGAAAAAGAGAACATTTCAATGACATTTACCCCCCCCCCCCAAGTTGCTGTTGATAAGATACATTACGATATTTCACCAATATAGCAAGTTGCTCTGGCCCTACTGAAAGCTAAATCAACTTTTTTATCTCATCAAAGACATGAAGTGGTTTTTAAGCAGAAGTAAGAGCAAATGGAAGAACCTCCTGAACACATTTTTTACACATAGAATAAACAAAAAGATATAACAAAATCAATAAGAAAAATATATTAACTTACAAGAAACTCGTTTGGGTTCTGAAAAATAAGGTGGAAAGGAGAAAGAAAGTGGTTTGAATACATACAACCCTATTGTTCAGATGGAAAGAAAAACGTATGATCAATTTTTTGGAAAATTTTCAAATGAACAATTTCAACGGAATCTTACAATTTTTTATTTTACTATGTTAAACTCTATGTTTTCCTCACAAATACGAAATCATCCTAAAAAACTTATAGGCAATAGTTTTTCCTCACAAACAAAGGTTTAATTTAATAACCTAAACAACAGAATTTTAATAAAACGAGAACAAAAGAGCCAGAATTTTCAAATGGGTGTTAATCAAAAACTCAAATTTGAAAGAAAAAGAAACATTTTTAAAAACAAATAACAAAATAAGATGAACTGATTAAGTAACATCTTACTTACCTTTAGTTTGATGTTGGAGTGCCTTCTTTCTGAATTCAATAGGAGGAAGAAGAAGAGGAAGATGAATTTGCCTGTGATGGTCGGTTTGCTTCTTTATTTATATTCTGCAGAGAAACAAACTTTCCATGAAAATTTTTGACATAAATTTCATTGAGTGTCAAAAGGTAGAAAATTAAAATAAAAAATAAAGTAAATTAGACACCGAGTTTGAAAATTATCATACTAAAGAAGTGGATTGAACACACTTTATTAGTTACCTTAAACTACCACAAACTACAAAGAAAGCGTAGAAGGCCAATCACTAGAACACAAAACAACACCCGAGCAGAAAACTTTTCAACCTTATCTAACCTCCCAATGATCAATCCAAGATTGACTTACCCCATGACCCTTAGAAAATATATACATACATGAAAAGAATCTTAAATTTCAAAAACTTGGATATAAATCACAATTCAAATGCTGTAAATGAAGATCAAATTCAAAACCAAAAAAAAAATTAAAGAAAGAAAAAGAGAACCATAACGCACCGCAAACAACAGAGAACCAAATATAATTTACACTGTGAAAGAGGACACCTATATATATAGAAAAATTGAACAAATAAAACAAAACAACAATCATTACCTCCGACATGTACATGCAGCAGACAACGTGAAAGCATGCCATTGAGAAGCTGAATGCATGAGACTCTCATCTGCTGTGAAGGTGAGCAACCTGAATTCATCATCTGGACACACATGGTCATCTATAGAGCTCAACAATTTTATAGGTCCACAACACCTCTATGATAGGAACCTAAAGAAAATAGCCTGTCCAGGTGTTAAATCGTAATGAAAAAGCATGAGAAGAAAAAGCAGAAGTTGTAGGATGAAGATTATCCTTACCCTCTACCGCATCGATAGTCCCCGCAAACTTTGAAGCGCCCCGTTTGATGTACGACTTTCGTTGACAAAGTCACAATCTGCACGGACAATCCAACCATCATCGTCGAACAATTCTGTCATGCTAACCGACCATCTAGCCAGTGCCGCCCCTGTGTTCCCCACCGAGAAGCTTCGTGAGCTTCTCCCATGGCACCCCCACCCCGTAATAGAGAAGTCTTGAAACCCTCTCTCTCTCTCTCTTTTCTATGTGATCGGTCAACTACCATTAAACATTCCATAATCAACGGCTTAGATCGATCAGATCCAACGGTTGTGATATCATCAATATAATCATACAGATGTCCCAGATCGAATCAATCCCACCCAAAATCTCAAATACATCTACAGCTCAGATTGTAGTGATCCAACGGCTCGTAAGCAGTCAACATTTACCAACACAGAAATGACCCATAAGCCCTCCTTCCACCTAAAATTACAATCCAATATTGATGCCACCAACCCATACAACCCATAATGTAAATTAATTCACATGACAGGGGCAAGATGGACATTTCATGGAAGTGCATAGCTATAAATTCACTCTTTTATAAGAGTAAGAAATGTTTCTCAAAATATTAGCTTATTAAAATCATAATCATATCTGAATTTTCTTATGGATCTAAAATTTCTATCAAAATTGGGTTTTTGCCAAAACTAGACCCTTAGAAAACCTAAATGACTAAAATACACTTTTTCCTAATTTTGATTGAACTATATCCATGACTCACCATCCACCAACTTATTCTCCATTATTTCCTCCTTATATCCTTCTTACATAACATCGAATCAAATGTCGACTTTTTCTTCCTTAACACTCAACCAACATATTTATTTATAATTAATTTTAAAATTATTATATAACATCAAATCAAGTGCTCATGTTAGGAAAGTCATGCCCACTTCAAGATTTATTACAAGACGATCATTTGGCCATCTTGTACACTTCATGATGTGTTACACGATTTTCTTGTAGTCATCGTGTAATGTACAAGATGACTACAAGGTCGTCTTGTAATAAATCTTGAAGTGCTGAAGTCAGGAACATTTGGACCACTTAAGGCTTCGTTACAAGATGGTCTTGTAGTCATATTGTACACTACATGATTACTACAAAATAATCGTGTAACATATCATGAATTGTACAAGATGACTACACGATCGGCTTGTAATACATCATGAAGTGATGTCATCTTGAGCACTTCATGACGCATTAAAAGATGATCGTGTAGTCATCTTGTACACTTCATGATGTGTTACACGATTATCATGTAGTCATTGTGTAGCCATCTTTTGATTACTTCAAGATTTATTATAAGACGATCTTCTAGTCATCTTGTACAATACGCAATGACTACAAGATAATCATGTAGTGTCCAAGATGATGTTAAGATTGTGCCAAAAAAGAACTGGAATTTTGTTTTGTTTATTGAGATATTTAATTCTGATTAATAATAAATAATCTGTTCTTATGTTATGTGCAATACATTTTTGTAAATGGTCCACAAGCATAATAATAATTGGTTTATAGGTCCTATGAAGTTTACCTCATGGAAACCAAATATTTAATCAAGAGTCATTTATGACTTGTAAATACTTAATTTCATAATCTAGTGAGGTTGGAGGCTCTGCCAAAAAAATATTGTAGTACATTAACTCTATTATGTATAGTGACTTATATTGGTCACTAGGTAGAGTACCCAGTTAAAGTACTAGTTCATTTGAAATACAATGAAATGAATAATGTGTCTGATTTTCTGTAAAGTACTATAAAATGAAAATCATAATTCATTGTTATTATTTTGTGAGTGCTCTCAATCTTAAGAGAGTTATGAGCTCATATTTAATAACTTAGTGTTGGTTGTTACGGCGGAAGTGTGTGGCTCGAGGCCATTTAAATATTAAACTTTTAATAAAGATCAGATCTTTTAATAAAATAAAATTTGTGCAACGCCACGATAATCAAATAAAAAAATTTATTGAAAATATTTTTCTATCAAGATCCATTAAATCTATAACATACAAGGTTATGAATCATATATCTTTTAGTAGTCTAAATCAAGCATCCTTGCAAAATCGATTGATCATCCCTCCCACGAAACCATTACAACAATCAATAGACTATGAGATTCATATCAAGATCTTTCAAGTCAATCATCAACGCATTAAGACATGTGTGGGCACGTAGACTGTTACAATACACGTAGAGAAAAAAATTCTCTAACTCTAAATGTGTTCTCAATTCAATTCTTGATTGATGAATTAATAACTAATCTATCTCTATAGGTCATTAGAATAATATCTATATATATATATATATTCTAGATAATAGTGTATCAGATATTTAGGAATAATTAAAAATTAAAAAATAATATTTAATTTCAAATTGCTCAATGAAGTGACACCCACTGTATAATGGTACACAACTGTAGTGTCACACAACACTACAGTTGGCGTTAAGCATCACAGTGCCTCACGGCACTATGTCTTACGCCACACTGCAGTGTCATGTGGCACTATAGTGTTACACACCTACTGGTGTAATACCACGTGACACTGCAGCAGTCCATGGTGATCTATGATTTCTAATCATTGATCGACACGCGACAATTTTACTGCAAATTAGATATTTATTTTAAAAAGATAAAAATTTAGATATCAGTTAATTCAAAATTAACATATCTTATTATCCCTATCAACTAATTTCTATTATTTCATAAATAACAGATTTAGCTGATTCAAATTATTATCTAATAATAATTAAATTATCTAATTTCATAAATTAGATATTTTATCTTAGTTATCGACAATTGAAAAAATAATCAATAATTATTTATATATATATAATTTCTNATATTATCTCATAATTATATACTTACCCCAGAATTAAAATTCAGTTGCAAGTCAGTCATTTTCTCATGTAATATTCACACCCTAGACTGTGTAGTATAAAGGTGACTTGAGGACCATAGACCTATAATCCTAAGCTCTAATAAATCATATTATTAATTAAACTCTTTAATTAAATAATCATATTTATTAATTTCATTATTACTCCACTATAAATATGAAATTTAACTCTTATTAATTACAAAATGTATTTACAGAGTATTCTCATGTAGTCCACTCATATAAACATTTCCTGTAATTCTGTCATCCAATTATTGGTTCGTAAACTAGAACTGATCAAAATTACCGTTTTACCCTTCTAATTACCTCTTGATCCTTAAGTACCATTAATTCACTAGTGAATGACTAATTTATAATCGTATTATAAATTTGAGCTCAATAAACATTCAGTTCTAGAATTAGCACTTAAGAGAACCAATATATGATCCGTTAGGAAAGCTTGAATTTCACATCTTGTAAGATCATGTTCACAGTCATCCGCATCACTGAATCTTCAAAATAAAAGTCACTAGCCTGTTTTATAAACAAACCTTAACGAGTGAATCAAAAGATCCAATAGACATGTATAGGAGTTCATGACTACTTAGGATTCAGATTGATCTACATATGATCATCAAATTGATGTGGATTAAATCTTTATGATAAACAACATGTTGATAAAGATATCAATCCACCTCGGTCCTATCATATATAATCTCATTATATAAAGTACTTTCACTAAGATATCTATACACATCAATGATCTAGATTTAGATCATACGTATTCATAATGTTTAGTGAACCGTATTAGCAACCATTCATTAAAGATTACATACTTTAATATGTTGCTGTCAATTTTATTCATTATTTATGATCGTAATCATCTCGTATTAATACAAAATCATAGTCTTATTAATGAATATGAAATTTTTAGATATTTATATAAATTATTCAATAATAATTTAAAACAATAATTGTAAGAAAAATGTAATCCTCATTAAATTTCATATCAAAATGTCAATACACATGCTTTGATGGCATAACCCCCCAACACTTAGTTGTTTTGATCTATTAAGAATGAAACTCTATGAGTCAACATATTCCGTAGGTTGAATGACTTAGTCATTAAATAGTGAGTCCATAGATTCTTAATAGTAGAATCTATAGACACTTTTAATTAAGTGACATGTTGACTCTTAGGTAATTCATTTATATGGTCACTATAAACTAAGCGCTTAATATCTCTTGTGGACTACTAGGGATTGATAATTTTACTTGAGATGTCAAGTATGAAAATTATCATAGTTGACCAATAGAATGAATTTGAAACCTAAGAACACCAAGATGTGTATAAATATTAGTTGATAGTAATTAACATAATTATGCACGGTACTATATTATAGATGGGCATTACATAATGAATAATAGGTCAATGATAGTTGCGTCGAGTAATATAAAATATATTTGAAGTTCAATTATGATTTTATAGTGGAGTTAATTATAATAAATAATTAATAAATCCTAGTATGAGTTTAATCGAGTTTATTAATTATGTAACCAAATGTATTTTTTTTCATGGTCCTCTTACTAGCCTCGGATTTGAGTTTCGTTGTGGCAGGACGTGTTTAATAAATAAGTGGTATAACGTGGATACCCTATAGTCAACCAAATGGTTTGAAAACTAGTTTGATCTTAATTCTAAACGGCCAATGATTAATTAAAATTAATTCATTTAATTTTAATTAATCATATTTATAAATAAAATAAAATATAAAAAAGAAACACAAAGGGTTGAGTTTTCCCAACCGTTAGTGTGCTTTCACGTGAGTTACAAATTGAATGTTTCTTTTTAAAACCAATTTTTGATAACTGTTTTTCTACGGTGTTTTACATTGAAAAAGGTCCTTAAGCATATATGAGACTAAAAAAACTATAGTAAAGAAGATTATGAGGTTTCGATTTTTGGCCGCCAAAATAATTGGAAGAATAAAAAACATGAATTAGTTTTGTGGTCTGATTTTATTCGAGCGCTCATTCGCTCATATTTTTTATAAACGGTTCGAAATAGTAAAGAAGACTATGAGGATTTTATTTTTGATCGTCACGCTTCAAAATATATTTTTTATAATCCATAATTGAGTAGGTTGTTTCTCAAATTTTTCAAAATCATGTATTTTTCATTGCGTTGATTCCTCCAATTGGTATTAGAGCAAATGCCTTGTGAAATATTAATGATGGTTTTTTATTGTTTTTGTTTTTCTCTTGCAAAACCATTTAGATGTTAAAGTAATTTCACAAAATAGATAGGTTTTGAAAGCTAAGATAAGGGATATCATGTGTTTTCAAATTTATAAGTAAATAACAGATTTTCGGAGACCACATCATCAACCAACTGTTGATGATTTTCAGTTGATGATTTTACCCTTTATTTTGACAGATTTTATCATCTGATTTGTGGGGCTATTTCACTTAATGAATTATCATTATTTTAGAAAATTTTAGTTTTAACTTATATTAATATATAGTATCTTTAATTTAAATTAATTATTAGATTTGATTACCTTTTTAATAAATTCGGTTATGGAAATTATCTTTTCCATAACCGAATAATTGTCATCTAGATTTTCAGTAAATTTCAACAAATTTTCGGAGGATATTTGCTTGGTTTCTTTAGTTCTCTACATCGAATAATTGCCATATGGATTTTCAGTAAATTTCAACAAATTTTCGGAGGATATTTGCTTGGTTTCTTTAGTTCTCTACATCATTCATGGTAATATAACTTCATTATTCATTTTCCATTGAAAATTCTTCAAAGCTTCATTGTTAATTTCTTCATTAGAGATTCAATATGGAATGTATGTTTTTGTTCCGTCATTAGCGAGTTATCATCGTAATACTCATCATTCTTCTTCCTTGATTAATCTATTTTGATACACTAATTTTTGAGTTTTTTGTTTGTTCATTATATATCAATATATCATATATGTATCACTAATTTACCCGTAAATGATCTATATACCACTGATTTATCATTGAATAATCTATTTTTAGTCTTTAGATGTTTAGTTGATGGATACATGATGTAAGCTGATTTGATTATGGTTAATGGCGGATTACTTTTGTCAGAATCTTTTTGGGAAATTGATAATAGATGATGGAAGTCATTTTTACTACGGTTTATTGGTGGCTGTCTTGAATTTATTGAAGATGATATAAGAAATAAGTTGTATCATTTTTCTACTGACAGAGGTTTTCGTTAGTATGAGAGTTATTGATGGCGACAATGGAATATTCTCCTCTACCATGTAGAACGAAGAAGAAGGACTACACGAAATTCAAGGTAATTTTAAAGAACGACTACATGATGGCTTCAATGGAGGTTTCGTCGATGGAGGTTTAGTCAAGAGTATTGACCAATTTTTGAGAGGTTTTCTTGGTTTATGATTGATTGACAAGTGAGTCCAGTTAATATTTACCATAGTTTAAGTTTTTTATATTTTCCATTTTTCCGGTCGGTTTGATCGGTGGAATTCAAACTTAATTATATTTCAATTAATGTAGTAGATTTGATTGGTTAATGCAGGCGGGATTTTGGCATTTTAATTTTTTTCGTTATTAATGGAAACTGCAATTAGAATTTTCTTTCATTTTAAATCTTTCGATAATTAAGTCAACTGCAATGCAACCATGAATAAGTTATAAGTGCCATAATAGATACACATATATCACTTATTTACATATTATTTACTCTGATATATTGACCGAGATTTTATAGTTTTTTTATTTTTTTATTTAGGATGATTGTTTCCATAAAAATTGTTATTTTTTATTTACTTTTCCAATATTTCGGTGATTCTTCGTTGGATGAATTCAAAATTGAAATATCTTATTAATTAATGTGTGACTGATTTCTTTATTTGTATGGTTTGATAACATTGATAACTAGTGTTTCCTTATTTGTAGGGTTTATCAATTAAGTCTATCATATTTAAATAACTAATTTACCTGAAAATATAGGGGGTTTTACTTTTTAGACGACAAACATATTTGTCTAAAATTATTGACTATTTAGGAAATTTACTATTTACTTATAGATCTGAAAAATCTGCTATTTCTTAACACCCCCCTTTAATATTGTCTAGTATGCAAAATTTCCCTAGATTTTATAGGTAAATTTATGTTGGTTATGTAATTAGAAGGACAATCTATGAAGAGATTATTTTTCCTTTAAGCATTCATATTTAATTTTCATAGATCCTTGTAAACTTTATTCGAGAAAGTTAGGATTGTAATTATGTAATTATTCATATCGGGTGGAGACTGATATGATATAAAAAGGGAATCAAAAAATGGATGAAAACTCGCGTCCGCGTAGAAGGTGGCAGCATAGACAGGCTCAATATTTTTGGATCATTACTTTCTGATCTATATTGGAGTGTTCGATTCAAAATTCACTGGAAAATAATTCAAAGACCCACAGTCTCATGTTTCACAAAGAAAACCAAATTCAGATGTCTTTACTATCAAATTTGAGGCTGAATTTGACGCGTCGGGGAGTGATAAGAATTTTTCAATTTTTCTGGTTTGGTTCGTTGGAACAGAATGAATCTCATGAGGCAGTGGGTGATGGTCGGCGGTGGCCAGAGGTGAGATCAAGGGTGGAAACCTGCCTATCTTGAAGATCATTTTTAGACTTTTAATTAAGATATAGTAGGGTTATGCAATGCAAGAGTATATGTTATATATATATCTTTTATACCCTGATATTTTATTTATTATATTTTATATCCAGCATGCTTGGATAATTTTATTTTATGCACATCATATTTTAGATACTATGTGGCGTTAGGTTTCTAAAAAGTTAAGCGTTGGTGATTGCATGATGAAGATAAAATTAAGCATAATCGATTAGAGTATAAAATGGCTAACCCTAGAAGCGTGTTATTAGTTTTATTTAAATCTAATTTTTAATTTTAATAATCTCACTAGATATTTAATTTACCATTAATTAAATTGTGAAATTATTATAATTTAGATAATATTAAATATAATACTAATTGAGCATGCCTGCTTAATCAGAGTAGGTTGCTAAATATTAGGTTGGCTAATTATCTAATGTGATTTAGTAACCCACGGTAATAAAAACTCACATAATTAGAAAATCAAGTGGGAGCGAGATTCTTAATCAAAACTCACAGTGTCCATTATTAGATCATAGTAAGGTGCTAGAGTACCCCATCTTCAATCTCGGAAGCTTCCAAAAGGAGGGTATCCGAGGTATCAAATATTATAAGTATGATATTCGTAATGATCACATTGATAAGTGAATAATTGGAAACGATCTACCTAAACAGGAGTTGTCCACTTGTCACAAGTCTGAGGGTGAAATAATGGTATACACTTTACTGTAGTATCTCATCTAAGCTATTCTTATTACTTATTTTGAGAGACCAAAGTTGAACATTACTTAATTGCTAGATATTAATACTAGATTGGTAGGATTACTATGTATTAATACCATATTGGTAATTAATTAGATTGGGCTATCCTACCTAACTTTTTTCTGAATGTGCATTCGGCCTAAGCATGCGTATGTTTATGAGAGTTGGGATATCATTGCGTACATTGCATGTTAATTCTTTGCATTTTTTATTTTCATGTTATGATGTATATTTTAATTAGAATGTGTTTGTAATGACTGAGATTTTTATTATTTTTCAGTAATTAAAATGTCGTCCATGAGCCCATTCGCATCTATATTGAAATATTGTCGACATTAATGGATATTAACTACGACTTTAACCTGACCGTAAAAAGAAGTAAGTGCACTCCTAATTAATGCTATCCTAGATCATTCATTGAGCTTCACTCAAGAAATAAAATTAATACCGACTATGGAGATAGATTGAATTTTATCTTCATGTTACATAGGGTCATTGTATGACAAATATGTTAGAACTATAGTAAATTTATTCTACAGGGAAGCCGATATAATTATTAATCTTTAGTAAGATGTTTTAAGGGGTAATGCTGAACACTAAGATGGCAATGGAAACTCTGGTTAATGACCATATCATTATGGTTAGTGTTTTGTTTTAAAAACGACATAGAGATTCCTATAGCCAAAATTGATAGGGAAACCCAGGTCGATTTAGTCTAGGATGCCTAAGTGGATTCCTTAGATTGGTTCATGATTAAACTACAGCACAAGCATAAATGTTTGATTGGACTAAACTGAATTAGGAACTCCAAATAGCTAAGGGAATCTTGAAGAGACAATTTGTGTTAAACGTGACTCAGTCCACTTCTTCTTTTGGGCTTAAGCTTAGCCCAAATAAGATGAAGAAGATAAAGATCTCTAAATAGAGTTGACTCAGAGTAAGAAAGAGGGAGCAAGTTCTAATGAGAAATGCTTCTATTGCAAGAAGATTGGATAGAAGAAAACCGACTAAAAGGTTTTCTTAACTATAAAGAGCTTAAATATGCATCTCATTAAGAAGTGATCAGTGACTGATTCTATTGCATCCTGGTGTGTAGACTCTAAAATCGCTAATCACATTCACAATTCTTTGTGAAGGTTCTAGGAAGCCAGAAAACTAAATGAGAGAGATTGCATATTGTTATTTGAATATGGGCATATGCACTAATTTTGGATAATACATTTATTTGTAAATTTTTGTTGCATGATTTGGAGTAAAATAATGTTATATATAGTACATTATAGAAGAGAAACATTTCTTAAGCCAACTATACGTCTATAACATATGTCTAAGTCATATAATCTAAGTATGATTCGAAGACTTGTAAGAGACATGCTTATAGCCTTTAAATTTTTGAACTCTTATCAATAAACGAATCCATTATTGATAAAATATGACCAATAGTCTTTTTTGAGATAGGAAGACACAGATGCATATGACATTAGTGTTGTAGTATATTACTTGAGTGGACAAGTGAAAGTCTATGTTAGGGGTGGTTATGGGTATAATGTCAATTTTATTGACGGGTACTCTAGATATGACTGTTTGTCTTATACTTCTCAATTCTAAAATTTTTGAGAAATCAAATAGTTTAGAGCGGAAGTCGAGAAGACATTGGATAGACAAACTAAGTCTCTTAGACTTGATCGAGAGGTGCATACCTCTTTAATGACATTCATAGACTACATGATAAATATCGAGATTGTATCCCAGTTAGTTACATCTGGGTTATCCAAAGAATGGTGTAATAGTAAGGAGAAATGATTCTTTTAACATGATGAGATCTATGTTTAGTTATTTAACAAACATATTTTCTTTTTGAGGAATAACTTTATAGATGATTTATTTTGAATCTAACATAATTTATGGTATCACCTAAAACACCACAAGAATTATGGAATGTAGGTAAACCTAGTTTACGTAAACTTCATATATGTGGATATCCAGTATATGTGCTAAAAGAGAATGATGTCAAGCAAGATGGTTGATCAAAATGATATCTAAATATAGGCTATACAAAAGGAATGTGAGTTATTTATTTTATAGTAACAAGAATGAGAAGTGTTTATAAGTATAACATTGTACTCTTGGAAGAATACTATATTTTAAAAGGAATATCTAGACGCAACACAAACTTAGAAGAATTTTTTGATAATGCATGTGTCACGCAATCCAGTTCATAATTGGTAAGTCTATAAGTTAGTTAGAATCTAGTTAGTAAAGAGAATAAGAATGAAGTGCTTTCTAGTACTACACAACCCTATTGTAGTGGGAGAAGATCACGACTAACTAAGAGATTCATGTTCAAGTGAGAGACTTCTGAGTCCATCTCAGAGGAACATGATTCAAATCACAATAATTACATGGAGGTTGTAAATGATGTAAAGTAAATAATTGGCTTCAAGCTATGAAATTTGAAAATGATTTCATTAACTCTAATAGTATATGGAAGCTTGTAGAAGCCCTAGAGTATTGGGTGCCGAAGATCTACAAGAAGAAACGAAACATAGACACAAGGTCAAGACCTTCAATGGTAGACTTAGTGAGAAATGGCATACTTAGAGAGAGGATATTAAGTATAGCAGATCATTTCCACTAATAGTCATGCTCATGTCTATAAAGATATTGTATCTGTTGCAGCTCATCTCGTTTACGAGTTTTGACAAATGGATGTCAAGAACGCTATCTTCTATAGCGATCTTAGAATGGATATCTTTATGTTTCAATTTTTGGATTTATCATTAAAGGCCAGGAATTATGATATACATGATGCATTAGTTCAGTCGTGGACTTAAGCATGCATTAAGGATTTAGAGCATTAGGTAGATCATGTAATCAAAGTTTTGATTTTGATCAATGTCATATTGAGCGATGTCAACACAAGAAAAAAGAAGGAAATATAATGGTTTTCTTGGTATTTTTGTAAATGACATTTTACGATCAAGAACGATGTAGAATTAAATGTCAACTATATAGCCATTTTGTCTGAATTTATGATATGAAAGACTTTGAAAACGTGGTATTTATTCTAAGAATTAAGTTCTTTTGAGACTTAAATATAGAATGATGTTCTTCCTGAACTGCGCAGATAATAATATGTTGTATATGTGTGCAATGCAAGATTCTAAGAAAGGACTTGTTACCCTTTTAGGTTTGGAATCTATGTATTCTGATAGTGTCTTCTGACATTGTCTTATGACATATGATGAAATAAATAACATGAAGACAATTCCCTTGCTTTCGGTAGTGCGAAGTGTTAAGTATGTTATATTGTACACTTGATGTATATTTTGCAGTGGGCTTAGTCAACAGATATCAGTTAAATCCTAGAGGATTTCACTGGATAGCTGTGAAAAATATACTCAAGTATCTTAGGAGAATGAGAGATTATGTGTCCATCTATCATGGTGAGAATCTCATAAATGTTTGGTATATAGATTAAAATTTTCAATTAGATTACATCAGCGGTAGAACCTAGCAGACCAGAGCCACAATGTCTTTGGATCACATGTAGAGAGCATGAGGGTTAAGCTGATTGTATTCGTGCTTAAGGGCAAGTGAAAGATTGTTAGGATTGTGCCCTAAAAGCACTAAAAATTCTATTTTATTTATTGAAACATTTAATTTTGATAAATAATAAATATTTTATTCTTATATTATGTACAATACATTATTGTAAAAGGTACACAAGCATGATAATACTTAGTTTATGGGTCCTATGAAATTTAGCTCATGAGAATAATGTCTTTAACCATGAGTCTGTTATGACTTGTAAATACATAATTTCACAGTTGTCGCAACGTGCATGCGACGCGGAACGGCGATTGAAAAATTATTTTTGAAAAAAAAAATTGGAGTCGCCACCAATCATTTTAGGGTGTGATTGATCACCCAATTTTAAAATCAAATATTTTGGTCTACGAAAATTTAAAGTTGGTTCGAGAGTCATTTGCGTGTGGGGAATGTATTAGCAACCTACAACGCCCAATATGAAAAATGATTACCAAATTTAATCAAATACTATCCAAATTGTTCTTTTAAAATTATGTTATAGAAATTCAATTTCGAATGTCCCGTTTGGTACATTTTGCATCATAAAAATGAGCAAATGAATTACCTTTAATGGATGGTACAAAAACCATTATAAAAATTTTTATTTTTATTTTATTTTTTAAATAAAAGCGTTATTCGAGTTACTCTTGGTATCCTAAAAATAACTCTTCATCTCGGTATTTTGAGAAATTTGGTATCCCAAAGATTCTAAAGTCCGTCATCGGATTTTTTTTAGTGAAAATTAAATAAAGAAATTAACAAAATTCAAATAAAATTTTATGGTTTTAATTTATGAGCGCATTCTGATGATAAAAGAATGAAATAATAATCACATACAACCGTGACATATGACAATAATACATAAATAAATAAGAAAAGATAAAAATTATAAAGAAAAAGAAAGAATAATGGAAAGGAATGTTAGAGATGATAAATATGTATGATAAATTTAAAAAAGAATATGTAGAGTGAAAATAATGAAACAAGAGGTGAAATAATTAAAAAGATATATTAAAATAAATCAATAATATCTACTAAAAAATAGAAAAATAAATAGACACAAAAAAATAAAAAAATGCAAACAACAAAAAAATAAAAACTCAAAAACTCAAAAAAATAAAAAAATTCAGAAAAAACAAAATTTTTTTTTTTACTGAGGGTGATGTCACCTTCTGTCTTTTTTTTAAATTTATTTTTTTTTCTTAAGACATATATATGTATATATAATTATTTTGTAAATAAATTAATAATAATTTTTTTATGTGTAAAATAAATTAATCTATGAAAAAATGCTTAATTTCACACATAATTGGTATGGGCATGCTATCTTTTTACTACATAGTCTATTAATTACCATTTTTCATTTCTTCACTCAATGCTAATAAAATAGCAAAAAATTGATCATGGATGGTAACTAATTTAAACAAGTGTCACTAAAAATAAATAAATAATTTTGTTTGAGATATAAATATACCATTTTTTATTTTGGACTACTTAGTTCACTAGTTACCATTTTTCCTTTCTTCTTTCATTACTAGGAATGATCATGGATAGTAATTAGTTTAAAAAAAGTGTCACTAAAAAAATCAATAAAACTCTCAAAATAAAATAATTTTTGTTTGGGATATAAATATACCATTTTTTTTATTTTGGACAACTTAGTTCACTAATTACCAGTTTTCCTTTTTTCCTTCATTGCTAGGAATGATCATGGATGGTAACTAGTTCAAATAAGTGTTACAAAAATGATGGTTAAAAATTAAAAAGAAAAGAAGAGAAGACTTATAAGAACATAAAAAAAGTCAAAGCTTAAATATTTGTATAATCTTGGATATAGATTTTACTCTCTATTTTATACATTTTTATGTATGAAAAATTATCATAGGAAATTTTTTCATCAAATATACACTTTCAACCCATTAAAGGGTTGATTGACATTGAGTTAATTTTACACCCCCTCAAAAACTTTATCTTCATCCTCATTGATTGAGTTGATAAAAAAATCTCATTATCAAACTTGTAGAGAAATAAAAAATACATGAAAATAAAACTTAAGATTAAGAGTGGGAGAAATGATAAAGAATGAGCAAACAAACTTATATATAGAAAAGGAAACAAAGAAATATCAAATACATGAGTATGAAGAAGAGAGATGATTAATAAGAATGAACAAGATATATTGTAAGTTAAAATGTAAGAGATTTGAACTACCTTAATAAAAAGAAAAGAAGAAGATAAAAGATGAATATAAATGAAAACTCTCATTCTTTCTCTTTTTCACAATTTTCTCAAGACCTCACTTTCTCTCTCTAAAATCCCTTCTCTTTCTCACTCTCCAAAAGTCTCCTTTCAAGTGAAGACCTCCCCTTTATTTATAGGCAAACTTAGGACTTCACTTTTTAGTTTTAGTCCTTTTGTTACTTTTTTTATTTTTTAGTCCTTGGACGAATCTTATTATTTTTAGACATTGGACTATTTTTCAAATCAGACACGTAGTCTAAGACTAGTATATGAGCAAAAAAATTAACATTTATATTTTTAAAGTATCGGACTGGATAAAATATGATATCTACAACTGCCCCCATTTGTTCACGCCTCTAAACTTAGAAGGTGTACAAAGCTGTAGATAAGTATTTTGATCGAGAAAAGACTATATAGATAAGGGGAATAGAAACCTCGAGTTATTCGGGTTCTATGAAATGACGAAACTTATGAAATGGACCTAGATAGACACAAGTTTCGACCTCGACTCAATTCGAGTTCGAATTAACCCTATAAATTGAAACAGACCAGGCGCTGACACCGGGCTTCGACCGCGACAAAGTCGGATTTGATTTAACCTAAGATAAAGAAAGGACGTGGACCTGGATAGATGCAAGCTTCAACCTCAACTCGATGCGGGTTTGATTTAACCATATTAATTAAAATGGACCAGGCGTTGACACCGGGCTTCGACCGCGACAAAATCGGGTTCGATTTAACCAAAGATAAAGAAATGACGTGGACCTGGATATAGGCAGGCTTTGACCTCGACTCGATGCGGATTCGATAAAACCATATTAATTGAAATGGACCAGGCGCTGATACCGGGCTTCGACCCCGACAAAGTCGTATTTAATTTAACCGAGATATTTGAAAGGAAACGGACCTGGATAGACGCAGGCTTCGACTTTGACTCAATTCAGGTTCGATTTAGCTAAAGATGTTGAAATGATATTTGATTTGATTTTTACAAGTTTCATATGGTACAAGAGCTAGACTAATGCAGGCTCTAAATGTTGGAAAGTCATGTATGGATTTCGAAAGAATATCTTTAAATGATTCATGCACTTAAATTGTATCAAAACAGATCAATATGATGCATGTCTATGCGTTGTAATTATTAATGCAAAGTAGTGATTTTTAGGGCATGCATCCTATGCATGATTGAAAACATTTGTAAGAAATTTATTTGATGATTATTTTGAAAGTGACTAATGTCGCCATATCCTTCACCATTCAGACCAATCACTTGGCCTAAGGTCATGGACTCGCAATGAAGTATCGAGCATACTTTCAAGAAAATGATGCATCATTATTCATTAGTTTGTGCCCCAGTATTCGGCTTCACGTCGATGATGAAGAAAAGTGAATAATTTCTCCACATTTTACTTGTTTTTTTGTACTTTAATTGTAATCCTTCAATCGTGCTTAAGCCTTCGTTATGTGCATACCGACTGTCTTGTGGTGACTTTTCAGATTTAACCTCGCACTCAGACCGTCTTTCTTAGTTCCTATTCTTTTCTTTTTTTTCTTTTTTTTAATTAGCTTTCACCTAACCAAATTTATACTTCTGAGTTATTTCAAGAATAATTAATGACATCTTAGAATTGAGAGGAATAATAAATAATGGAAATAAGGAGAAGATGAAGTATATGTATTTGTCATTTGAGAAAGGAAAAAAAGCTCTTCATTGATGATGAATAATGCTTACAAGCAATGATTTGGAAAAAAAATAGAATAAGAATTTCTCTAGTATTCGAAACAACTTTTTTTTAAAACATTTTTCTTTTCCTAACTTCATTTTTCCCATACTTAGAGCAGTCAAATGAAGTACTTCTTGACTGTATCAGAATTAACTATATGCGGTAAATCGTCTGCATCCATGTTTATTAGCATGAGAGCTCCTCTAGAGAAAGCTTTCTTGACAATGAAAGGTCCTTCATAATTTGGGGTCCACTTCCCTAGTGATCCTTTTGATATGGGAGTATCTTTTTCAACACCAAGTCTTCTTCTCGGAAACATCGGGGACGTAGTTTTTTGTCATATGCGTGCACCATTTTTCTTTGATAAATTGCCCTCTACATAATGCAGGCAATCTTTTTTCCTCGATGAAATTCAATTACTCATATGCGTGTTTGTACCTACTCTGCTTCTTCTAATTTTACCCCCATTAAGACTCTGAGGGAGGGAATTTCCACCTCAATTGGAAGGACCGCTTCCATGCCATATACCAAAGAGAACGACGTTGCCCCAGTTGTTGTTCGGACTGATGTGCGGTACCCATGTAGTGTAAATGGAAGCATCTCATGTCAATCCTTATAAACCTCTGTCATCTTCTCTATGATCATTTTTATGTTCTTATTGGCTGCTTCCACTACTCTGTTCATTTTCGGACGATAAGGAAATGAATTATGCTACTTAATTTTGAATTGCTCACATAATTCTTTCATCATCTTGTTATTTAAATTTGTCCCATTATCTGTGCTGATCCTTCCAGGTAGACCATATCGACAAATTATTTCATTATTTTAATGAACTTAACAACTGCACTTCTGATTACACTCGAATAAGAACTTGTCTCCACCAATTTGGTAAAATAATCTATAGAGATCAAAATGAAATGATGCCCGTTACAGGCTTTTAGTGTGATTGGACCAATGAAGTCTATGCCCCACATAGAGAACGGTCTTGGCGTATTTGATGTAATCAGATTCTAGAGTTAACCAATAATATCATGCTCTCAAGATTTGTTTGGCCATCATATGTCTATTAACATGAACACCACAAATTCATTCGTGATCTTCCTCTTGATTTGATTCACTTCCCTTGCATCAACACATCTTAAGAGCACCATATCATGGTTTCTTTTGTAGAGTATTTCACCATTCAAGAAGAAACCCATGGACAATATTCTAATAGTGCGTTTATCATTCTCAGAAGCTTTGGATGGATATTCCCGTTCTTTATATACTGCTTGATATCGTAATACCATTGTCCACAATTCCATATCCTACATCATTAGATACGCCATCAAATAACATTGTCCACAATTCTGGCCCATAGATTATCCTTCATTTTTTAATATGACTGATATGTTCCCATCAGGAAAATCAAACTTCATAGGCTCATAATCTTGCACTGGTTGATCTGCAAGATAATCAGCAAGTACACTTCCTTTTATTGACTTTCTCGTGACATAGACAATATCACATTCCATGAGCAACATTTGCCATTTAGCAATTCGCCTAGAAAGTGATGGTTTTTCAAAGATATACTTGATTGGATCCATCTTTGAAATTAACCAAGTGGTGTGGTATAACATGTATTGTCTAAGCCGATGAGCAACCCAGGCTAATGCACAACACATTTTCTCAGCCATCGAATAAATAGCCTCATAGTTTGTGAACCTTTTGCTTAAATAGTGTATTGCTTGTTTTTCCTTCCAAAGGCGTCTTGTTGACCAAGTACGCAACCCATGGATTTTTCTGTTACTATAAGATGCAAAATGAGTGGACGCCCTGGAGTTGGAGGAACAAGTATAGGTGGATTTTGCAAGTATTGCTTGATCTTCTCAAAAGCAAATTGACAATCATCATTCCATCCTTCTGTATCATTTTTATGGAGAAGTTTAATGATAGGTTCATAAGTTGTAGTTAGCTGTGAGATGAACTAGGCTATGCAATTTAATCTCCCCAAGAAACCTCTAACTTCTTTTTGAGTTTGAGGTGGTGGCACATCAATGATGGCTCAAACCTTGTCAAGGTCAACTTTTATTCTTTCCTTGCTCACGACAAAACCAAGTAGTTTCCCTGAAGATGCTGCGAATGTACACTTTATCAGGTTAAACTTTAACTGTAACTTTCTCAACCGTTCAAATAGTTTTCGTAGAGTAACTGTATGATCTTCCCCTTGACGAGTTTGACAATCTTATCATCAATGTATACTTTGATTTCTTTATACATCATATTATAAAACAGTGTTACCATTGTTTGTTGGTAAGTCACCCCTGCATTCTTTAGACCAAATGACATAACCTTATAACAAAATGTACCCCCACAAAGTTATGAAAGTCATTTTTTCACGATCTTTAGGAGCCATTTTGATTTGGTTATACCCCAAAAAATCATCCATGAAAGAGAAGCTTGAATGTCCTGCAGTGTTATCTACTAAGACATCGATATGGGGTAATGGAAAAATATCCTTGGAGCTTACCCGATTTAAGTCTCTATAAATGACGCACACCCTTACTTTCCCATTTTTCTTCAGCACTGGGACTATGTTAGCAACTCGTTCAGGGTATTTTGTTACTTCTATAAAACCAACATCTACTTACTTTTTAACTTCTTCTTTGATCTGTACCAGCATGTCTTGTTTCATTTTCCGTAACTTTTGTCGCACTGGTTTACTTTCAGGCATAAATGGAAAATGATGAACCATGATATCAGTGTCTATACGTGGCATATCTTGGTAAGACCATGCAAAGACGTCAATATACTCTTTGAATAAGTCAATTAATTCTCGGCGGCTTTGGCTTGTCATAGAAGTGTCGATTCGGACTTCTTTCGTCTCTCCCTCCAATCCCAAATTTATCATCTCCGTTAACTCTTGATATGGTTGAGTTATTTTTTCATCCTCTTCTACCATTCTTAACATTTTTAGAGATGGTTCGAAATTATCCTCGTCACTTCATCTAAATCTACGCTAAGAATGGGATTGTCAAAGTTATTGGTTATGCTATTGTTTTCAAAATCACTGTTCTCAAACCTGAATCGGATTATTAGATGAAAGGAAGGCAAGAAAAGAAAATAAACAATGCATGAATATGAACAACATTTCAGAAATGAAAAAAGTAGACATAAAAGGAAGAACAAAAAGAACTGGAATTGCCTTTATCATTAACAAAAGGAGACAAACAAGTTTTTAGATTTTCATTCAAAGTGATGACATGAAATAGACGAGAACATAGACCCATAACAATGAAATTTCTAAGGCATTGGGTAGAATCATTAGAATTTTGGCATGAACATATTACTCTTGAAAATTTCCGAGAAGCACCGGTAGCTCGGTGATGTCCTAATTGTTAAGCTCGTGATCTGAATTATATCGAGAAACCAAGTCCTCTGCACTTGCACTTGAAGATTTTCCCAAGATTGCAGACATTGAAAGCTGGGCTATATCATCTTCAAGGTCATACTTCTCAACTATGACCGGTTCTTCAAATGAAATTCCTCCATTTCTGAAGGATTTAGAAATATGGGGTATGATCATCATTTCCATATCGAATCCCCTATTTTCGAGCCTAGCAATCCTCTTTTCTTTCTTTTGAGCTTCCACTCGCCTTCTATTAGCCTTGGTCGGTCTATATCCAAGCCCGAACCTTTGTTCATTCTTGTCTCACTCAATTAACTTATTTATGCCTTGATACTTACTCCTCGAGTCCTTTGCCTGGCTTGTATCCCCTTTTTATCATCAAATTTACCACCATCTGAGATGCTTTTGATATGCTTGATGTTGGAGCGACTTTCCCACTAGCAATAAATATGGTGTTCTCAATTTCAAATGATCGAAATGAGCACTCCAATGCTTCTTCTGCCGCCTCATTATATGGTACGGTAGCCGCTTGGATACCAATAAATTTTCTTCCCCATATATACAAATATCATAAATTTCAGCTTCTGATGTATTGAAGACATTACTGCCCCGGCAGAGTGAATCTGTGGTTGACCTAAAAGAAAACTGTATATGCTGGATTTATGTCCATCATTTGGAAAACAATATTGAATAGGCATGGCCCGATTCAAATTTGTATCTCTATGTCTCTTACTACTTCTCTTCGGGTGCCGTCGAATGTTCTTACTATCATCATGCTCGGTCGCATATGTGTTGCGTCCACAGGGAGCTTTGCTAGTGTAGATCTTGACATTACATTTAGAGACGAGCTGTTATCAATCAATACTTTTGCAACAACATAATCTCTACATTTCACGGATATACGTACAGCTCTGGTGTGTCCAGTACCATCGGCAGGGATTTCATCATCAGTGAAAGTGATAAAATTTGGTGCGGTAATATTTTTCACAATTCCACTCAACTTATCCACCGTAATGTCATGACAGACATATGCCTTATTCAAAACCTTCAATAATGCTTGGTGATATGGTTCATAATTCATAAAGAGTGACAATAAAGATATGTGAGTAGGTAAGCAATTAAGTTGTTCTATCACCTTATACTCGCTTTGCTTGATGAGCTTCAAAAATTCACATACTTCTTCTTCAAACACTGCTCTTTTTTTCTCCGTGCCTCTTATTATATCCGGGTCTATCGCTTGGTCGTCATGTATTTCTCCTTGGAACTCATGACCATTGTCGCCTTCTTTGGCTTTCCCTTTCCGTTGCCTTTCAAACTCATTGATTTTATCCATTTTCAAAACTTCTGGCGTTAGCATCTGCCACTCCACATCATCCCATCTACTCCTGAAATATTAGTTATGGGGAGATCAAGGTCAGATGGATTTAGAGCTTGATTTTTGTCGTTACCGCTTATAATGACCTTATATCCGTACATCCATGGTACTGTTCTTGAATCCTTGTAAGCAAATGCATCTGGTATTTGGATGATGATAGGCATCGGAGCATAAGACGTAGTGGTGTGAGTTGACTTTTCCTCATAATGTATTGTGAGAGGTTTTTAGATATAGGATGACACTTCAACATTAACTTCAGATAATTCTTTAGTTATCATGAGGACTAAAGAGTCATCTTCCTGGTATTCCCTTTCTCTTTTATGACTTATTGTAAGTATCTTTGCATCCAACAATTTTTGCACTTCCATTTTAAAATCAACATATTCCTCAATTGTATGCCCTGTCACATTCTTATGAAACAAACAATCAAAATCATGCATATGCTTCCTAGAAACGCCTTCATCCTCAGAGCGTGTTGGGTAGATGTACTCTACTTTAAAAAGAAGATGGAAAAGTATTTCCATTGACGTGCTCACATCTTCCACGTCCCTCTTTCCATATGAATAATATTCCTCAATTGCATTTACGATGGGATTCCCATGATTTGGTAGAGGGTTGGAATTGATATCTGGATTCTCATTAGCCTTTTTGAAATTCAACCATCCAGCCTTGATCAATGCATGTACTATACCTTTTAATGACGTGAAATTCTTAGTTGAATATCCCACTGTCCCAACATGATAATCACAGTGAGCAGTCAGATCATACCACCTTGGGTATGGTGGCTGTAGAGGTTTATAAGGAATTTGCACCAATTAATTATTCCGTATCAATTGAGGTGAGAGTTATGTATATGACATGGGGATTGGATCATATTGGACAAAACGTTGATCATTTCTATTTCTCCTCAGAGACTGATCAAGCTGACAAACATTTTGCTGGTGAGTCAGTGGTCTGAAACTGGGTCTCGGGTTGTTATAAAAAGCTTATTGTTGAGAGTGATAATTATACGAAATTTATGAGGTGTTTGCCATATATGATGTCACAGATTTGGGCATTTCTCTATACTTTGGAAATCCTAGCCTCGGGTTTACAGCTTGTGATGGGTGCCTAAAATTGATTGTTTGTACACCCCCTTCTTTTCGCTTCAACGGCGACCCCTTTTTTACGGATGATGTATCAGATATGATTTCCAAAATTCTTCCATTCTTTACCCCATATTCAATCATTTCACCAATCACTATAATGTGAGAGAAGTTGTTTGAAGCGTTTCCAATCATCCTATCGCAGAATGGAGATCTCAAGGTGTTGATAAACACTGCAGCCATATCCTTTTCTAACAAAGGGTGTGTACTTGAGCAGCTAATTCCCTCCACCTTTGTGCATATTCTTTAAAGCCTTAAGTAGGATTTTTCTCCATCCTTTGTAGATCCTGACAATCATGAGTCATGTCTATGTTGTACTTGTACTATCTTAAGAAAGCATTAGCTAAATCTTTCCACCTCTGAATATGTTAGTTATTCAATTGGATATACCAGTGGGATGCAACCCCTGTCAAGCTATCTTAAAAGAAATGAATCAGCAGCTTATCATCATTTGCACAAACAACAATCTTTCTATAGTACATAATAAGGTGACTTCTCAGGCATGTACTACCATCATATTTTTCAAACTTAGGTAGTTTGAATTTGTGTGGGATGGTAACATCTAGGACCAAACATAATTGGGTGGCATAAATGGTACCATATACATCTGACCCTTCAATGGCGCGTAATCTTTCCTCTAAAAAGTCCAGTTTATCTTTTGACAGCGGCTCTTCGCTTGGTTTAGTAACAGGCCTCTGCCCCTTTGGGTCATCAACATCGGGTATGATGATTGGCTCATTACTAAGATCGCCTTATGGAGGTGAAAGCTTGGTTGTGGCATCATTGATGGTTTGTACCCACTTTTCCCTGTCTGCATCATTTCCTGAACACTTGGAAATGGATAGTATTAGATATTTACTAGTGGTGAAGCATTCTAAAAGTGGTTAGTCTGATGACGTTGATAGGTTGGAGCAAATCCATGAGGGTAAGGTAGAGTATCGTTTGGAAGTTGATTTTGTGATAATTGAGCCCTTTGCGGATTTTCAAGACAGACTTTTCCCTTACTCGCGGCGAGGAGTTCCAGGACTCTTGCCATTTGCTCTTTTAGCTCCCTAATTTCTTTTTTCATTTCCACTCGCGATTGCTCTCTTTCTCGCTCGTCCATGACCCTAACTTGAGCTCGCGTTCGATAGGGATATCAGAGTTGACGGGCTATCTTTGAAAAGTTTTCTTAAATAAATAAAAATAAAACAATGACATGGCAGATTTTGCTAATTAAGAAGAATAAATAATAATAACAATAATAATAATGAAAGTAAATTTTATGCATGAGAAATGATATTGCGCAAAGTGAAATTTCAAAAGTACTCAAGTCGTGCTCTTGCTACAGTAATTGGTAATCATATCTCAGTGCGTCGACATTAGCATCATTATTTCTTGCCAACTTCTCTACCACATTCTAATACGCTTTAACTTGGTGCTCGAGACTTGTAATGACTTTCAATAATTCTTCACTATCATTTGGTGACTCAATCTTCCTAATTTTTTTATTCTCTAAATCAACTTGTAGATTATCAACGATTCATCGTAATGAGTCATATTGCTTTTCTAACTCAACGACGTATGCATTCTTCTTATCGACAGCTCCCTTAACCTCTTCTAAAATCTCTTCTACAAGCTTATTTTTCCTTCCTAGCTTCATGATTCGACCCTCTTGTTCATAGATTACCACTCGTAAATTCTCATTGTCCTCTGCCATCCTTCTAATTTTATTGTTCAGTTTGCGAGTGCCAGTTCCCAATTCTAAGTTTTTTCGCTTCAGATATTATTGATCCTCAACCCTGTTTCTCAAATCTCTGAGTTGTTTTTCCGCTTCGATCATGTGCTTGCAAGACAAATTTGTCTCGACTGTTGGACGTATGTTTTCTTCCAGTTTTTAAGGAAATAATTACTTTGCCTATGCCAGACAAATTCTTCCCGCTCCTCATTTTTAACAATCTCCTAATAAGCTTCTGTCACTTGTGTGATTGTAATCATCAACTGGTAAGGAAATAGTTACTTTGCCTATGCTCTCAAGCCACGTTTCATACTTCTTTGTGCAATTCATGTGATTCTTCTCATTTCGCAGCCTTCTCGTTATTTTCCAAGCTCAAATTAGCTGCTGCAATTTTTATTCAATATCTTGAGAATATAATTGATCTCAAGGTCCTTTAATGCATGCATGGCAGGGATAAAGCTGTCTCATGTATAGTTGATGGAGCACCATTAGCGGAGCATAACTAGTACAACCCGATAGTCCTAGGAGCGGGACCCATTGATAGTAACACATTTGTAGATCATTAATGTCAATGGCATCCATTGGGCTTTCCAGATAACATCATCATCTTTCAACTTTGATAGGTGTGAGAGCCACACCCCTTTTGTGAGAAATTACGGATTCCATTTAGCCATTCCAAATTATGTAATGGGGATTCTCGCCTTCATCCATGGACTTGAAAACTTAACTTGAGGACATTTGAAATCTGGTGGACATCTTAGATGGCTAAGAATTCAAATACACAAAAGAGATGGAAAGTCAATGAGCTTCCCTTTTCCAAGTGCTCGTATGTGATTTAAGGAACGAAAAGTCTCAACTAGAATTGAGATAACAGGGTTAACACCATGTTCAACTTACAGGAAATTTTTTATCACTTTATCATCCACATAACCTTGAATTTTTTGAAACAACACGGTGCCATATATACACAGAGCATAAAGAGCCATACCCTTATCTTCCTTTAAGACATTTTGGGCGAGATCTAAGAGGTAATTTAGCGGCACACACTCATTCCCCCCTTTAACTTTCAACCTTTTCTCAATCTCAAATGCATGGACAGTACCTAAGAGCTTGGATAAAGCTCTCTTCAATGTGAGCCTTTTGTCATAATATAAACTTTATCCGTACTTTGCAGTGGAACGTTCAGTAGGGCTTGATATTATTCAGTTGTAGGAGTAAGAACGGGAAGGTTGACTGTAATATACAGAAGATAAGCGATGTGACCATATTTGCCGACAAACAAATTTTTCTGCTCCGGTGAAAAATCCTCTCATATCTTCTTCAACATCTCCAAGTCAGTGTGTGAGAACTCTATCTTAATGATTGATGGTAGAAGAACGACATCCTCCTTTTTCAGACAATCTCCTTTTCATTTCTGCGTTTCCTCTAACCATATAGCTACTGTAACTTGATCTTCTATCGCACTCGGAGTAGAAGTCATGGTCTCTAAAATATGAATGAATTGAATACTTCTCTACAATCCCTATTATGCAACATGATGCATGTATACAAAAAAGAAAGACGAAGTCAGAAGTGAAACAATGGGAAATAAAAGAAATGTTTAAAGAGCGTAGGACATATATACATGAACAAAATTAATCAGATATCATATTTAAGCAGAATCTCTATTTCTATCAAACATTGGTCATGAGATGGGCTCTAAAAACAAAATGCATGTGTGATTGGGCTCTCAAATCTCTTAATAGGCTCTCTGGTTGTTCTCACTTTTATCCGAATGGAGTAACAGGGTTCTCCAAACGATATCTCGAAGGGGTCGACCTGAGTGAGAACTTTCATGAGCCTGTACGGGAACCGCAGTTCCACGAAGGCATTCCACTACTCATTCTCGCTAATCCTAAAGGGAATGCTCGGGTACAGGGCTAGTGTATATGTGTGAAATTAGAAATTATGTAAAGAAATATACTTCGTAAAAAAAGGACTTATGTACAAGTGCATGCCCAAATTAGAAAAACACAATGAATCAAATAAATAAACAAAAAACCACACAAAAGGATAGCATTTGATGAAATTTTGGCTTGACTCTCTATTGATCTAAAAATGGTTAGACCAATTTTTTTTCCTAGTGGAGTCGCCAAGCTGTCTCAACGTGCAAGCGATGCGAAGCAGCGATTGAAAAATCATTTTTTGAAAAAACAAAACTCGGAGTCGCCACCAATCATTTTAGGGCGTGATTGGTCACCCAATTTTAAAATCAAATATTTTGGTCTGCGAAAATTTAAAGTTGGTTTGGGAGTCATTTGCGTGTGGGGAGGGTATTAGCACCCCACAGCGCCCATTATGAAAAATAGTTACCAAATTTAATCAAATACTATCCAAATTATTTTTTAAAAATAATGTTATAGAAATTCAATTTTGAATGTCCCATTTGGTACATTTTACATCATAAAAATGAGCAAATAAATGACTTTTAACGGGTGGTACAAAGACCATTAAAAATATTTTTATTTTATTTTTTTAAATCAAAGCGTTATTAGAGTTACTCTTGGTATCCTAAAATTAACTCCTCACCTTGGTAGTTCAAAAAATTTGGTATCCCAAAGATTCTAAAGTCCGTCATCGAATTTTTTTAGTGAAAGCTAAATAAAAAAATTAACAAAATTTAAATCAAATTGTTATGGTTTTAATTTATGACGTCAATTCTGATGATAAAAGAATAAAATAATAGTCACATACAACCGTGACATACGACGATAATACATTAATAAATAAGAAGAGATAACAACTATAAAGAAAAGAAAGAATAATGGAAAGGAATGTTAGAGATGATAGATATGTATGATAAATTAAAAAAAATATGTAGAATGAAAATAATGAATCAAAACGTGAAATAATCAACAGAATATATTAAAACAAATCAATAATATCTACTAAAAAGTAGAATAATAAACAAACACAAAAAAATAAAAAAAATGCAAACAAAAAAAACTCAAAAAAAATTAAAATACAGAAAAAAACAAAACAACAATTTTTTTATTTTTTTAAACATATATATGTATATATAATTATTTAGAAAATAAATTAATAATAAATTTTTTATGCGTAAAATAAATTAATCTATGAAAAAAATCTTAATTTCATACACAATTGGCATAAGTGTGCTATTTTTTTACTACATAGTCTATTAATTATCATTTTTCATTTCTTCACTCAATGCTAATCAAATAGCAAAAGAATGATCATGGATGGTAAATAATGTAAACAAGTGTCACTAAAAATAAATAAATAATTTTGTTTGGGATATAAATATATAATTTTTTATTTTGGACTACTTAGTTCACTAATTACCATTTTCCTTTTTTCCTTCATTGTTAGGAATGATCATGGATGATAACTAGTTTAAACAAGTGTCACTAAAAAAAATCAATAAAACTTTCAAAATAAAATAAATTTTGTTTGGGATATAAATATACCATTTTTTTAATTTGGATCACTTAGTTCACTAATTATCATTTTTCTTTTCTTCCTTCATTGCTAGGAATGATCATGGATGGTAACTAGTTCAAACAAGTGTCATAAAAATTATTGACAAAAATTAAAAAGAAAAAAAGAGAAGACTTGTAAGAATATAAAAAAAAAATCAAAGCTTAAATATTTGCATAATCTTGTATAGAGATTTTACTCTTTATTTTATGTATTTTTATGTATGAGAAATTATCATAGATGATCTTTTCATCAAATGTACACTTTCAACCCATTAAAGGGTTGATTCACATTGAGTTAATTTTACACTCTTCAAAAACTTTATCTTCATCTTCATTGATTGAGTTGATGAAAAAAATCTCATTATCAAACTTGTAGAGAAATAAACAATACATGAAAATAAAATTTAAGATTAAGAGTGAGAGAAATGATAAAGAACGAGCAAACAAACTTATATATGAAAAAGGAAACAAAAAAATATCAAGTATATGAGTATGAAGAAGAGAAATGTTTAATAAGAATGAACAAGATATATTGTAAGTTAAAATGCAAGAGATTTGAACTAGTTTAATAAAAAGAAAAGAAGAAGATGGAAGATGAATAGAAATGAAAACTCTCATTCTTTCTCGTTTTCACTATTTTCTCAATACATCTCTTTCTCTCTCTAAAATCCCTTATCTTTCTCACTCTCCAAAAATCTCCTTTCAAGTCAAGACCTCCCCTTTATTTATAGGCAAACTTAGGACTTCATTTTTTATTTTTAGTCCTTTCGTTCCTTTTTTTTTATTTTTTAGTATTTGGACAAATCATCTTATTTTTCGGCATTGAGCTATTTTTCAAATCACACACCTAGTCTTAGACTACTATATGAGCCAAAAAATTTATATTTTTAAAGTATTGGACCGGATAAAATACGGTATCTACAATAGTATAGTGAAGGTGGGCACTCTACTAAGAAAAGACTGTAGTACATTAACTCTATTATGTATAGTGACTTACCTTGGTCACTAGGTAGAGTACCTAGTTAATGTATTATTGCATTTGGAATGCATTGAAAATACTAATGAGTCTGATTTTCTGTAAATTACTATCAAATGAAAATCATGACTCATTACTATTATATTATGAGTGTTCTAAATCTTGAGAGAGTGATGAGTTCATATTTAAGAATTTAGTTGTTTTGATCTGTTAAGAATGAGACTCTATGTATCAACATATTCCGTAGGTTAGATGACTGAGTTGTTAGATAGTGAGTCCATAGATTCATAGTACTAGAATCCATGGACACTTTTAATTAAGTGACATAGTACCCTTAGGTAATTCATTTATGTGGTCACTGTAAACTAAGCGCTCAGTATCTCTGGTGGAGTACTAAGGATTTGATAATTTTACTTGAAACGTCAAGAATAAAGATTATCATAGTTGACTGATAGAATGAATTTGGAACCTAAAAATACCAAGATGTGTATAAATATTAAGTCGATAGTAATTAACCTAATTATGCACGGTACTATATTATGGAGGGACATTACATAATGAATAATAGGTCAATGATAGTTATCTCGAGTAATATAAAATATATTTAGAGTTCAATTACGATTTTATAGTGGAGTTAATTATAATTAATTATTAATAAATTTGATTATAAGTTTAATCGATAAAGTTTATTAATTATGTAGTTAAATATTTATCTTTATGAACTCCTTACTAACCTCGGATTTGAGTTTGTTGTGACAAGTCTTGTTTAATAAATAAGTGACACAACGTAAATACCCGAATCAACCAAGTGATCTATAAACTAATTTAATCTTAATTCTAATAGGCCAATGATTAATTGAAATAAAATATTTTAGTTTTAATTAATTATATTTATAAATCTATAATATATTAAAGTTGAAGCAAGAGAGAATTTGGTTTGACATTTATGCCCTAACAATTTTTCTACAATTCCTAAATTGCCCCTACAAATTGCATTTGTCAATTCCTTATTTGTTACAAATGAATCTGTTTTTCCCCTCTTCAATTGAAACCCTTCGGCGCTGATGACAATGTTAGTTAGCCTTTCAAAATTCTTTGGGTGCACGTACCCACCTCCTCACTTGAGGAGCTCTTTGAAGGTTTCATTCCAAAAAATCTACCGTCTCCCAACAATTCTTCATAATCCCAGTCCTTGATTTATTTCACAGATTTGTAAAGAAATATCACTTCACTGCGGATGCACTAAAAAACATTTGATGAATAAAACTGTCCAAAATACTCATGGACCCCAACTATATACATGTTCTGAATGAGCTATGAACATAAAGCAAGGGTAAAATTTGCTTACTGTTCAAAATAATCACTAAAGTTAAATAAAAAAAATTACAATATCATGAATTTGAATTAGTAAAGTACTAATTTTCAACACTAGATATTCTAGACAAGAACATTGTACATGCGGGTTGACGACCTCAACGTTGATTACCCGTAAAGTGCAACTCTTACGGCGTATCAGGAGTGTCTCCACCAAAGACGTACCATGGAGTGTCACCGCTGAGGTGCACCCCTTGGAGTGCCGCCACCGAGGTGCACCCCATGGGGTGCCGCCACTGAGATGCATCCCTTGAGGTGCTGCCACTAAGGTACCTATGGGGGTCATCCCCATGGCAGCATCATGGGGTGTCACCCATATGGTAGCACTATTGATGTCACCATCATGGGTGTACCATGGAGGAAAAAAAAATTTACAAAACTGATGTCTGCCACTGAACCTCAGTGGCGGCATTGGCCAAGCATGCTTAGATGTCGCCACTGAACCAGAGTGGCGGCATTGGCCAAGCATGCTTGAATGGCGCCACTGAGCATCAGTGGCGGCATGCTGGCTAAGGCCCATCCCGCAAACCATACCGCCAGTCGATCATGCTCGACCTTATTACTTCATGTCGCCACTCGACCCGATTTTTTTTTCTTTTCAAAAGAGGGAGGATGGAGTGGGGACTTCAAAAAAAATTCCAAAACAATTGAAATTTTTTCAACATTTGCACCACAAAAATTTATCTTATAAATTTGAGCTCATGCAACATGGAAATGCCTACACCACGCAAAGGAGGCACATTGAGCATGGTGGATCGACGCATCCCATATTCACCACGTAACAGAACGATCAAGAGATCGAGGATTTGATAATACGACTAATTGCTACATTGAAGAAATTGTTTACAGGCACGATTACTCCGTATCGTGCTTGCACAGGAGCTAAATGTACATGAGGGTTGACGACCTCAACGTTGACTACCTGCAAAGTGCAACTCTTACGACGTATCGGGAGTGTCTCCACCAAGGACGTACCATGGAGTGTCACCGCTGAGGTGCACCCCTTGGGGTGCCGCCACCGAGGTGCACCCCTTGAGGTGCCGACACTAAGGTACCCATGGGGGTCGTCCCCATGGCAGCACCATGGGGTGTCACCCCTATGGTAGCACCATTGATGTCACCCTCATGGGTGACACACCACTATACTATCACAACGAGTCATCATATCACAAACCACCAAGTCAAGTGATAAAGACTTGGGTGGACGTATGGTTGCCTAGGAACGTTCGGAAGGCTATGGACTGGCAGGATTAGGGGTGAGGTTACGTTGTACTAGGCGGGGGACATACATCCTTGGTACAACTACTCTAGACATTGAGGGTGTGCTACCCTCCCACCTTGGGGAGGGGTTTTGTTTTAGAGAAACTTTGTAAATGAGGCGTTGGGTGAACACCGTCATCGCGCCTCACCGGCTAGGTGTATTCTCCCTAGTTCATGGTCATTACACAAAGACCCACATGGCGCCACCCGATTGGCTCATGTGTAATCCTACTCTTACTCTCTTAAGCATGATCAGTCAACTTAGGTGGCACAATTTGATTGATGGGATTACAACTAATCAAGGGATTAGTTGCAATGGTCTCCCCTCCTTTTGTTCACCTATAAAAGGAGGACTCCTCCTTCATTTGGGAGGATGGGAAAGGAGGACTCCTCCTTCAAAGAGAGAGGCTCCCACTTTAAAGAGAGAAGCTCCCACTTCTAGAGAGGGAAGTTCCCATTTCTAGAGTGAGAAACTCCCACTTCTATAGAGAGAGCAAGCATTTGTCACCGTCATTGAGTGTCTAGAGTGCTCTCCCTTCACCACCTGATATCCTCCCCGACGTTCTCAGGCGTTGTTCCGGTAACGAGCTAGGACTAGACCACTCCTGCACCTCACTCACGTGACACCCTTGCATCTACAAACATTTAGAACATGACAGTTAACATATATTATGTTTGAAAGTAAAAGGTGCAATATGATAGTTGAATACAACAAATCAGAGTGCAACTGACACTCGAAAGAGTGCAATCCTTTACATTCAATATCAACAGTGCCATCTCAAGTACCACCAAACAGTTATCAATTTCACATTAACTTCTCTCTTATATAATATCCACCCCACTCATAAGCCAAATTTCATCATACTAGAATTCCCAGAGTATTTCGTTTCAGATTTCTACGTATAATTAGTAGTTTCATTTTTAGATTTCTACCTACAATCGCTATTGAAACAAAATCATGACTTGCAACAACTTGGTAAGAGAATTGTATGCTTTTAAAAAAGAATGGACTCTTAAAGTTGTGGTACTACGCAAGGGAATCATAGAATCCTACTCAAATGATCGTGGATCAATTGAAGTACTGAAACTTATATTAGCATATGAAACTTATATTAGCGGATAGAAGAGATATTTTCTTAAACTATTTACAGTTTTGATGCTTCTTACAAGCGCTTTATAAGTTATGTTTAAGAAAGTTAGGAACCAGAATTGTAATTTCAAGTTTAAGAAAGTAACCTTAATTGTAGCTTTTCCTCTTCCTTCATGTGAATGTTCTACTTTTATGACCTAAACCACATCAAATAACCAAACGCAGCAAGATTATTCGCCTGTTCCGGAAATTATTGATTAACTACAAGTATAATGACCAACAAGTACCTGATATATACTATCTAAAACACTTAAATCCAAACCAAACTGATCATTGTCAACAAATCTAAATTATTAAGGGAGAATCACATTTCAAGTTTGTCTTTGCAGCTAAATCGACATTTTCTTTCAATGATGTTCCCCACTTTCACCTGCCACATTAGTTAAAAGGTAAGGCATCTAAAAGAGCAACTAAACAAAGATACCAGATGAAAGAGTAGCAAGGCATACACAACATAACAATAGAGTAACACCCACATGAAAGCATAAAGCCTAAAAAAACAACTGAAATGAGGAACCAAATATTTACAGATCGAGAAAGAGAGGTAGTTGGACATAATAAAATAAGAAAACAAACAACATGAAGAAATGAAGGTCAGTCGTGAATACTCACCGTATGTTTGAAAATAATAAAATCATGTTTAAAATACATTGATTTTAAAATACATTAATAATTTACCTTAAAATATAGAAAATGATGCTTATGAAAATATATTAGAGACGTAAAGAGTACCAAGGATGTTTCAACAAAGATCTCCACCAAATACCCAATCATTGAACAACTAAAGTGTGATCGATACCATGCCTCATGAATACATAGGTTTTGTATTCATGAGAGAGAATAATGGTTTATGAAAAACCTCAAAATCATAATGGTTGAAAAGCTAAGTTGTATCCAACCCCATCTATCTATAGAAGATATGCACTGCAGAGGTTTCAATGAATATATTCCCACACCTTTATTGATAGAGATTCTATGTTGTTATATACAAGAATGAGAGAAACTAATTTAGGAAATACATATACGGTAATGCTAGAATTGTGCTACAGTTACAATAGACAGCTAGATAATACAAGAATAGAATCAGTTACAAGAATGGAATTGATAACCGAATATTTGTCATGATTTTAGGCTAAACATGCTCTGTTTTGATTTGAGTAGAATCCACGCATGTTTCCCTTATACGCCCCCGCAAGATTGGGCTTCCATCGGCAAGACCAATCTTGGTACGCAGCAATTCTGTACGCTGCTTTGACAGTGGCTTGGTGAGAAGATCAGCTAGCTGGTCTTGAGTGTGTACATGTCTGACTTGAAGGCTTCCTTTTTGGACTAAGTCACGCATAAAGTGAAGAACAATTTAAATGTGTTTCATGCGCGAATGATTGACTGGGTTAAAACTTAGATGTGTGGCTCCAATATTGTCACATAACAAATGAGGAGTCTTTGAGTGGAAGTTGAAGTTCTTTGAAAAGGGTAGACAACCACATTGTCTCAGAAGCCGCATTAGCTAGTGCCCGATATTCAGCCTCGGTTGAGGATCTTTCAACTGCACGTTGTTTCTTGGAGCTCCAAGAAATTGGATTAGGACCCAAGAAACTGACGTAAGCAGAATTTGATATGCGGTAATCCATATTTCCAGCCCAATCGGCATCAGAGTATGTCCTTAGTACAGAAGGTCCAGCTTTGCGGATCTGAATACCATAAAAGATGGTTTGTTTTAAGTAGCGGAGGAGCCGTTTGGTTGCTGTCCAGTGATTTGCAGTTGGCTTGTGCATGAATTGAGAGAGTTTGTTGACTGCAAAAGAGATATCGGGACGTGTCAAGGACAAATATTGAAGACTACCAATTATTCGACGAAACTCAGAGCTGTCCACAGCAGTCGTGCCATCAATCAGTTGGAGAGGTTGGGTGGTGGAGAGAGGGGTTGAGACATATTTCGCACCATTCATACTTGTAGTGTCTAATAGCTCACGGATGTATTTATGTTGTGAGAGAAATAACCCTACTCTGGTAGGAATGACTTCAATCCCCAAGAAAAAATGAAGGGAACCCATATCCTTAAGAGAAAAAATGTCACCCAACTGTTTGATAATGGAGGTCACGAGAGATGAATTATTTCCTGTGATGATAAGATCATCAACATACACCAAAAGGTAGCAAAGAGTGGAGTTGTGGCTGTAGATGAAAAGAGAAGAGTCTGCCTTGGAGTTTCAAAATCCCAGTTGAAGAATGGCAGTTTTGAGGGCAATGTACCAAGCCCGTGGGGCTTGTTTAAGCCCATAGATAGCCTTTTTGAGTCTGCACACATGATGGGGTTTGGACAGGTCTTTGAATCCCGGAGGTTGTGCCATAAAAATAGTTTCAGTTAAGGCACCATTTAGAAAAGCATTATTAACGTCCATTTGCCTCAAATCCCATCCATTCATCACTGCAATAGATAATACAACTCTAATAGTAGCTGGTTTAACTACAGGGCTAAAGGTCTCTGTGTAATCAACACCAGGTCGTTGATTGTAGCCCTTAGCCATGAGTGTGGCTTTGAATTTATCAACATAACCATCAGCTTTCCTTTTTACCCGAAATATCCACTTACACCCCACGGGTTTACAGTCAGAAGTGGGTAAAACGAGGTCACAACTCCCATGTTTCATCAAGGCAGTGAGCTCTGTGGACATGGCCTCACGCCAGTGAGGTTGAGAAATGGTTTGGCTCACACTTGTTGGTTCAATAGTTTGAGGGAGAGAATGCTTTGACACGGTGTGGATTTGTTTAGGTTTAAAAATTTGGTTCATTGATCTTGTGGTCATGGTGTGAGTGCGTTGAGGTTGAGGATTTATTGGGTTAGGGTTTGTGAGATTCGGATTGGGGAGAGGATTAGAAGGACGGGAATTTGGATCATGTGAAAGAGACATCGAAAAATCTGGTAAAGACCCAGTCCGATTGTCACCTGGAGGTGTATTCGGATGGGTGGTGTTGGGATCTACAGCTTGCAAGGAAGCAGAGATTAAAGGAGTAGAGGGTGAGAAATTACCTAGGGAGGATGCAACGATGGAAGGTGAACCATCCGAAGGCAGCAAGGGTGCCGATGCGTTGGAAACCGTTGAGGAGGGCATTGCAGTCGGCTGGGCACCGAAGTGAAGAGAGAGCAGTTGATGAGGGTCTCGAAGGTGCGGAGTGAGCTCGGAAGGCATGGGTGAGGATTGGCTGAAGTGATTTTGGTTTTCATCAAATAACACGTGGCGAGAAATGAAGCACTTTTTTGTTTGGGGCTCAAAACACTTGTAGCCATTTTGAGTTGGTGAATAGCCGAGAAAGATACACCCAAATTTTAGATTTGGGCTGCATTTTGTTTGAGTTATAGGCCCTTGTGAGAGGATAACAAATACACCCAAATTTTTTAAATTTTAAATAATTGGGTAATTGACCAAAAAGAGCTTCAAAAGGTGATTTGTTTTTTAGGAGAGACGTGGGTTGGCGGTTTATGAGATAAGAGGTTGTTTGAAAAGCGTGGGGCCAGTAAGAAAAATCAAGATTTGCATCATAGAGGAGGGTGAGGCCCGTTTCAACTAAATGACGATGACGACGTTCAGAGACACCATTTTGTTGTGGAGTATGAGGGGCAGTGGTGAGGTGAGTTATACCATGAAGTAAGAGATATGATTTTAAAGCAATAAACTCACCTCTATTATTCGAATATATTGTTTTGATGGATTTTTGAAAGCGGGTTTCAACGAACTTTTTGAAGTGCGGAAAAATTGTAGAAACACCAGATTTAGTGGTCATGGGATAAAACCATATATATTTTGTATAATGATCAACAAAAATAAGGTAATATCGTGATCCATCAATCCCAGTATAACTAGCGGGTCCCCACACATCAGTGTAAATAAGTTCAAGGGGCTCATGACTTTGGAGACTTGTGACACGAAAAGGTTGTTGATGTGCTTTATTAATAGAGCATGAATGACATAAAGAAGACAAATTTTTATGCGAGGAAATAGGAAGAGAAAAATTCTTAACAAGATGATGGACAAATTTAAGAGAAGGATGCCCAAGACGCTTGTGCCATCCATCAATGGAGGTCCTTTCATGCACATTAGCAACCTTTTTGGATACCGCCAATGATTCCGGGAAGGTGTAGATGCCATTGTTATATGCTCCTTTTAGTAGGATCGCCCCCGTGATCTTGTCCTTCACAAAAAAATGAAAGGGATGAAATTCAATAAAGACATCATTTTGTTTGGTGAGATGATGCACAGAAATTAAGTTTTTGCAAAGATTGGGAACATAAAGAGTATCACGTAATGTAAATGTTCACTGCGGAGAGTGTAAAGCCAAAGAACCAATGTGTGAGACGGCCAAACCTGAACCATCACTGAGAATTACTTTGTCAATTCCATCATATTCGGAATGAATAGATAAATAGGAAAGATCACCCGTGATATTATGAAGCGGCGGAATCAAGTAGCCAATTTTTATCTTTTCCCGTAGAAGTGGTAGCACAATTGATAGAGACATTCTGTGAATGAAACTCAGGGCAGGCCTTGGCAATGTGGCCCAACTGATCACACAGTTGGCACTTGGGCTGATAGCGTCGAGTAGAGTTATTGGGCTTGCTAGCACTTGTATTGGGACGACGTCCATCACGTTGGGCTCCATTGGAGTACCGGCTTGGACTGGAGCCTTGAGGCCCACGGGAATGGTCATGTTGTTTGAAGAAGCGCTGATGACTTCCCCCATTTACAGATGTCTTCGTCTTCGTAAAATTGGCAGACGCAACTAAGTTTTGCGTTACAGCTTCCAGGCGCCTCAGATAAGCCTCGTGGCCAACCAGCAGGTCGTGCAACTCCTCAAAAGTCAGAGATGACTCGCAGGCACGAATCGGCGCTGCAATCTCCCGAAAATCTGGACCTAAACCATTTAAAACATAAAGGGTTAGGTCATCATCAGAAATTGAATGATCAATGATGGCGAGTTCATCGCTAGAGTCTTCACAGCATGGAGATATTCGGTGATGGTCCTATTTCCACGTTGGATTAAGGTAAGTTCCTCCTTTAACTGCATTGCATGAGTTCGAGATCGGCTAGCATAAAGATGAGTGAGCTTTTTCCAAGCTTCATGGGAGGATTTAGTTATAGCAATGAGGGGTGTGATGGACAGAGAGGTAGAGGTTAAAATCGCACTCAGGATAAGCTTATCCTGTCAGACCCAGTGGGTCTTGCACAGTTCTTCAGTCGGGGTGCCATCTGAAGAGGGACACCGAAAGGTGCCTTCAACATGGTTGAGGAGGTCATAACCAATAAGAAGTGCTTCAAATTGAGCACGCCATTGAGGAAAAGTGGAGGGAGTTAATTTTTCATTGATTTGGGCAGTGATGTTGAGAGCGATAAGGGGTTTTTCGGATGCGAAAGGGGGTTAGGTGTTGAGATTAAAATGGGGAGTTGGTTCGGAGGAGGAAGACATTGTAGTTACTTGGATCGGTGGCTCGGTGGAGATCGGCTGCTCTGATACCATATAGAAGATATGCACTGCAGAGGTTTCAATGAATATATTCCCATACCTTTATTGATAGAGATTCTATGTTGTTATATACAAGAAGGAGAGAAACTAATTTAGGAAATACATATACGGTAATGCTAGAATTGTGCTACAGTTACAATAGACAGCTAGATAATACAAGAATAGAATCAGTTACAAGAATGGAATTGATAACCGAATATTTGTCATGATTTTAGGCTAAACATGCTCTGTTTTGATTTGAGTAGAATCCACGCATGTTTCCCTTATACTATCAATATACTAATCTATAGAAAGTGACCCTATTGAACAAATCGAATGTGAAGTACTGGTAAAACAGAGTTTGTGTTTTGGTAAGAGAAAAATTATATTGAAATACTATGGCAAAAAACTACAAGAAAGTATAATCATTTTAAAAGCTTCTCTTGAAATGTCCCATTTCAGAAGTAGAATAGAATAAAAAGGGTGTATTGCCTAGACTTAAACCATCTAGGAAAACAAGGAAGGCCCCATGAAGAAATGCATATTCAGGTCCCAATCTGCTTTGAGTTGAGTCAATAAAAGCAACCCACGAAAGAAAATCTCTCACAGTTAGCACTCTCCCTGATTGTAGATGGTTGAACCACTGTAATTTAGAGGAGTGAAACTTTTCTGTGATACTAATTATTTCACGATTCATGAACAGATAAAAAGAATAAAAATTCCAATATCATAAAAAAATTAGATCCGATCATCAAAATTCCAATATCACTCAATGAATATTATGCACAAAAAAGAAATACTCTTCTCAACGAAAATTATGCACAAAATTCATAAATTCTGAGAAGATGAACAATTGAGAAACAATAACGAATGAATGAACTAATAGGCTCTGATATAATGTACTAAATGTTAGAAAAATTTAACATGTGGGGTCATATATATTAAATAAAATGAGTATGTTGTTAAGGTTTACAGATACCGTAGTGACATTAGTTGTAAACAGAACAAAAGAATTATCCAAATATGTTCATATCAAAAGTCAACCATAGTATTCAATCAATTAAAATAATAAATCATTCTATTTTTAAGATACCTAACACAACATTAATATCACGTCTTTGGACAGTAATATTAATTGTAAATGGTACTCTTGTTGTAATGATCAAACACTGACAACGATTCATGTCAAATAATAAATTTTATTTTTGGATCAATTTATTATTCACATGTAAAACTTTATAATCGTCACGTGTTTATCATCACAAATGTGTGTGTAATTTGGCCAAATATTGACCTTCCTTCGAGCTGGTTAATACCCACATGAATTTACACACACATAAACATCAAACACATTCATGAATAATATACACAAGAGAGGTCGCTTTGGTGACATCTTGCTTCAATTAACTTATTCGGAATGTTCAATAATCACAATTAATCCTTAAAAATTGATTAATTATTTGAATTGATCGAATACTATGATTGGCTTTTGATATGAGCATATTTAGATAATTCTTTTATTCTGTTTACAACTAATGTGACTACGGTATCTGCCAACCTTAACAACATTTCCATTTTGATCAGGACCAACTATAAAGAATGGAAAGAAAACATGTTAATTGTTCTTGGTTGCATGGATCTAGACCTTGCACTCAGGACAAACGAGCATGCCCTCTTACGGATGAAAGTTCTTCTAATGCTAAGAAGAATTTTGAGAGGTGAGATCATTCAAACCGTATGAGTTTGATGATCATAAAGTGCAGCATTCCAGAGGCATTCAGGAGTGTGAAATCCGAGGAGATAACCAATGCCAAAGAGTTCCTTGCTAAAATTGAAAAGCATTTTGCCAAAAATGATAAGACGGAAACAAGCACACTTTTGCGATGCTTGATTCACATGAACTATAAATGCAAATGGAACATAAGGGAGTACATTATAGAAATATCTAACATTGCTTCAAAACTTAAGACACTCAAGCTTGAGTTGTCAGATGACTTACTCATGCATTTGGTATTGATCTATCATCCTGCACAATACAGTCAATTTCAAATTAGTTATAATTATCAGAAGGAGAAATGGACTCTCAACGAGCTCATTTCATATTGTGTGCAAGAGGAATAAAGAATGAAGCATAACCATACTGAAAGTTCTCATTTGGCTAGCACCTCTAAGGGCAAAGACAAAAAGAGAAAGAGGGATAAATAAGCTGCTAAGGGTCCAGCAGAAAAGAAACAGCGTAAGGACAATAATGGTTGTTTCTTTTATGGGAAGCCTGAACATGTAATGAAGGACTATGCCAAATATCACACTTGGCGTGTAAAGAAATGTATGTATATTTCTTTGGTCTATTCTAAGGTAAATTTGGCTTCAGTACCTAGAAACACTTGGTGGTTAGATTTTGGCGCCTCTACTCACATAAGTGTTTTTATGCAGGGTTGCATGAGCTATCAAAATCCAACTGATGCTGAAAGATACATTTATGTGGGAGATGGAGAATAGGTAGAAGTAGAGGCTATTGGGCATTTTAAGTTGTTATTGAATACTTGATTTTATTTAGATTTATTTAATACTTGTGTTGTATCATCGTTTAGACGGAATTCGGTTTCTATTTCTAAGTTGGACACATCAGGTTATTATTATTCATTTAGATACAATCAATTTAATTTATCAATAAATTCAAATCTTATTGGTACTGATTTTCTTAATATTTATAATAACTTATATTTACTTGATATTAATACATCTTATAGTGAAGCCTTGCATGTGGAATCATGAGGCACTAAAAGAAAAATTAATGAAGAAAATTCAACCACAATTTGGAACAAGCGCTTAGGTCATATCTCCAAAACGAGAATTCAGAGCCTTGTGTCAGATGACATTTTAGAATCACTTGATTTTTCAGACCTTAATGTTTGTACTGAGTGTATTAAGGGAAAATAGACCAAACAGAAGAAAATAGGTGCCAATAAAACAACATACGTCTTAGAATTGATACAGATATCTATGGGTCATTCCCTAAGATTTCGTGGAATGGTCAGCAATATTTCATAAGGTTCATAGACGACTACTCGAGATATGGTTACCTATTTCTTATTCATGATAAATCTGAATCCTTGGACGTGTTCAAGATATTTAAGGTTGAAGTTGAGAACCAGTTCAACAAAAGGATTAAGAGTGTTAGATTTGACCATGGTGGTGAATATTATGGTAGATCTGACGGTTCAGGAGAACAATGCGCAGGGCCATTTTCCCAAATCCTAGAGGAATGTGGAATAGTCCCACAGTACATCATGCCTGGTTCACCTAACATGAAAGGTGTTACTGAGAGATAAAATATAACCCTTAAGGACATGGTGAAGAGTATGATAAATCATTCTTCCTTACCAAAATCACTCTGGAGAGAAACATTAAAGACATCAGCTTATATCCTTAATAGAGTACCAACTAAAGCAGTTGTTAAAACACATTATGAGCTTTGGATAGACAAAAAGTTTAGTCTGAAAACATTTGGGGATGTCCAGCTGAGGCAGGGCCTTATAGGCCAAATGAAAAGAAATTAGACTCCAAAAAGTGATCAGCTACTTTATTGGTTATTCTGAATGATCAAGAGGCTGCAAGTTCTATGAGCTCACGCTAAGGAATAATTTTTAGACGGGAACTACAACATTTTTTTAGGATGTTGAGTTTGGAGGGAGAAATAAAGTAAGAGACATTGTCTTTAAGGTGGAATCATCTTCGGTTCCAGTTCCTACTACATCCACTACTTCTAACAGTGTTCAGGTTTTCATTCCTGTCATTGATCATGAAGTAGATCCAAAATTAGTACAAGACAATGTCGAACAACTCCCGATTCAAGTTAAGGTTAATGTTCCAGAAGAACATACTCAACAACCTCAAGATACAATGCACTAAGAAGATCCATGAGAGAAAGGAGAATTGCTATTTCACATGACTATGTGGTATTTCTCCAAGAAAATGAGGAAAATAATGAAATGGTGGAAGATGATCCAATCAACTTTCACCAAGCCATGAAAGATATGAATTTAAAAAAATGGATTGAGGCTATGAATGAAGAGTATAAGTCTATACAAGATAATCAAGTTTGGGATCTTGTCCCTTTACCTGAAGGTAAGAAACCTATCGATTGTAAATGAATATTTAAAACCAAAAGGGATTCAAAAGTAATGTGGAAAGATATAAGTCTCGTCATGTAGCTAAACGTTTTACTCAGAAGGAAGGCATTGA
Source organism: Datisca glomerata (assembly GCA_003255025.1). Taxonomy (NCBI): domain Eukaryota; kingdom Viridiplantae; phylum Streptophyta; class Magnoliopsida; order Cucurbitales; family Datiscaceae; genus Datisca; species Datisca glomerata. The sequence continues at coordinate 564,220 of QANY01001046.1, forward strand.
TTTTAAAGAGAATTTCTCTTTGGTTTCATCGAAAGACTCTTTTAGAATAATTATGGCACTTGTTGCACATTTTGATCTTAAACTTCATCAGATGGATGTGAAAACTTCATTTTTTTAATGAAAACATTGATGAAACAATTTATATGGTGCAACCATAAAATTTTGTGGTTGAGGATCCAAAGAATATGGTTTGCAAACTAAAGAAATTCATTTATGGGCTCAAACAAGCTTCCTGTCAATGGTACCATAAATTTCATCAGATAATCATCTCTTTTGGTTTTGAGGCAAATATTGTTGATGATTATGTGTATCACAGGTTAAGTGGGAGTAAGTTAGTATTCATGGTTTTGTATGTTGATGATATTTTGCTTGCCATTAATGATTTAGGCATGTTATACGAGACCAAGAGATTTCTTTCTAAGAATTTTGAAATAAAAGATCTTGGTGAAGCTTTTTTTATTTTAGGGATCCATATACATCGAGATCGTTCTCGGGGAATTCTTGGATTATTTCAAAAGAGTTATATAGAAAAAGTGCTTAAAAGGTTTGGCATGCAAGATTGTAAACCAGGTGACACCCCTGTCGCTAAAGGAGATAAATTTTGTCTCAATCAGTGCCCGAAAACTAGGCTTGAAAATATAGAAACGCAAAAGATCCCTTATGCATCTGTTGTTGGGAGTCTAATGTATGCTCAAGTCTATACGCATCCAGACATTGCATACATCATTGGTGTGTTAGGAAGATATCTTAGTAACCTTGGGATGGATCATTGGAAAGCAGCTAAATGGGTTATGAGATGTTTATAGAGAACAAAAGATTATATGTTCATGTATAAGAGGCCGAATCAGTTAGAGGTCATTGGGTATTCCGACTCTAATTTTGCTGGATGCCAAGACATCAGAAGATTCACTTCAGGCTACATTTCTTGGAGGAGTGTCAAACAAACACTCATAGCTTCCTCCACCATTACAACAGAATTTGTAACATGTTATGAGGCATCCAATCATGGAATATGACTGCGAAACTTTGTCACTGGGCTGCGCATTGTTGAGAACATTGAAAGGCCACTAAAGTTGTATTGTGACAATAAATCAACAGTTTTATGTTCCAACAACAACATGAGCTCGTCTAAGTCAAAGTATATTGAGATTAAGTTCCTGGTTGTAAAAGAAATGGTATAGAGTGGTCAGATGTCCATAGAGCATATTGGGGCAAACTCCATGATAACGGATCCGCTCACTAAGGGATTACCACCCAAGGTCTTTCATGAGCACACTGCTCACATGGGTGTTATGTTGTTTGAGGATATCATGGTTTAGTGTGAGTTTGTTTATGACTTTATGTCGTATTTTTTAAAAATTTATGTATTTGGTATTTTCTTATCAGAAATAAAGTTATTCAGTTCACTCCACTATGTTACATTATGTTAGTGTTGACCTCACTAAAGTAAAGAATGATCAGTTACAAATAGACATGTATAGATCACATTACATGCAATTTTTCATGCTACACATCCATGATTGATCTATGTCATTTTATAATATTGGTATATGTGACCATTGATGGGTTTATTTAGAATAAAGATAGCGAAGACCGCTTTTATCCTATGTCTATATAATCAATGGACGAGATTGTTTCGAATATACCTTGTGGTTAAGATAGCAAAATTTAGGAGTCATGAAGTTAAACACATTTATAAGGTTACATATGTAGCCCAGTGGGAGATTATTGGAAAAAATCAACATGACGGGTCACATATGTTAAATAAAATGGGTACGTGCTATCTTTGAATAAACCTAATTAAAGTGATCTAATTAAAAAATTAAAGTTTTAAAGCTTATGAGCATAATTATCATTGAATTAATGTGTAGATATCAGAAATAATATTTTAATTTATTTAAGTGCCAAATTAGAAATATCAATATTTATTAATAAGAGTTATGGTCATCAAATTACACAAGCAAGACAATCTTGTTTTTCTTAGAGAAGATATCTATATTTCTTCAAGAGAGAATCCTAGAGAAGAATTCAAGAGCTTGTGTCAATTTGAAAGATTTAATCCTCTAATTTATGATTCAATTATCTATGAAACAAGATAAGTCTTCTGCAATCGAGTTATACGAATCTGTTTTCATATAAACCAAAATGACATATGTATCTAAGATTATGATTTGAAGAATTTTATAGAAATATATAGATCTGATTATTTGTGTTATATAGCATGTTTATTAAGTTTAATTTCAATCCCTACACTAAAAACTTATGGGCGAACAAATCATGATAAATTACATAAATTACTATAAAATGACCCAAAACATCTTAATTGAAACCGCATATTTATAGACTAAGCTACATGTAAGGGATAAAGGATTAAGCTCCTTAAAGACAAACAACTAAGCAACTACGTGTCAAACTCTCTCCCGCTCAATCTAATCAAAAAAACGTAATCTCACAAACATAATTCTACGGTGATGGTTCCACGCGTCCAACAGTGAGAAGTCAATTAGCGAAATAAGAAATCAGAGAAGAAAGGCAGAACAAGAACAGAAGAATAAAATCAAGACCTTAACCCAACGAAGCTCCATTGTGACTTCGACGTAATTACTCACCGTGATCTCTCACCGGCACAAATCAACGGATGAGATTTACGATCGAGGGAAAGAGGGAGGCGTTGGAAAGTTGGGTTTTTTAAGCTTTAGAGAAAGGGAGGCGTGAGGAAGACAAAAATGTGTGGTGTGACTTATTTTATGTTTTTTGGGGAGGATGGCTATTGGGAAATGTTTTTTTAATTTGTTATAAATTACTATAAATTATGATAGATTTCTATAGTTTAAATGCTCTATATTTTATAAACTCAAAAAATATTAATGTTATTTTAAAGCAAATGAATTTGAAATTAACACTAAAATGGGATTGTAAAATACAATACGAATTTGAATCATGTAAGTGATGACAGGTATCTGTTCAAATTTACATAAAAACAGTTTCTAGTACATCTTTGTTTTTCAATGACCATCAATAAGGCACAAGGGCAGACAAATCTCTTATATTGGAGTGTACCTCCTTCAACACGTGTTCTCTCATGAAAATTATAAGCACCACTTTTAAGAGGAATTTTAATGTCGACAACAAAGATTTTAGTAAAATTGGATGATGGACATTGTAACAAAAATATTGTATATAAAGAAGTACTCATATAATACGATATTCTTTATTTATTGTTTTATTATTTATGATGGTACTATAAATTTACAGATTTAAGTCATATAAATTATATTGATATTAAATAAAAATAACATGTGCGACGTAGTAATATTGACTTAGTAAAATGAAAAAAGAAACACAAACGGTTGGGAATTTTACCAACCGTTAGTGTGTTTTCGAATGGGTTACAATTTGTAACCCATGAAGATGTTTCTTTTTAAGACATGTGAAGAGATTTTTCATAACTGTTTTTTTACAGTGTTTTACCTGAATTGAAAAAGGTCCTCAAGAATATATGACATTAAAAAAGAAACTCTAAAGTAGCTTTATTTTTGGCCGAACAAAATTTTTTTTTTGGAAGAATGAAAAACATGAAATTAGTTTGTGGTTTGATTTTATTCGAGTGCCCACCCATTCTTGTTTTTAGTTGACGGTTCGAGAAATAGTAAGTAAGATTATGATGTTTCGATTTTCGATCATCACGCTTCATACTTTGCTTCTCTTGAAGATCATTATGATCATTGTATTGTGCTGAGTTGTCATTATGATCAATTGATTCTTGGATCTTATTCTAACATTGACATTTTGCTAAAGACAAATCCGTTTGTTTACTGATTAATTCGGATTTGTTCATTATCACTAGGATCAATACTTTTGAATAGGACCTTCAATTGATGAGGGGTAACTTTTCTGGATGATTGATCTGTTTGAATTTTTGATTTAGTTTGGTGACTTGACACTGGAGGCGATTCAAAGTCTGACTCATTATTGTCTTCTAAAAGGAGAAGTATAATTAATCCTTCCTCTAATTTGAGTTTAGGCTTGGTGGCCTTTGATTTACCCTTCGAATAGGGTTTTGACTCAAGATTTGATTTGGATTTAGAAGAATTTAGACTGGATAGTTTTATTTGTGGGGCTAGGTCAATGGGCTCATCAATTTTTAATGGAGCTTGGATAAAGGGATTTGCTAGTCTCATATTGAGTTGGATATTTGTAAATTCATGGTTGATGGATGCAATAATTTTATGGGTATTCAATTTATCCCACCATTTAGTATAATATGGTCTAGTGGGGATTTTATTTTTAATCGAGTGTTGTCTTTTCAAAATCCAAGGTATTTTGTATTTGTTTGTAAAACAAAGTATATGGAGAAATGAAACCTCAATTGGTGAGGGCTTAGAAATCTCTGAAAATAAATTGAACCATTGTTGTAAACAAATTGAAAAAAGTTCTAAGGTAAGACCATGAATGGACCACCATTTTGAGACACGATTTGAAAAATCAATTTTGAAATCAAAATTTAAAAACCGAAAGTGAGAAAGGTCACTATTTTGATGCAAGAAAATCTAACGTCATGCATCAATATAGTCAAAATAAGTATTGTTTTAATTTAAAAATATTTTGAAACTTAAAAGAATGGATTTTCCAAACCTTCATAGTTATGGTCCTAAGGATAGAAAAAGAATGGTAAATGATTCTTTCCTCAGAATTTTTTATTGGGCTAATTTTTATGGATTTTGTTTCTAAGAGAATATCTCTATAGAAACTGAGATTTTTGTTATTGTGGTTAGAGAGAATGAAATTTATGAATGAAATGGGTTTTAACAATTTGTGCTGGATCTTTCAGATGAGCAAATGAAGGCTTAATATGAAAGAGATTATGATAAATTGGTTGGTCAAGTGATCGAGCATTAAAATATTGAGTATTTGAGAAGGGGTCAAATTGTTTGACCAGGGTTAATTGGTAATCGGGTCTGATGGACCCAAGTATTGTTAATTAAACTTGATTAGTAGTAGAATGCTCCTCTTTGATTTGGGCCTTAAGGGTCAATTGTTGAGTCGAAGACTCTTTTATTTTTTAAACATTTATCACATATTTTCTGAAAGTGATATTGATTTCTTTTATCAAGAGTTTCACAACATGCTTATGACATTTTTGAAATTCATTAGGTATGATGAAGAAAGTTCCTTTTAGTACCAAGAATTCTTTTATTGTTTTATTTAAAAATTCAATTTTAGAATTTACTTGTCTCAATAGATTTTTAGTTAAAATTCCATTATAACAGATTTTATTATTTTTGCAGAAACCTATCTTCATATTTTTCTTATATCATTGAATTAATGTTGTATTGAAGTCATACTTTAACCCAACATGTTCTAAAATTTCATCCAATTCATCAATCCAGTCATTTTTGGATATTCAAATCCATTATGACCATAATTAATGGATGAGAGTTTTGGACAAAAAGCTATTGTCTTGTCAGTGAGCTTCTTGATTTTAAAACAATTTTGATTAAATATTTTTGCCTTTACCTTTTCATTTTCTAGTAGGTCAGGTTTCTCAAATTTTCCTATTGCAGAATCTTGGTATGATTTTCTGCAAAAGATTACAAGTAAGGGGATCATGAATTTAATTATTAATGCATTATATAAATTAAATATTGAAATCAAAATTGCTATAAATAGATTGTTACCTGACAAAACTTTATTTGGAAGAAATCTCGAAACAAGTTTTGCAGATTCATAAAATGAAAATAAATTTTTGATTTAATAAGGCAAATTGTATGAGATAAATTTTAAATTCTAGAAATCTATTTGATTGAAATAATTTGATTCTTTTTGCAAAGATAACTAAAATATTTTATTTTATTATCTTGGAAAATAATTCAAATATTTCCAGTATTGTTTGTCATAATTAAAAGAAATGTTATTAATGTAAACAATCAAGAAATTCAACCAGTATTGTTTACTAAGAATGCAATCAATTAAGAATTGATTAGAAAAATTCTATCATTATATTCTGAAATTTACTTGGAGCAATTTTAAGATCAAATAGTATTATTTTCCATTTATAATGAACAAATATAATTTTGTATTTATCAATCTTATTTATCTAGATTTTCTAAAATCCATATTTTATGTCAAATTTAGAGAATGCAACAGCTTCTCTAAATCTGTTCATTAAGTCCCTTTTGTTTATTATTGGATATTTTATCTATTCCAAAATATTGTTAAGGGGCTTGTAATTGATTACTTAACAAAGAATTTTTTGTTCAAAGATTTAATCTTGAAAATGTTTCTCAATCCTTTTGGATTTAAAAATAGAAAAATAAACAAATTTTAATTTAACAGGTTCATCCATAGGATAAGTAATTATCCCATCATACTCTATTGTAAAAGGATACAACAAAAAAATAAATGGTAAACCTATAATTATTTTATCAGTCATATTTTTTACTAAGACAAATGATGTTTTAAAACATACATTGACTTGACAAATATGAACTTTGGGTATTTCATATTTGGTATATATACGAGTACCATTGACAGAAGATAAAGATTCTTTTGTATTCTTGAAGTACTTGGGAGGAGCTAGTCTTTTCTACATATAATTCAAATATACTCCTGAACTAACAAGAGTCATTGTTGTGAAATCAAAATCTTGAATTATTATTCTGACCATTGTACACCATTTCTTGATTTTGATATATTTAAGTGTTTGAATAAAATTATCATTATTTTGATTTTTGATAATAGGTTCTTCAACCTTATTAATTGAAATTGAGAATCTACTAGATTCTCCTAGTTTACAAGATTCATGAATTTTAATTAAACTCTTTATTAAAAGATTTAATTCTTCTTTTATTTTAATTTTTTCTGAAGTTCATGTAGGAAAACTTTTTTTCTTTCCTTTACCCATATTGAATTTTTTAAGGATTTGTGAAAGGCTTGCGATATTATTAGACTTAATATTTTTTTTTAAAATTACTTTCCTAAATCTTTCTAGGTATTCTGAATTTTTTATTTTACTAATTAAATCCAACAAGAGATTTTCTTCTTGTTCTTTATTTTTATTTAAGACATTAAATTTTTGACAACTATCCCTACACCCCATAGGGATGTTAGGCGAATTTCTGCCATAACTGGAAGAGTTAGATTTTGAGGACTCAGGGTATTCAAATTCTCCTAAATCATCACTATCACTTTCATAGTTTTCTATCGACTCTGTGCTTCTAAACAATTCTTATTTTCTTTATTAGAGATTTTTAATTGATTAATTTTGTCTTTAACTTGACAAGTTTTAGAGGAATGACCATTTTGGCCATATTTAAAATACTTAAGTTTATTTTTATCAAAAGAGTATTTATTGTGTTTTCTTCTAGAATAAATTTTATTCGTGGAGAAACGTTTGTCAAAATTTTTATTCTTTGAAAAATATTGGTTAAAAATCTTATGCTTATTCTTATGGTACTTTCTCCTATCAGGCTTGTGAGACCTTCTAGGGTTTGAATGAGAACTTTTCTTAATAGGAGATAAACCATATTGCTCACAAGAATTGCCTAATTTATATTCTATAGTTTTATTTTTCATATCAATGCATATTCCAAAATCTTCCTTTTGTATTGTAGTAATAATCGTACCATAGGTAAGACTATCATAGTCTATATTTCCTAGGTTATTACTTAGAACTATTCTTATTTTGTGTGTGTATAAAACGGGTAATTTATTAATAAATTTTTCTTTCCAAGAGAATTGATTGTTATCATCCCTTGACATTATTTTGGACAAAAATATGTTTTTGTACCAGTGGATTTTACTTAGGGTTGGACACCTAAGTTTGGTCAATTGATTATGGATATGTGAAGTAATATTACTCGGCATTCCAATGAAGTATTTAACTATCGTGTAGAGAAGTGTATTGGTGGCACTAGGTATTGTTTCCAGTTTTTCTTCAATATTTAGTGTTCCTTCAGCATTAATCTTTATTGCTAAAAGGATGTGATTTTTGGATTCTTTTGTGAGATAATTTTTCCACCAGGAATGTAGCATTCATGTGACTCCTGTGACTAAAAGATTGATTACCTCATTGTGAAGTAAATTGTGTGTGGTAATGTAGCTGTTAGCTATCATTGTCATGTGTTGAAATTTATTGAAAACTTCCTGCTTAGAAAGTCCATCAATATTCTATTCGTGTAATTTATCTGTAGAAATAGAAAATTGGTTAACTAAAGAATTCTCAGAAATTTGAGTATCAAGAGGAATAGGCTTTTTAGGTCATTTCCTTTCTAATTTATTAATTTCTAAATTTCTATGTGATTCTTCAATATTATGAATGTTTGAAGATTCACTTATCGTGGATGATTCATAAGTGGATTCTGACCTATGATTTTCTAAATCTAAATTATTGTGTTGATTAATTACCTTTAATTCACGAGGTATATTATTAATAACCTTTTCAAATTTAATTTCAGATGATTCTAATTTTTTTAATTGATTCTTCAATATTATTAATGTTTGAAGATTCATTTATTGTAGACGAATCATAGGTGAACTCTGACCTATGACTTTCTGGATCTGAACTATTATCTTGATTGATTATTTTTAATTCATGAAGTATTTTATCAATATGTTTATTGAGGGGAACCATATCTGGAGTGGTTTTGTCTGAAAGATTTATTAAAGATTTTTCTTTCAGAGTTTTACTAGATTCAGGTTTATGAAGTCATCAACTTTATTTTCAATTTTGTCTAACTACTTACCTATTGTAATTAGACTTTGATTAATGTAATTGAGTTGTTCAACTAATTTTTTATTTTATTCTTCTTCCTTTGAAATCTTGAAAGGAGAAATAGTGATTAAAGAATTTCAATGGTTAATGTCTTTAGAGGATGATTTTTTAGTTTCAAAATATTTTAATGTTTCTTCAACTTTGTTAACGTTTGAAGATTCATCAATTGTAAAAAATTTCATAGGTTGATTCTAACCTATGGTTTTCTAAATTTGAACTACTGTCATCTAATTCTTGAAGTTTATTATTAGTAAGGTTTTCAAAATTTGAACAATTATTTTGATTATCAATCATACCAGAATAAGATGATTCATTAGTTTTAAATTCTTTAATGTTTCTTTAATATTTGAAGATTCATTAATTATGGAATATTCATAGGTGGGTTCTAACGTATGAATCTAATTCAAAGATAATCATGGTTACTAACATTGCCAGATGATTTAATTTTTAAATCTTTAGATGGTTCCTTAATACTATTTGAAGGTTCATAGGATTCTGACCTACAAGATTCTTTAATTTTATGTTTTAAAGAATTATGAATTATGGATGGCTCATAGGTTGATTCTAACCTATGGTTATCGGATTCTGAGACATTGTCTCTTAAATATTTTAACCTTCTAAGTATTTCTTCATCAGGAGTTTTCTCATGATGAAGTTGGAGAGATTTAATAAAATCTTTATTAGGTTGAGAACTTTTATGAATAATTAGGATTTTTTTAAGTGGTGGATGACTAACAGTTATCACACTGGAGTCTTCCTTGACCCATTTAGATTTGAGAATTATTTTAATATTTTTCTCATAAATATCTTTGATATAATCAAGGAAAAATATGTTTTTTTATATTTTTGCATGAGTGCTTTCCATTCAGCAAGTATGATTTTTCTTTAATTCATATTATATGAATATTTGAATCTATTACGTATATTTAAATTTTCTGGGTCATCATTGTGTTTATTTAGACTTGCCCAGTCTGGTTTGTATTCTTGCTGCAGAATATTTAGATTTAAATTTTTATAATCTTTTAATTTTTGTTTTGATTCTTTAATCCTAAAATCTTGATCATCATTAATAGATGATCCAGAAAAGGAACTCTTAGGGGTACTAGACTGGTTATGCTCCCTAATTTTAGGATTAAAAGATTGGTAATTAATTTATTAGATTGTTTATTATTAAGGTTTGTCTGAGTTTCTTGAAAACTTAATCCTTTAGGTTCTAGACCTTTATTTTTTAAATTTTTTAATTCTTGCTCTATTTGAATCTTAAAGGATAATTTAGAATTGGAATTCTTTTTTTATTGGATATATTCCATACCCTATCATTTACTTGATTAAAGTCTTCAGAATGATTTTTTTGATCATCTGAAAGGTATTCGAAATGATCATTCTTATCATCTGATGGATATTTAAAATATTTACGATCTACTTTATCATTTGTAAATTCAAAATATTCATTATCCACGATGTTGGATATTGAAGATATTATAGACCTAATGCTACTAGAAGAACTACTTCTAGATAATCTACTCAATGCTCAGAATAACTAAATTATTCTTATTATTGAGAATTTCATACTGTATTTTTGTTATTAACTTTGTGGTGACTTCTACAACCTCCTATTAGGCTTTACTCTTCTCCCTTTTACTTTTACAACCACCCCCATCGGGATTTACATATCTAAGAGGTGTTACCTAGGTCCCTGAAGCCTAACCAAATAGAAGCTGGTACGTCAGCCTCTGATGAACAGATTCACAGATTAGGTAAACAAATAATATAGAGAAATAATCAATTATAAGAATAACCAGTCACTTGGGTGGAGAGTCGTATTAAATATAAGCAATTATTTATGTAAGCAAATAAGCAAACAATATAAACAATTAAACCAGCCAGAATAGGCAGTGAACAGTTTAATTAAGCAGAAATTAAGTAGAAACAGTTAATAAATAATATTTTCCCCACCAGATTTGACTATGATATCAGAAGGTGCGGAATTGAACAGTAATTAAACAGTTAATGCACGATATGTAACTATAGTAATATAAAAAAATGTGATGATTAGATTTAATGGTAATTTTGCAATTAAGTGAATAATTAATAGTTATTGAGTTACTTTTTTATCTTTTCAATGTAACAAGTGACAAGATATGAATAAAGAAAGCGTGGAAGAGACTGAAAAAGAGAGTGACCCTAGCACTACTCTTCGATCTAATAAAGCAATCTACTACTATCATTTTATTAAGAATTGCCCAGTTATCGAAATAATTAACGAAAATTACTTCTGAAAAATACTAGTTGTAAACTTAGTATAATAATTAACATTACACACTAAGTGAAGTACGAAACATTAAAAAGCAAACATTTATGTATTCTAATTTGGAAACGAGTCTTGAGAAAAAAATTAAAATAAAAAAATTGTATTGTTTTTTAAAAACTTTTAATATTTAAAAAAAAATTTGGTAATCGTATTTAAGAAGTGTTTTTGTCCAAAAGCACGCGATTCGCATTTGTTTAAGGATGTTAAAATTATACAATAAGTTTAATATTATTATTAGCATTGAAATAAATACATTTAGTTTTCAAAATGCTGAATATCTTAAAACAAAAAAAATATAATGGTAATTTTTGCATATTCATAAAAAGAAATTTGAATAGGTTGTGCATCACCTGAAGATGATATATTTATAGTAAAACTATTACAATTATAAAAAACTTGAATAAGTCATGCATCATTTCGAGATGATAAATTATCTATAAGAATTTTTTAATTAAAGAACGCGCGATCTTAATAAATTTATAAAGTAAAAAAGAATGAAAAGAAATAAAAAATTAGTTGAGAAGAAAAAAATTAAATATGACAAACTATTTTATCACGGATAATGGACATTGAAAATTATTATATTTATTATAAAAAGTAAAAAAGTCATGTGTCTAGAATACTGATTCGATTAAACAACAAAAAAAATCTTATAGATAGATAATAACTCATTATTATTGACTAAAATAATGTTTATGATGTAAGGATCTCTAAAATTTTATACATGATCATTCACATTCCTAATAACATAGTAATATAAAATACTAAATTTTATAAAATATATAATTAATGAATAGGATTATAAATGAATGAAATAATATAAAAAAAATAAAACTTAATCTTATACTACATTTAATGGGGTTTACAGGATAAAATGGAAAGTCAAAACTTCCCCTTAAACCCTTTTAATATAGCTACTTCAATAAAAAAGATTGCAAACTCACTAAAAGTAGACTACATGTTTACAAAATTTGCTTTTTTGGACATTAATTTATTTCGTAAAAACAGGAAAAGTTATTTTGATATCTCTCATTCTAACTCTCACATTACTCATACATTTCTTAAGTATATTTAATTTCATATTTAAGTTATGGTGAGCTCCCGTCGCACGGTACCTAAGCTACGTCGCACGGTACCTAAGCTACGTCGCACGGTACCTAAGCTACGTCGCACTACGTCGCACGGTACCTAAGCTACGTCGCACGGTACCTAAGCTACGTCGCACGGTACCTAAGCTACGTGGTCACTACGTTACTGGCTCTTGACCAATAAACGGGCAGGGAATGGATCGCCAGCTGGTTGGAGAAAAGATAACTTATGGATGAAAATGAATAGTCGAGATGGAGTAGCTTATAAGAAGCAAAAATAACAGAACTAAGTGAATCTTCCTTGGTAGCGGGATATCCTCAAGTTTTCTTAAATGCAACAACAGACTAGAAATATCTTGAAATTCTTTGTAACCTATTTTTATGTATAAATAGAGGTTGATACTACCTCAAAAATCATCATCGAATATAGTGCATTCATTGAGATTACATTCTCTCTTGTTTTTGTCACTCTCTTTACTTTTATATTTACTTAATTACTCTGTAAAAAATTTTGACAAAAAAGCAAATTACACTGTAAAATCCTTTTTACACACGTGATAGCAAAAATCTCTAAGTAGACAGTTAAGGAGTAATTTATGATAATTTAAAGCTAGAATCATACTCCATATAAAGTTGGTAGGAGAAGACTATAATCTAATTTCCGATTAAGCACACAACCATTTTACAATCTGATTAATTAATATAATTTTCTTGAAATAGTTCACATACTATTAAATTGATGCACTAATTTAAGAAAAAAGAAAGAAAGAAAAACCTAGCTAGTCCAAAGTACATAAAATATGTATAAAATATCATACACATGTTACTAATTTCAAGTGTCATGTTATAAAAGTACATTGCATCAACACCTATAAAGAAAAATTTGAAAAAAAAAAGGAAAAATACTTTTACATTGAGAGGGTTAGGGGAGACTTCACTGATTTCTATGTAATGGGGACAAAATTGTGAGCCTGGAAATCCTAATTAATTATAAGGTTAACTAAAAATTAAATATAATCTAATTGTTATTAATAAATTAATGCGACGGCTCATGGTTGTTGATAGGAGGCTTACGATGACCCATACTATTGTAATCTTTACGCATCAAATTATCAACCTCCTCAAGTAGTCTTTGTGTTTCTTCATCGTCTACATCATCATCAATTCCTTTATTAATTTCTTCAAACTCTGGTTCTTTAGGCCTTGTGGAGCTCTTCAAGAGGCTTCCTTTGATGGGTTGTTCTTCCTTTGATGTCTTGTGCTCCAACATGTTTACTGCTGCATTCTGGTCCAAATATATGACAACTTAATTAAGTGATATATATATGTGTGTGTGTGTGTGTGTGTGTGTGTGTGTGTGTGTGTGAGGTGTGTGTGTGTGTGAGGATATATGGTAGCTAGCTAGCTAGGGTTTATGAAATCAATACTACTTTGCTATTTTAAATAAAGAATTAATTAAATTCGTTTGATAGAGTACATACTCAGCAACGTTATTATATATTAAGTTATCAAAACATAACACTTTCATATGGAACCCAACTGATCTATTGACACAAAGTTGATGAGTTATATATATTGTCTTACGTAATTAATATGGTATTAGATACTTTGACCAAAAAATTAAAGTTTATCAGAAAGGGAGAGAAGACCTGATGATTCACTAGATTTTGAGATGTTGAAATAGATGTTTTTGAATCTTGAGTGTCTTCTCCTGCGTTCAGACAACATATGTACGTTAAAATAGAATAAATAAAAAAATGTGTTCACCCACACAAATCGAAACTTAGGCCTAGTTTGGGTGTTGATAGAGTTAGCATGCATAAACCCCATATCTCTTCACTCATTATATATTCTTGACAATATATGAAAACATGCTTCATATGGATTTAATCAGTTAATCTTTCCCTTAGGCCTTTAACACTGAAGAGAGGGGGAAATAAGGATGTTTAAATTAAAGGGTCTTCAAGCTTTAAAGAAAAACAAGAAGAAGAAGATGAAGAAATTTATTCTTTGAACTTTTAAGTACTCAATTTTTTTTTAGGTCTACTTTTCTCCAGGTTGTGTTTGGGAGTGATCTGAGCTACCAGAAACACTTTTAAGAGTAAAAAGCACATTGAAAAACGCTATTTCTTTTCTAATGTCTGGCTGTAAATGCAAAAGTGTTTTCTGAAATTAGATGGTTTTTGAAAAAAAAAAAGATGTTTCAACAACAACAAAAAAAACTCATATACACTCTTAATTATAAGGTGGAAAAAAAATTGCACCTGAAACCTTTGAAGTCCTTTTGAACTCTTCATCAGTAACATCATCCTCTTTAGTCAATGAAACTACCAACATTTTCCTTCCTCCAAACCCTATAGATTTCCTTAACCCAATGGCACCATTATCTTCCAAACCCTCCTGCTAATTGAACATTTAAACATTTATCAATTAAAACTATAAATCTCATATATTAATTAAAACGTAAACCCCATATCAATTAAAAATTAAAGCATAAAGCACGTGAATAAGACCACATAATCTTGAAATTTATTATCATACCAGTTTCAAAGACAGTGCACTTTTTCCATCACCTAAATACATAAAGGATGAAAAGATTATATATTGAAGCTATAGGTTATAATAGTTTTGAACAAAATAGAACAAAGTTATTAGAGAGAGAGAGAGAGAGAGAGAGAGAGAGAGAGAGAGAGAGGATAAATGGGAAACGTACCATGATAAGTAAGTGCAAAAGAGTAGCTCATGAGGGAAGGAGAGATGACAAAGAGAAGCCAAAATACTAAGCTCACTACTAACCCTACTTGCTTCATCTTTTTGTAATTGATTTTCTCCCTCTTAATAGATTGGTTTTTGTGTTGTTGGCCAAAAAGAAGGCAAAAGAGATCGAGAAGAAATTAGTGAGAACAGATTTGGGTTAGTTTTATAGAGAGATATGTTCAAACTTCAAACTCAATTAGTCAAAGCTAGGGTTCAACGACACTTGCCTTCCCATTATATAATATTCTCCTTGGTATATGTGTATAACATGGAAAAACTCAAATTAAAAAATTTGAAATAAGAGAGAAGAATAAATACTATGGTATATGGTTTTGTACCGAGGAAGAGTTTCTCTTACCAATGATTTAATTTGATAAATTGCTCGATTATATGGTTTGATAATGATCTTGATCCAACAGTTCGTGGACTAATGTGATTGAATCAAATTAATTATATATTAATCGAAAGATCATTTTGTGATTCCACTAGGTCAAAAATCAAGTAATATATGTAGAATATAAAAAACATGGAAGGAAATTAGATATTGAAATTGTTAAATATTGGTTTGAATGTGTGGTGTGGCATGCATTAAATCGTTTGATATTGCCATGCATGCATGCAAACAATGAGTTATATTAATTAACAGGGTGATAGTAACCAAAACTTTGAACAATATAGTTCTTTCAATTAAAATGAGGATCGCAGACAAATGAGGCTGGTTGGCCTGTGGTTGTTAAAATGAATTCAATAAACCGCACACACCCTTCGTAACTACCTAATTCAAATTGTAACATAATTTGAAAAAAAAAACAAAACAAGGGAAAAATGAAGGAGGACCAGTACACAAATTAATTAGCCTTTAATTTGGAGAGAAGGACCACATCCCTTCTGATGAAAAACTTTGAAGAAGAGGGATATATCTCTAATTTTGTAATAACATATGGTGTCCAAAGAGGCCAACTGGGCAGCTCTTTAATTTGGCACTCCTAGTCCTCACCTTTTGAAATATTTGAAATTCAATTAAAAACATCATACATTAACCAATTACAACAAAAACGTCATCTTGGTTTTTGCAATTCTGACCATTATTCTTGAAAAACATACAACATGCATGCTTTTCAAACATATGTAACTATTGTTATTTTTAACTGGTATTAAATAGCTGGCATTAATTAATTTTGTGATTAAATTTTGTAATTTAACAATAAAACACCTTGATAGCTTAAATATAGTTTAATTTAATTCTCAGACATGTCTGAGTCAGAGAGATTCGGTTCTATGCTCCCAAGAGCAATTTTAATTTGCAGTTATGAGCAAAGAATGTTGTAAAATTAGTTTTGGGTATGATTTATCATGAAACAATAGTCATTATATGAGAATATGTGTTATTTTATTACTTTAATGCCATCGGAATCTTTTTTGTCATGTCCTGTATTTGAGATATATATGCTGAGTTTGTGATAAGAACTAGTTTTTTTTTTAGAAATATCATATATAGTTTCAAGTTAACTTAGTCGAAGAACTTAAACTTTAGCCTCACACTACACTGGTCAAACATCTTATTGTTATGAAATTACACAGTCTGAATAACAAAGCATCTCTTCTTTATATATTTTAACTGTTTTGCGACCACACACTTCATAGTTTTGACGTTTCGACGCTCTCCATAATCATGTGTAATGATTCCTTGTTCAGCTTGTTTGTCAATGAGTTGGTTATGTACTAAAATTAATATGGCATATCAAATAGATTAGGATTTGGTTGCATTTACTATGAAGTGATAAGTTCAAATTTTCATTATAAGAAATCATGATCAACAAGATAGTTTTTTTTTTCAAACTCTATATTCTCACACACAAAAATAGAGACCTCTCCCACAAACCCTAGTCGCCGAAGTGTTCTCCCAGCCTGCGTTTTCTCCGAGTCTGGCCCTGAGCTTGAGCTCAGGGCTGGGCTCTAGTGAGCTCAGGGCTAGGCTCCGCTTTTTTTCAGGCGATGACTTTCTGAGGTGAATGAGAGCGGCAACCTTTTGTTCCTGTTGCTTTATCTCCACCAGTGAGACTCGGGGTAAGGGCCCGGGTTTCAAATGTTATCCTCAGCCTCAAGCTTCGGCGTTAAAAATGGTGGAAAGGAGTCTTGTGATTGGATTTTTCCTATGTTATGTGACGTCCTGTACCAGATCACGGATTTCCTTCTCTAGGAGTGGGCATCGCAGATCCATACGAGGCTAGGGCGCTTTGCCTCTTCCCGAAACTTGGTCGGCTCTCCTCTGTCAACCGTTTCCATACCTTCCATGCCTCTTGTACCTCGAGTTTCCTTGAGGTCTGGACTCATCACCGACAGTACCTGCTTCTGTTGAGACTAGGCTTCCCAGATCTGAGGTTGGCTCGATGTACCGGTTCTCACCTGAGCTAAGCCAGAGGAGGATGAAAATTCCAGGATCTAACCACTGCCGAGGGTGATTTTGGGGAGGCCACTTGCTCTGCTGTTGTGTGGGTCTCGGTCGTTTTTTTATTAGTAATTTTTAGATTGATTTTATGTGATATTTATGTTAATTACTAGCAAAATTTAAATTGGTATTGATGAATTTAAAGAAATATGTTAATACATTTTAGAGTAAGAAAAATTATCTCTCGATAACGTAATCATTTCTTTAAAAGTTGTTAAATTCAAGAAAAAAATTCTTAATTATCTGTATAAGAGCAATGTTATTGTATAATATAATTTCAGCTATCAAAATTTCAATTTGCACATCTTACTTAATATGTTACATTCGAGTATTAATACGTCTAATATATAAAATTAGGTAAAATTTATATTTTTATATTTTGTATTTGTCAATGTATATAAATTTTATGTGTAATGTACAATACTACTTGTTGTTTTAATCTAGTGGGTGTGTATATATACACACACTAAATTAAAGGAAATGAATTAAAGAAGCATCTACATGGGGGAGAGACATGAGCATGAGACATCAAATTTAGAGCCTGCATGTTTTGAAACATAAGCAAGTGATTACTCATAGAATTACACAAACGCATATTATCTTTAATAATGCCCCCC
>QANY01001046.1:582228-770736 GCA_003255025.1 Datisca glomerata
TTTTTTTTAAAAACCCCCCCCCCCCCCCCCAATCACCATATTAATAAAGAAATAGTATAGTATTTAGAGCTTTTAGTAACACGAGGACATCATCTTCAACCTACATGTTTTTTATTATACGAAGAGCAGTTTGTGAGTGATCTGCAACAAATTTAAGTCACGTTTTAGAAAATGAAATGCTTACTCAAACTCATTCAAACTAAACTAGATATAGTTGGTGATTTGAAATTAAATTTTATAAACAATTGAAAGTAATTGAACCTCGGTCGTTTTCTAGACTAATTTTAATATGGAAAACTTGTATGATAATAATATTCAATTAAGTATTTTAGTGTATTTTTTCTTATATATAATTTGTTCAACAGATTTTTTGAAACTAGTTAAAATTAGGATATGCCTTCTTATTTTAGTTTTTCTTCATCCAAAATTTTCCTTGTCACACAAGCTTGAAATAATCAGATTTTTAAGAATATATTGAGATGAAACGAAGCGTTTCACCTCTTAAAATTTGTGTTTTAATGGAAAAAATTAATTAACGATTCTATAGAAAACAAGGTAATTAGGCATTTAGCAATAAGCATAAAATTAAGAGGGCGGGCAAAAAGAAGTTGACACGTGGAAATGGAGAGCACGGCTCCGTTTACCAATGCTCTGTCAGACTGTCAGCTTAATTAGTTTTTTACCTATAGCTTAATTGTCTTCTAAATGGCATGCTTATCCATTAGATATTTTGTGTTTTAGTTTAACGGTATGATAATGTGAAATTTTTCACTTGGACTATTGTAATTCTTAGATTGAATTTGGAGTAATCTAGATCACAGAAGCTCAATAGGTAACATTTTTTTTAATTTTTTTTGGGTTCATCAAATACGTAGTGGAGTTCATCAAATACGTATTAGGGTTCACCAATTACGTAGTGGGGTTCATCAAATACGTACTGGGATTCACTAATTATGTAGTGGGGTTCACCAAATACGTACAAAATAATAATTCTTGGAGGGGTTCACCAAATACGAACATGAGTTCATCGATTACGTAATAGGGTTCACCAAATACGTACAAAATAATAATTCTTGGAGGGATTCACCAAATACGAACATGAGTTCACCGATTACGTAGTAGGGTTCACCAATTACGTAGTGGGGTTCACCAAATACGCACAAAAGAATAATTTTTGGAGGGGTTCACCAATTACGTAGTGGGTTCACCAAATACGTACAAAATAATAATTTTTAGAGGGGTTCACCAATTACGTACTAAGGTTCACCAATTACGTAGTGAGGTTCATCAATTACGTAGTAGGATTCACCAAATACGAACAAAAGAATCATTGTTGGAGAGCTCATCAATTACGTAGTGGGGTTCACCAATTACGTAGTAGAGTTCATCAAATACGTACAAAATAATAATTTTGTAGGGGTTCACCAAATACGTACAAAAAAATAATTTTTGAAGGAGTTCACCAATTACGTACTGGGGTTCACAAATTACGTAGTAGGGTTCACCAAATACATACAAAAGAATACTTTTTGGAGGGGTTCACCAATTACGTACTGGAGTTCACCAATTACGTACTAGGGTTCACCAATCTATCCCAGCGGTTTCTCTAATCAATACCGGTGGTTTTGGGCTCAATACTGATGGTTTTGGGCCCAATACCGGCGATGCCTGGCATTTTTTTTTCTTTTTTGGCGGTTTTGTTATTTATTCAGCGATTTTGCATCAATACCATGGTTTTTAGTGCATTTTTATGAAGGTTAAGAATCTATTCTTGATTATGTTGTCATTTTACAACAAGTATCAAGTAAAATAATATTTCCCTACTACATTTCAGAAGAATACATCGAAGAATGATTAATTTTATACGCGAAATATTTTGGTGAACTTCTCGAATAATGATTGATTTTATACGTGGAATATTTTGGTGAACCTCTCCAAGAATGATTGATTTTGTACGTGAAATATTTTGGTGAACCGCTCTAAGAATTATCAATTTTGTACGTGAAATATTTATTAATTTTCTACGTGAAATATTTTGACGAACCCGTCCAAGAATGATTGATTTTGTACGTGAAATATTTTGGTGAACTCCTCGAATAATGATTGATTTTGTACGTGAAATATTTTGGTGAACCTCTCTAAGAATTATTAATTTTGTACGTGAAATATTTATTAATTTTGTACTTGAAATATTTTGGTGAACCCCTCCAAAAATGATTGATTTTGTACGTCAAATATTTTGGTGAACTTCTCGAAGAATGATTGATTTTGTACGTGAAATATTTTGGTGAACCCTTCTAAGAATTATTAATTTTGTACGTGAAATATTTATTAATTGTGTACATGAAATATTTATTAATTTTGTACGTGAAATATTTTGGTGAACCCCTCCAAGAATGATTAATTTTGTACGTGAAATATTTTAGTGAATTCCTAGAAGAATGATTGATTTTGTAGGTGAAATATTTATTAATTTTGTACGTGAAATTTTGGTAAACCCCTCCAAGGATGATTAATTTTGTACGCGAAATATTTTAGTGAATTCCTCGAAGAATGATTGATTTTGTAGGTGAAATATTTTGGTGAACCCCTCTAAGAATTATTAAATTTGTACGTGAAATATTTATTAATTTTGTACATAAAATATTTTGGTGAACCCCTCCAAAAATGATTGATTTTGTACGTGAAATATTTTGTTGGACCCCTCAAGATTCCCTTTGTACTCGCTACGTAGTGGGGTTCACTAAATACATACAAATTAATAATTTTTTGGAGGGGTTCACCAAAATCGTATAACCTAATTAACATACCTAACAGGCGAATCGCCTATTTTTAGCCCCTAAACGCCATCCTGAAGGTGCTAATCGCATTGTCAAAACCAAGCGCTAGTTTTATGCCTACAATCGCATGTTTCAGTCCCAAAATGCAATGAAAAAATAGGCGATCACCAGTCTCTCTCCCAATGGCCACTTTTTTGCTCAAAATCGTCATTTATATGGCTCTAATCGCCATCTTTCACAAGTTTCTTAAAATTGATATTTTTGTAATTATTTAGTGTGCACCGAGAAAATCATCGATAAAAATAGGAAAAAATTATTATTTCAATGCAAACATTCATGATACTCGCTTATTATGTGAAATTAGATTGGATTAATTAAGAATTCTCGATATAATTGAACACTTATTCATAAACTCGTTAAAAATTGTGATTGATAATGTTGTTGTATTTTTGTGACAAGTATTGAGCGACACGAGTTTTCACCATATATAATTATAGGTTGTGATATTATGATGGTCGGTAAATCCTATTTATTGATTTGACGAACACGTATAACCCTCAAGATTAGATTCTATCTATAAATCAAACATATCCGTTAAAAGTTTGAAATTGAATATTAAAATTTGAAATTTTAACCTTTAATTTTATAAATTATAACCCCATAAAATTTGGAAAACAACCTATTTAAGTTTTAATTAAAAAGAGATGGGAATTATGAAAAAGTCCAAAATTAAGACCGAAAAAGCTTTTGGGCCTCAGAAAGTACTTAAAACGGTATTTTTTTGGATCGAAATTGGGCTGCGTTGGGTAAACCTGGTCGCGCATGTAGATCTCTAAATAAGCTTCAATTTGATATCATACGGGGCACGTGGTTTCACCCAAAGTTATGTTTTCTGGATATTGACCTGCATGTGCCACGATCCAATAGGAATTATTGGGACCAAACGCCTGCATGTCTGGCGTTTGATGCCTAACCGCCAGACACACAGGCGTTGGCCCGTGTCACTAGGACACGCACCAAACGCCTGTTAGCATGGCGTTTGGGCCTCAAGCCCCAGACACACAAGCGTTTGGCCCGTATCACTGGGACACGAGCCAAACGCCTGTTACCATGGCGTTTGGGGCCCTAACGCCAGTTTTGAATGATGACTCGTCATGTAGTAATGGCGTTTAGGTCCTCATTATGGCGTTTGACTCTTAACAATTTTTGTACACACTTAGCTATATTCACACACTTGGACATTTTACACATTTAACAATTTTCTTACACTTAGTCGTTTTCACAAATTTACTTATTTTCACATATTTAGCCATTTTCAAACACTTAGTTATTTTCACAATTTAGCTCTTTTTGCAACTTAATCATTTAACACACTAAGTGTGTGAAAATGACTAAGTTATGAAACACTTAGTCATATTTTCATTCTCCACTTTTCTATTTTCACGTACCACTTTTCCATTTTCACGTACTTATTTTGATGGAACTTAACTATGTTCACGTACTTAGTCATTTTCACACCCTTATTCTTTTTACACTTGGTCATTTTCACACCCTTACTAATTGTTCCCACTTTTCCATTTTCATGTACTTGTTTTGAAGGAACTCATTTCTTGATCGTCGACCCCCTCAGTCACTAACTATTTTCATGTACTTAATCATTTTCATAAGGTAGCCCTTTTCAACACAAGTGTTTTGATGCACTTTTCTATTTTTTTTAAACTTAGTTATTTGCACACTTGATTATGAAATAACGATTGTCACGTACTAATCTCATTATAAATCGTTATGAAATAATAACTCGTTACCAAATAAAATCAATTTAATTGAGAATTTACTTTAAAAAGTATCTCTACCTTAAACTCTACAAAAATACTTCTAACTTGCATTCTGGATATAACACAAATACAAATACAATTATACTGCTTTTTAATAATTGCTTCAGCTGCATCATTTCATTCCAAGTTGTAATGTCTCTCTCATAAACCAATTTGTACTAGAGGTTCTTCCATTTCTTCATTAGAAACCTGCATTTCAACAATGTTCTAAGTAGACACATAATAGTTGATTCATTTTAACCCACGCCGAGATCGTAATTGATTCATTTGATCACTGGGAGTAACACCATCTACAAAATGTTTATGGTGAGTTAGTACAATAACATATATTATATTTATAAGCTACAAAAATCCATCTCTACACATAAATAACAAGTAATGAGTATTTAAAAACAAAAAACTTAAGCCCTGAAGTTCTAAACAAGGGAAATAATTCCCACCGCTCAGGAGAGTAGAAAAAATCGAAAACTAGAAACTATGAACTAGAAATAAGCCAATATAAAATGAACAAAATTAAGTAACAATGTTAAATTTGGTTCAAGTACTCGCAAATAGACATAAAGAACTTTTGTTAGTTTTTTATCAATACGCAACATATAACCATTTAAGAAGAAATAAAATCAGAAAACCAACGAATTAAAATGCTCAACAACATAGATTTTTCTTTTAAGGTAGAGAGAGAGAGAGAGACGACGACGATAGAGAGAGCACCGGCGATGAAAGTAAAGAGAGTCGACGAAGAGAGAGCCGGACGATGAGAGAGAGAGGTGTGAAGAAGACAGAGAGAGAACAACGACGAGAGACAGAGAGAGCAGTGAAACAAAATCAACCAAATAATAAAACAGAGAAGAATTACACAAAAACATAGGACTAAAAATCCTAGAAAATAAGCAAAACAAGAAAAAAGGGACAAGAACACATCTTTTGAACTATAAAAACGAATATTGCTTGTTGATTTGATTTCGAGCCTCTAAGAAAAATGTTTCAATCTCTCTGTGCTTTTTTCTCTTTCAGTCTCCCACAAACACTAGCTATATCATATATGTTCTAAGAAATATAACTGCAAGTCTACAGAGGTAACAGAGCATAAAATAAATAAAAAAGGAATCATGGTGACCTTCTCCATCTAATGTTTCAAAATCTGCTAGAGGAACTGAAACTAGGATAGTTTTGAATTTTTCAGTTTTGCCACTTGCAACAATGAAAAATTTTCAAAGAGAGACAAGAATCGAAACCTCAAAATAAGTAACTCGATGAACATCAAATACCTCACCTCTATACTGTAGCAGAAAATATATAAAAATTTCTCCTAATTTTGCACCATCCTCACGCATGAGGTGCTTCTTCGTCCTCCGGTTCCCTTGTTTCCCTATAAAACTTTTATCTCAAATTAATCATCGACAACATAAAAAAATCTAGTTCTTATATCATACGAACATAATTACTCAAAAAAGTACCTTTTAACCCCATAAAATGAGAATAGGAAGAGGCTTGAGAGACCTAATTTATCTGACTTCATCCACATTGCTCAGTCTAAAAAAATTCAATTCAAGTAAGCATCTGATGATCTCAAGTCACAGCAATAATATGTCACACGTTCAGCTCCTTCCCTTCTAGAATGAGGAAGATTAGTCCAATAGTTCAATATAAGAAAACAATAATCCTATTCCAGCCTTTTTTATAAGAATATCTTATTGCAACAACCTTATTTCCATGCCTTCAGTAGAGATATCTCCATGATGGGATATTGCTGTCATTTTTATATATCATGGAGATGTATCTACTCAAGGCATGGAAATAAATATTTTGATGAATATGTTATCAGTTACAATGTGTTTAAACATGCATAATGGAGTAATCAAATGTTTTTACTTATCATAAAAAAGTAAACAAATGCTGTAAATGTGGGTATAAGTGCTAGAAAGTAGCAGACTAAGGTACAGACATAAAGATTAATCATTTGATAAAAGTGATATTACCTGAAATAGATAACTTTCATATTGAAGCATGAACTTCAGTTTGAAAACGTAAAACCTCTTACAAAATTATATCATCCCCAAGGTGGCTTCTTGCCAATGTGACCAAGTGATGTAGATAAGCTTGGTCATTACCATATGAGCCAAATTCATTTTCAATCTGTCAAAAATAAGTTTAATTATAACAATAGTTGATTGTGGAAGTTTAATGGCGTAATAGGAACCAAAGTTCAAATATTTTAACGTTGACCTTGACAAGTTGGAATATCATAAAGTTGACTCTTGGATATACTAAAAACACATTTTCCCTCTGACTTGAACATTTTCATTTTGACCAATATAATTTACACAACCAAGAAGTAAGAGATAAAACTTTTATTTGAGACGTGCTTCCCCTATAACAAGTTATGCCAATTACATTTTCCATACATTAAATTTTCACTTTGTAAAGAAAAAGCTAGGATATACAATCTCTCAGGGAACAATATTTTTTTTAGAACGGGAACACCAACTGATACCATCGCTTTGGGGGTGCCAAACACCGAGGAATCTATTGAAGCAACCTTCAACTATGAATTTCACATTTGATCTCAATTTTTAGTATTTTCAAAGACTAGGCATATCTTTTGTGATCCGCTATAATTTGCAGGATACCAAAAGCATTGAACAGAGGATTAGAGAAAACCAAGAACTACAATAATTGAACGATGGAGATGTCACAACCAATACAAAGCCATCTTTCCTTGGCATGGCAAAAACCTGGAACTACAGTGAGGGAAAGATTCCATTTTTATCTCAAAACCCAAAAAAAAAAATTCAAAACCCGAACACAAAACAAAAGGCAGTCTTTACTCACCACAATCGGTTGATTCTCCGACAACATCTCCTTACACAGAACATAAAGGCTTTTAATTTCACATTTTGTATCGGAAATTTTTTAGAAGATCATATCATACCCGATACTTGAATCAACTCGATGTGAACAAACTTATGAGATTTCTCCTACATGAGCCTTCAGATCTACGCGATTTTGATCCTCGGAGAGGGAGAAATTGGTGTTGGAGGTAGAATTCGTAAGAGATAGAGTTCGCACGCCCTAAATTTTGAGTTGAAGTCGAAGGAGAAGGGGAAAAGTGAAAAGGTAGAAGAAGAAAATGGGAAACCTATTCTCTCGGTTGCAAAGAAGATTGAGAGTGAAAATCATGTAATGGTGGGATTAATCTGGCCATATCTAACGATTAGAAGTAATCACAGCATCCATATCGGGGGGAAATCCCTGTATGTAAGAGCGGTCATGTGGCCCATTGTTAAAAGTTTCTAGAACTTGTATAAGTGAAGAGGTCATCAATTAACCAACTATGTGGACCACTAGTATTAATTTTCTTAAGTGATTGCACCAAATAAAAGATTTTGAAATGTGAGTTAAAGAATAGCAGAGTTTTCAAATTTTTAGGTAAATAGCAGATTTTTGGACACCACGTCATCAAAAATCCAGTTGATGATTTTCGTTTGATAAATTTGCCCCTCATTTGATAGTTTCAATTATTTGATTTTATGGGGCCATGTCAATTAATGAGATTTCATTATCTTTAGAATTTTTTATTTTTAATATTATTATTATATTTTATTTTAAATTTAATTTAATTAAGTATTATTGTTTAATTTAAATCCCCTTTTTATAGTGATTTCAGTTGTCAGAAATATCTTTTCCATAACCGATTGATCATCAATTCCGGATTTGCAACATTTTTTTCAAAATAATTCTCCTGAATTGGAATTTTGTGATTCACAATTGACCGAAAATTCCATTTGTGTGTTTGCTACTCGATCTTTCTTCCAGATTCCTTTGAAGGAAAATAATCTCATTGATTGCATTCATCCTCCATAATCGTAGAACATCACAAAAGTTGATGTTTTCAAGAAATTTTTGCCATATTCAGTCTTCACATTCGTTCATATTCTATTTTTATATCAAACTTCACAAGGTCCATTCATGGGATGTTAGTGTTTTGGTATTTTGTCATTTTCATGTTATTTAGGATCTCATATCGTATAATTTTTTGATTTACAATACATATATAATTTTTATGTTAATCATAGACTTGTTTGTTCTGGATTCAATATGTGTTTATTGCTTAGATGTTCGTTATATGTTTCTCAAGTGATGTGATGACATGTTTGAAGAAAATTTATTAATTAGAATCGATGATACATGTTTCGAATCAAATTTTCTTGTTTTAAAGAAAATCATTATCCACGTCAATGTCAATAGCGTGTTTCTTGTATGAAAACTGTTAATATTCGATGATGCATCTTTCGAAACATATTTACTTGTTTCAGAGTAAATCATTATACACGACAATGTCAATAGCATGTTGTTCTCCTCGTCAATGGTATTATCCTTCTTCCAACAGGGCGTTAATGGAGGTTTGCGACGTCAATGACGGTTACTTTGAGGATGGAGGTTTCGGGAATAGTTTGAAAATATGGGAATGGATTCTTGATTTTTTGTTGATTTTTGAGATTTGTTGTTTGATTGACTAGTGGTCTACCATAGTTAAAATAGTTTCCTTAACTGTAGTTTCGATTTCTTTACTTTTTTTAATTTTTATTTGCTCAATTATCATTAGTGATTTGAAAATTAAATTTAAAATCAAATAATTAGATGGGGGAGGTTAATTACAGGAGGTTGGGGAAGGCGGATGATTAGTTTTTTTTTAAATATTTTCATTTTTATGGAAAGTGTAATTACCTCTTTTTATCTCAAATAATTGTAGTTTCAAATTTGAATTTACCTTCCAAATTCATCTCAATTATTATGGAGGTTTCTGTTTTTTAAGGGCAATCACGGTGGGTATTTTTTGTTTTGAAACTTTCATTAAATATGTTAATTATCAATTATTGATTCTTAAATATATAGTTTTGTTAACTAACTTAATTGAGCCATATATATAATCTATTTACTAATGAATTACGATAATACTACTACAAACATCATATTTAAATTTATTAAATTTTTTTATATTTATATCATTGATCGTATTATATATGATTTATTTTTTACGTTATATTAATTTAAGTTGAATTATGTTTAAGCTCTTTAATTAAATATTTAGTTGATTGTGGAGGTTATTAATTCCGTTAAATTTGGTTTAACTAGTTTAACTAGTTAGTAAATATAACTATAAATATGGATCGAATTAATTTATAGTTATAGTTTCCATAATTGTAGGGTATATTAATTAAGTATATCAATATTAGATTGTTGATTTACCCAAATTAATAGGCAGTATATTATATATGAACGAGAGGTATTTTTGTCTAAAATTATTGATTATTTATGAAACTTTTTATTTACCAATAGATCTGAAAAATTTGCTATTTCTTAACACACCACCACTAATATTATCTAGTATGTAAAATTTCTATTTTTTTAATTTGAGAGATTGAACTTTGGATATGAGAGATGTGAGACAATCAGTTGTGTTATTATATCTGTGACGACCACTCCACTATGTTGTTTTAAAAGCTAAATATATGAATAGTATTTAGTTTTAGAGTTCTACAATTTGACACAATAGTTAAGTTCACACACACTGACACTCGCTTTAAATTGAGAGCTTTAATCATTGTATATTGTTCTTTGTAAAATTGTAACCCTGTTGCATTTTGACAAATTAAATATTTAAACTCAGCTCAGCTGCATAACATATTTAGAGATTTGTGCTTACCAAAATTTAAATCATCAAAAATAAGTATTTTACAAACACGATTTTTCACATTAAAAAGAATGTGAACCATTTAAAATAGATGGGATGACCCATATTATACAAGCATGATTCTTAGTGCTACAAACGACGAGAATCCCTCTAATTCAACAAGAAGAGGTATGGTCAGGGAAATTGTACCTTTGTACGAAGTGAAATTTCCGAGATATAAAAAGTCGTAATGTGTGGCTTTCATCAGTTGAGTTCAACTTTTAATCAAAAGATTAAGCAAAAATATTTGGGTTCTAAGACTGAAGAAATGATGAACCTGTTGATTCTGATCTTGGATGGAAAAATGATGAGTTTCAGAGATGATGAACCTTTCTGGTTCTGATCTTTTATTGAAGAAAAAATTATGTTTGTTTACAATGAGGGATGATGTATATATACAAATGATTCTAACGGTTGCATATAATCTCCTATGATTCCAACGGATGCCTACTTGTAGCCTGAAATCGTTTTTTACCAGAAATGGTTAGACACCCACTGTGTTTGGGAAAGTCTCTGTTCTGCTTCCCTCTTTGCCTATGATGAAGATTTTCTTCTGAGACTGCAGCTTTTCTTTCTTCAACACTCCCCCTCAAGTTGGGTTCGTATAGGTTGATCGAACCTAACTTGTCAAGTATTCTTTGGAGGTTATTTTTGTCAAGGGATTTGGTGAAGATGTCGGCTAGCTGGTCTTCACTACGTACAAAGGGAATGGTGATTTCTCCAGACTGTACTTTCTCTCTTATGAAATGACAGTCCACTTCAATATGTTTGGTTCTCTCATGAAAAACGGGGTTCATTGCAATATGACGTGCTGCTTGGTTGTCACAGTGCATCTCCATTGGTTTTCTTATCTCAACCTTCATGTCTTGAAGGAGATGTTTAATCCATGTGAGTTCGCTAGCAGTGGAGGCCATGGCTCTGTATTCTGCCTCCGCACTTGACCTTGCTACAACAGTTTGTTTCTTGCTCTTCCAGGTCACTAGGTTCCCACCTACGAAGACACAAAAGCCTGTTGTAGATTTTCTGTCGTAACTACCTGCCCAGTCAGCGTCAGTGTATCCAGCAACGGAGTTTGTCCCGGTTTTCTTCATCCATATCCCTTGGCCGGGAGTTCCTTTAAGGTATCTGAGTATCCTTTCTGCGGCTGCCTGATGATTTGTGCAGGGTGCATGCATGAATTGACTGATAACGCTAACTGCAAAAGTGATATCTGGTCTTGTGACCGTTAGGTAAATAAGTTTTCCTACTAATCTCTGATATTGGCCTATATCAGTTATTGGTTTGCTATCATTCAGTCTTATTTTTATGTTGGTTTCCATTGGTGTGCTAGCAGGTTTTGCCCCTATCATGCCTGTTTCTTTTAACAAGTCTAAGATATATTTTCTTTGAGATAGAAACAATCCCTTCTTCGAGTGAGCTATTTCTATCCCTAGGAAGTACTTTAGTTTTCCTAGATCTTTAATATCGAACTCTCCCTTTAGAAATTTTTGAACACTCCATATTTCATTGTGGTTATTTCCGGTGATGATAATGTCATCTACGTAGACTAAAACGATGGTAGTGGAGTTGTTCGTGTGTTTGACAAACATAGATGAGTCCGCCGTGCTTTTGACGAAGTTAATCTTTAAAAGAGATAGGCTTAATTTTCCATACCATGCCCTTGGTGACTGTTTCAGGCCGTAGATAGCCTTCTTTAATCTACATACCAGAGATGGGTGTGTTGCTTTCTCGTGTCCTGGAGGTAGGGACATATATACTTCTTCTTCCAGATTTCCTTGGAGAAATGCGTTTTTTACATCCATTTGATATAGTTCCCAGTTGAGGTTTGTGGCAACGGATAGTAGCACTCGGATTGTGTTCATTTTTGCTACTGGAGCGAACGTCTCCTGGTAATCTACTCCATATGTCTGAGTAAAGCCTTTGGCAACTAGTCGGGCTTTGTATCTCTC
Organism: Datisca glomerata; assembly: GCA_003255025.1. NCBI lineage: Eukaryota > Viridiplantae > Streptophyta > Magnoliopsida > Cucurbitales > Datiscaceae > Datisca > Datisca glomerata. The sequence continues at coordinate 594,527 of QANY01001046.1, forward strand.
GATAGTGCCGTTGCTGTTGTATTTGGTCTTGTAGACCCATTTACATCCTACGGGTTTCTTCCCGCTGGGTAGTGGGATTATGTCCCAAGTCTCATTCTTTTCCAAGGCTAGGAGTTCTTCATTCATCGCCTTTCTCCATTTAGGGTCGAGTTGGGCTTCTTGATAGGTCTTTGGCTCATCTGTTTCATCAATTTTTCCCAAGTATGCCCTGTGGATGTTAGAGATTTTATCATAAGATAGGAAATTTTGGATAAGGTATAGAACCTGATGGACACGTAGTCTTTTAATCTTGCTGGGGGATGAGTTTGCCTTGTTGATCTTCTTACGATTACTGCTTCATCAGTGACAACTGCCTCATCAGTTGCTCCCCCTGAGGTAGTTGTCTCAGGCGTGGTTGATGTGTTATCCTGTTCCTGTCTTATGATATCGGAGGAAATAATACTGTTAGGTAACGAAAGCGTTTTGTGGTGGTTATGGTTGTCGGAGTCCTTTGGGTAATAGGATTTTAGTTCTAAAAATTGTACATCGCGTGAGATGTAGAGTTTATGGTTTATTGGGTCGTAGCATTTATACCCCTTTTTTCAGCGGAATACCCCAAAAATAGGGTTTTGACTGCGGTTTTGTCCAATTTATCAATTCTTGGAATGTGTACGTAGCATGTACATCCGAATACTCGTATGTGATCAAGATTAATTTTCCTACCCTTGAGAATTTCTAGAGGGCTTTTCAGATGCAATTTTACACTGGGTAATCGATTGATAAGGTATGTTGCTGTAAGTATTGCGTCTGACCAGTATCGTTTGGGTACGTTATTTTGGAGGAGGAGAGCCCTAGTCATTTCAAGAAGGTGTCGGTTTTTGCGTTCTGAGACACCGTTTTGTTGTTGGGTATGGATACAGGTGGTTTGATGTCGTATACCCTTTTGTTTAAAGAACTCAAAAAAGGTGTTGTTAGTATATTCGGTTCCATTGTCAGACCTAAAGATTTTTATGGTTGTTTCAAATTGAGTTTCGACTAACTTGTTGAATTCTTGAAAACGACTGAAGACTTCATTTTTTGATTTTAAAAGATATAACCATGTGGTGCGAGAGAAATCATCAATAAAGGTAACAAAGTATTTGAATTTATTATACAAGTCAATTAGGGTAGGCCCCCAAACATCAGAATGGATTAATCAAAACATCGTTTTGTCGTACTACTAGATAGAGGAAAAGGTAACCTGGTTTGTTTTGAGAGTTTGCAGACTGAGCAACTGCTAGAGTTTGAATTACAACCAAGTAATTTGTTTAGGATTTTGTCGGAGGGATGACCGAATCTCCAATGAAATATTTTGTCCTTTTGTACTGTACTGGAGGCGGCCAGACATGTTTTGTCGGTATCTTCTAAGTAGTACAGACCGTTTCTAAATTTTCCTTCACCAATCTTCCTCCCGGTGACTCGATCCTGAAAAATTACTTTGTCAGGTGAAAAGGTAACATTGCAGTTTAGGTCTTTTGTTATTTTACTGACGGATAGGAGATTGGAGTTAAAATTGGGGAGACAAAGTACGTTGTTAATAGTTTTTGTGAAGAGTGTGGTTGACCCTGTGCCAAAAATTGGAAATTTATTTCCATTGGCTACCGTCACGTGTTGTGGTTTTTCTAATTTAGTGAGATTGTATAGATTTTTTGTGTTATAAGTCATGTGGTCAGAGGCACCAGAGTCTATTATCCAGTGTTCTAAGTTGTGACAAAAATTTACATATTTAGAAAAATAATTGACAGTATTGCAAATAGATGAACCTGGGGTATCGCGTAAAAATTCTCTGAATTGTTTGAGCAGTGTAGCCATCTGTGCGTTATTATCTGGGTACGGGTCTGCTCTAATGGATCCGGATCGGTCTATTTCTTCCATTCGGTCGGGTCGGTACCCACTGCCCGGACCGGGTCCATCTATTTTGTGTGCCCTGCGGTCTGGGTCGGGTCCTGACCCGTGACCCGCTCCAATAAAACCCTCGGTATAAAAGGGTGAGTGTTTCGCGGAGCCTCCTCGCTCGTCACTTTTCGCGCAGCTCCCTCGCTCGTTCTGTAACTTTCTCTGGTTCTGCCGGAGATGAAGGTGCAGATTCCAGCACCGATCATGGGTGTGCCCTTCCTTTCGGCAGTGGCTGCATCTCACCTGCTCGCCTAGTTATCCGCGGTGTCTTCCCCCTTCCTTAGGGTTAGGGTTTCGGAGGAAGCCGCGGGTCGCCATGGCTAGTGCTTCCCCCTTTTTCATCTCTGGTACTCATGACTCGTCGCCTGGTTTCTTCTCTTTGAACCATGGCTGAGACGGTGGCAAAAGTTGGCTTTTCTGTCGACATCAAGATCTGAGCTCGGAATGCTTCGTAGCTTGAGTCGAGAGCCGTCAAGAAGTGGTAAACCATATCTTGCTCAGCCCATTCTTGGAGTTCCTTCAGGTCAGTGGTCATCGTTCTCAAGGTTTCAAGTTCTTTGAACTTAGATTTTAAAAACCCGATTAGCTCCGGTACTGATCTGTCCCATGTTTTTCTTGGGAGATCTCTCGTTTAAGTTCAAAGACTTGCGCAAAATTGTTTTGTTCACAATAGTTGCTCCGGATTTCTTCCCAGAGTTCCTCTCCTGTTTCACAAAAACAAAAAATTTCACTGAGTTTTGGGTCTATTGAATTTGTTATCCAGGTCATTACCTGGTTGTCCATGATGTCCCATTCTTCTGAGTTTCGGTCCGGTCTTGGCTTACTGCCATCCACGAAGCCCAGTCTGCCTCTTCCTTTCAGGCTCACCCGAGCCGCCCTGGCCCACGGTATATAGTTGTGGCCAGTGAGCAGGATGGAGGTTAGTCTGGGGTTGGTGTCATGGTGGTGAAGCATCCCGGAGTTTGATGGTTCTGCCATTTGTGTTGGTTCTCAGAATCACTGCTTTGATACCATGAAGAAATGATGAACCTGTCTGGTTCTGATCTTTGGGAAGTGATGAGCTTCAGAGATGATGAACCCTTTTTGGTTCTGATCTGTTATTGAAGATAAAATTATGTTTGTTTACAATGAGGGATGATGTATATATACAAATGATTCTAACGGTTGCCTATGATCTCCTATGATTCCAACGGATGCCTACTTGTAGCCTGAAATCGTTTTTTACCAGAAATGGTTAGACACCCACTGTGTTTGGGAAAGTCTATGTTCTGCTTCCCTCTTTTGTCTATGATAAAGATTTTCTTCTGAGGCTGCAGCTTTTCTTTCTTCAACAAAGACATAAGTCAGTAGTCACATGCACACCCACAGTAACAAAGATACATTTGCCATCATAATATAACAGAAGCATGCTCTTGTTTCAGAATGCCTAACTAAGAACCCAATATAAAGTAAATTTCTCATTTTTTATGTGAACAATATATTTTTTGCTTGCCTTATTAATTCCTGATAAATGATAAGCAAATTTGTATGTTAGAAGTAATTTTGTTCGTTGGTAAGACGCAGTCGGGCACCCCGGCTGACTGAAGTGCTCCCAACTACGCGAAATAGTCGCTTACTATCCAGCGACACTAACTCTACCTGGTGTGGCGTACCTATTTTTTGTTGGCGGTCCGACAAGGGATTTTGCTTATATTTTCTTTGTAAAAAAAGTGAAAATTCATTCTATTTTTTTTCAACACATGTTTATTGTTTGGGTAGAGAAAAATAGTGATATGAATTAATTTAATTATACTAATAATTTTTTTCCTTAAAAAATCCACTTACTCTTCCCATCATTTTTCTTTCTTTTTTATGTTTCAAGAGTCAAACATAACATAACAGTCATTCTTCGCACTACTTTTTGCTCTTCATTCCAAAGACTCCAAAAGATATATAATGCGATTCATCACAATTTATTTTCTTTCATCAGAAGCAGATCACCTCTTGTTTAGGTGAATATAAGATGATATGTTCATTCGTAGACGTCCATTTCAGTATCGTCCATTTCAGTAAACATACGAGCCATATACTCAGAACCTAAAAGAGAACACAAAAATAAAAACAAGTAGAAGCTTTTACATAATCCGCAACGGCCAGATCTGGACCATGTAGATTTGAGCAAACGACCCAGATCTGACTATATCTCATTCTAGTTAATTTCTAAGATCCAAACACAGCCTATATCTCATTATTTCCTAAGTATGAATATCTTATTGAAATTGACTACATCAGACTGGGAGTGAGGCAGGGAGGGAGACAATGAGATCCTATCAAACAGTGACGAAGGACATGAACTGAGAGCAAGTAATAAGACTGCAGTTACTACAGTTGTGCCAAAAATGGTTAGGATGTCAGTTTATAGCTCAATATCACTTATCAGCAGCAATAATCATATCAACAACTGTCTTCTTCAACCTCAGCACTCACATCTATATATTGAAGAAAATCTACTCATCCCATCAGCACAAACCATTTACTTATGTAATCTGTCATTGTGGTTAAGTCCCATTTTCCATTTACAGTTGTACTAGTAGTAACAAATGACAGTAAAAATTAGAATTGAAGAAGACGATGAAGCTTCAAAAGCTAAGCTGCAGAAGAAAGTAATGGCAGTAGATGTTTCCAGCTCATGTACATTAAAGGAATTCAGAGTTAAAAAAGTGATGAACTATTGGTTGAAGATAACTCAAACACTATCAACAATCACTACCTAACCTAACACCTGCACAAAATTACATGATGCTATACCTGGAAAGCGATTTATTCAAAGCCCTCGTATTCACGATCAGCACAAATATGAGAAACATTTAGAAGCAGTAGATCATGAGAGAACTAATATTCCAGAATATACAAAAGGGTGATTACATATTCTAGCCAGTTTTACAGTTTGAGGTAACACTAATGGTGGAAGCACTCTAAAGAGTGTTTTTCAATTATCCAGATTAAAGATGAGTTGATGCCAAGTACCAGGAAAACGGTTCGATGTGAAACATGCTGGATATTAGATCATGAGAGAACTAATATTCCAGAATATACAAAAGGGTGATTACATATTCTAGCCAATTTTACAGTTTGAGGTAACACTAATGGTGGAAGCACTCTAAAGAGTGTTTTTCAATTATCCAGATTAAAGATGAGTTGATGCCAAGTACCAGGAAAACGGTTCGATGTGAAACATGCTGGCTGGTTCACACATAGTTATATAGCTCTGTCAGCACAGTTGACAGCTCTGCCATCCAGACCAAAAACCTGAGCATTTGATTCAACTACCTTCTCCTTAAGCTCAACAAAGGCTTTGTATTTGTTTAAAGAACATCAAATGCAATCTTCAACACGGTCAAGAATTCTGCCAGATATTCAACATGAACTCATCAAAATTGGGATATTGGCTTCTGTAATCATTAGAATGCGCCATATATTGCTTACACCTAATTGGTAAAATGGAGTCAGCATATTTGAATATATCATCAATCAATCAAATCATTTTCGCAGTTAATGGCGAATCCCCATCAAATGTTAGTGTAGTCCAGACATGGTAAGAAAGGACTTGGAGACAGTAGTCCAAATTTTGAGTCATTGACCCCATCTGAGGTACTAACAGCAACTATCTCTTTAAAGCTTCATCGTTGAATTCGATTTGTTAACAAAAGAGAACCTGCTGCAGCTGCCTTCCCCGGATCCCAGCAGCAGTTATGCAGAGACAGAAATTAGTACATCCTCTGAAATACATCCATCCAAGCTGAAGAAGTTAAATTCACAACTTTTGAGGATATGAGTCATGATATTCTTTCCGCCTTCTGGGTTTCTCGAAAACATAGATTAACTCTTGGACAGTGGAATAACTGGCCCGAAAGAAGATTTTTACAGATGTGTTAAGAAGATCCCAAATGCAACGTTTATCTCACAAAATTTTCAAGGAGCAATGACAAAATGTGCACCACAAAAAAAACAATTCCTGCTCAGCAGATGGAAGCATCAAATCTTGGCTCGTAAAAACAAACCTGGCTGTTATACGACTGTAGAGCACAGCCAGCTATCCATGACCAAACCTTTTTATCCACATCAAAAAGTAGACCTTTCCCTTGATTCCAAGATGTGAAGCAAATTAAATTATCCTGGCCAAAGCACTCAAATCTCTCAGCTGATAACCTAAGCAAAGCTCGAAAATATTTTGGTGGCATCCTACTTATTTCCACCCACAAAATTTTTGCATGATCCAATTCCCAAATTCTCATACTTTGAAGAGTACTATAGAGACCAATCCTTCCAACTAGGAACAACCGCTTCTGTGTACCAGCAACGAGATAACCATCCAACAATGAACGTGGGAACCTAGCTGGAATATGTTCCCAGTAGCCTGTATCCAGCCCATACATCATCAAGCCAAGTGGAGAAAGCGTCTCCAAGTACAGTTTGGAGTCACAGTATGCCATCTTCGAGGAGCAAAGATTTACAGCAGGCATCATCTGATGAAGCGACCAGCTATTGAGCTTTGAATCATATACTTCAGTGGGCAACGACCTGTCTCCGTATATGTCACTTGTGGCGATTACTTTAAATGACCGGTCTGTCCGATCAACAACCATGATCAGCTGTCTCTGCTGATTGTAATGCATGCTTGGCAACGTCCTCCAAGTTTGAGTGAGGGGATTACAAACTAAGGTTTTGAAAGTTAACCCATCAAGCCCAGAAAAGCAAACAAGGCCTCCCGAAGAACCAACTAACCAGAATGCCCAAGGTGGCAAAAATGTGAAAGGGATCCTATACCATGTTTTCAATGGCAAGCTGAAGACTGAGCATTGAGGGGTTTGCGAATTCTTCCAAAATGTAAGAAGACAGGGGCCATGTGAAGGTACTTGCGAGTGAAACTTAAGAAAACTGTTATCTTGAAGTATCGAATTCCACCTTTTACAAACAGAACGAAGCCGGAATATCATGAATGGGGGAACTCTAGCTAAAATCTCGTTCAACATGTCTTCAGGCAACAGGGCCCAAATATTATCTTCCATCTGAATATCAGGGTGAACTGCTTTAGCAAATGTAGCAACTGTTTCCTCATCTAACCCGCGTGGTTTGGTCTTGATCACCTTCTGCCTCGAAGGGCTAGTGTTTCTCGATCCTACCCGACCTAATGGACTCGTATTCCTCGACCCACCGCCCCTAAGCGGCGAGACTTGCTTGGGCAATCTATCATCTTCTCGGACAGCCCCGTTACCCATCGATTGAGAACTACATAATCCAGACCCAGATTCAGAAGATTCCCCAATATCATCCATAGCGACCGATTCTCATAAGTCCTAACTGCGCAAGAAGATCCGAACACTAGTACAGAGTCTATTGCACGTTTCAAACAATTAAACATCAACTTTTGAAGCCTAAAGTTGATTTTTAGCCCAATCGACAACCCCGCTAATCCAAACTCGAGAAACCAAAACAATCATCTAACAGAAGTTGCAGTTCACTTCAAATTAAAAAAAAAAAAAAAGACCCCTCAATTTAGTCAATCAGATCCCGAATCAATATAACCCTGTAGATTACAAAATAACCCAAATCAATAATGAAACCTTTTGAGCACGTCAAACTGGCTGTGGGAAGATATGGGGTTTACCTTGGCCGAGAACCCATCATGTTTTGCAGAGTGAAGATAGCTTTCTCAAAGTCCAGAGAGTAAAAAATTGACAGAGAAATGAGGGAAGAGCTCAGACCCTCTCTCTCTCTCTTATTTTTCCCTCTTTTCGCTACTCCTGCTTGCTTTGTCACTATTTGACACAATGGAGAGAAATTTCAGATGGAAATGAAAATTGCGGGTCCAATATTTTTTCACTACAGTTCTAAAATATAAGGTCGACGTGCTTAAAAAAATGAGGTGATGCAGTTTTTATGTACGAGGTTGATGCCATCAAATAGCAGCATTTGCTTAAGTTAAAATGGAGATTAAAAAAATTCAAGTTAGCTTGTTTAGGAACTACATATTTAAGGAAAATTCTTAAAATTGTTCTCTATTTTAATATGCAGTCATCTAGTTTGAAAATAAAACTTTCATTCATATTAGATTTTTGTGAAAAATCATAACCATTAAATTTTAAATTAACATCGTTGTTAAGATCAAAATCACTCTTTATTTTTAATTATGAAAATGTTAAAATCAAAATTTCAATATTCCAATGGAATTATTCTAATTCATTAGTATACTCAATTTTTTTTCAATTCAATTTATATTTTGGATTAGAAAAACAGTTGGGTTAGGTCAATTTAATGAATAATATTATATTTTTTCACGTAAGTTGACACATTTTTAACAAAAATGACTTGTTTATCATTTTCTAAAATTATAATGTATCTATAACATTTAAGTAAATTATAAGGGTGTAAAAGAAATTTCCTAAAAAATTAGGATATGAAAGATGTGTGGATATTTATTTACCAAGTTTGGCAAAGTGAAGTGACCTAATTAAATCGTATCACTTGTTGATTAATAGAATTGTTGATGTTGTTTATGATTTTGATAGGATTGATTAATTTTTAAAAAATATCAACTATGGAAATAATGGATAGTGGCAGGACATTATTACTTGCAATGAAATGAAAAAATAATAGTTTCTTTCTTATTGGTCAGAAACAAAATATTCTCTCATATCATATATATTTCGATTAGAATAGTCATATAAATTTCATTAGACTTAATATTCTAAAACAATTAGGGAGAAACATGAAAATGACTAACAAATAGGGATGAATTATAAAAATATTTGAATTTTTTTTGTAAAAATGATTGGAGTAAATAATTAGTTACCAGATTACATAGAAGTAAATAACTAATTTATTTACGTCTGTTGTAATTTTTGTTACTAAATTAATTATTTTGATTATCTTCGATCATTTTTATAAAAAATATTTTCTAACCATTTTTACGGTTCTCATTGGAAACATTAATTTTTTATCATTTTGCGAAACAAATTATGTACTTAAATATCATGATCATGGCAATACTTTTGGAAAATTACTTTTTATCTGATTTTAACAATTGATTCTCGAAAAGATGTTTTGAGCCCCCCGTTAATATCAAAATTTTTATAATTGAGTTACTTTAAAATTATTGTAATTTTGAAAATGAAAAAAACATTGATTCTCTTTCCATTTACTAATATTCTGTTGAGCCCCACATTTATTTTAATTAGTTCACTTTAATGTAAAGCGCGTAGTTTAATTTTTTTTCAAAATAATATGTTAGAATTATGATGTTAGATATTCATTGATATATACCGTTTTTCAATAAAATAATGCATAGTATAGAATGTACATGATAAACTAAACAATATAAATTTTATTATTGCAATATCCTAAAAGATGAAAAGTACTAAATATGCAATGGCCAACAAAAGATGCAAAATAAACATATATAGAGCATTTTGTGTTTGTAGAGATCATACAAATATATTAGATTTTATTTGAATATATATAATTGTTTCAAACTCTGTTATTTAATTATACGTTTTAATTAATAGATTTGCATTTGATTTATATTTTGAAATTGTCTCCTCATGAGTCTTATTTTCATTTCATGCATGTTAATGTATGTTAACGTAATTAAAGTTTAAGTTAAACAGTAGACTATCAATCGTTTAATGTTTATTAATTTTTAATTTTAACATTGATATCATAAATATGTCTTCCTTCTTAGCCTTATTTACATATATTATAGATTATAAATTGAAATTTGAAACTAGTACAAATGAAGAAAATAAAAAAGGAAAATGTACTTAACTCCATTTTTTGGGCTCCATTAACTTTGGTTGTTCATTTTATTATTGGGCTCCACTAAAGCTCCATTTGGTGGTTTTTCGCACTAATCTAACAAAGGGCCTCGGTTAGAAATTAGTAATTTGTGAGGGAAGAACTTGAGAATTTTCTGTATATTATGCAACGGAAGCTTTACACGAGAATATATAAGATGTACACAAGTAAAGAAACAATTAACCTGATAATTATAGAAAAGGAAACTATCCTAAATTTATTTGGGCAGTTACTACATAGTAAACATGGAATAAATCCTAGAAATTTGTCAAATATCATAATGAGATTTTTTACCTTTAAGACTCCCCCTCAAATTGAAGCATAGATATCAAGAACGCCTAGCTTGCGAAGAAGTGTGTGAAACAGAACCTGGCCCAATGCCTTGGTGAATATATCAACAATTTGATTCTCACTTGACACGTAAGTCATTTTAAGTTCACCTCTGTCAACGCGTTCTTGAATAATGTGGCAGTCAATCTCAATGTGCTTTGTTCTTTCTTAGAACACTAGATTGATGGCAATATACATAACTGATTGGTTGTCATAATATAAAGTCACTGGTAGAGTATGGTCAATGCGTAAATCTCGTAATAAATATCTTAGCCAAGTTAGCTTTCAAGTGATGTATGCCATAGACCTATACTCTGCTTCTGCTATATGCTTGGACATTGTAGTTTGTTTCTTGCTTTTCCAGGAAATGAGTGATTTTCCAAGAAAAACACAACAACCAGTCACCGATCGACGTGTGGGAATATCTCCAGCCCAATCTACGTCACAAAACCCAAATAGACTCAAATCACCTTCAGAAGGAAAAATATAATTATTGTCCTGGTGAACCCTTTAAGTACCAAAGTAAACGATGAACCGCGTCAACGTAAGGTTGTCTAAGCTTTTGCATAAACTGGCTAAGAGTGTTAACTAAAAAAGAAATTCCTGGTCTCGTGATGGTTAAATAAATCATCTTTCCCACCGATTGTCGATAATGTGTCAGATCTTTGAGTATGTCACCACTGGTAGAGTTGAGTTTCAAAGATTGTTCCATGGGAAATTTGGCCGGCTTCGCACCAAGTAATCTTGCTTCTTGGATAATGTCAATAGTGTACTTGCGTTGATTGATAGAAATACCTATTCGAGATCGAGCTATCTCTATCCAAGATCGTTCAACTTAAAGCAAGATCCAAGAAAAGTCTTCACATCATTGATGGCCTTGTAGTCATTCCCTGTTATAATCATATCGTCAACATATAGTAGAATGGCTGTGAAAGAGTTCCCATTCCCTTTGGTAAAGAGAGAGTAGTCAGCATGTGATTGTTGAAAGCCAAACTTGTTAATGGCAAAGAGGAATTTGTGAAACCATGAACATGAGGCGTGTTTTAGCCCATATAACGACTTATAGAGTTGACATACAAGTTGCTCCCCCTATCGAGGAAAACCTAGAGGAGGATGCATATAGACCCCTTCAATAAAATCCTCCATGTAAGAATGCATTTTAGGCATCCATTTGATGGAGGCCCCATCCACGAACAGAGGCAATGGTAAGGAGACATCAAAGAGTGGTGAGTTTAGCAACTTGAGCAAATGTTTCAGTGTAGTCAATACCCTCCCGTTAAGTGAACCCCTTAGCAACTAGGCAAGCTTTGTATCGTTCAACAGTGTCATTACTATTATACTTGATTTTGTATACCCATTTGCACCCAATGAAATGATGACCCAAAGGAAGGGGAAACGAGTGACCAATTCTTGTTTGCCTCAAGTGCAGTTTTTTCAATCTTCATGGCTTCAATCCACTTAGGGTCCTGACAAGCCTGCTCATATTTTTCTAGTTTGACCAAGTGAGACACATTGAGAGAGATTGGAATATGACACATACCGTCACAAAGGATGGTGAGTGCTTGATTTAACCTGAAGATGTGTGCCTGAAATAGGCAGAGTATGGTTGTAGTGGTAGTCTCGGAGGTGAGCTGGTGTGCGACTTGGTCGAGTGGATCTCTGGAGGGTGGTTTCTCTTACTATCATAGGTTCAATCGAGCGATTTTCAGGTCATTCAATAGGTAAAATCATTGTCGCGGATATGGGTTCAGAGGACTGGTCCCGGTTATCCAATTTACCAGTTATGTCAGGGTAGTCGTTGTGTGGTTCTATGACTTCGGTGTTTGTGTTTTCTGTTGATGACGTGGTTATAAGGGTATCTATATCAATATCTAAAGGTGTTAGTAATGTTGGCGTGCCATTTTGGTCATCATGGGCTATGGTGGAGTATGGAAAGATATTTTCATGGAATATGACATCTCGAGAGGTTAGCAGTTTCTCATCGGACAAGTCATAAACAAGGTAGCCCTTTTGACCCAGTGGATACCCTAAGAATACACATTGTCGTGCACGTGTGTCAAATTTATGTGTGGGTTGTAGGTTTGTGATAAAAAAACCATAGATCACATGTGAGAGTAGGGGGTGGCTTTTTGTGTTATCGCTCATATAGTACTTTTTGGATAAAAGTGATGTGGGTAAGCGATTAATAAGGTAGCAAGCTGTTTTGATATGTTCCCCCTAAAACTTCATGGGTAAATTAGCTTGGAAGCATAAAGCCCGTGCTACACTTAAGAGGTGGTGATGCATGACTTGAAATACTACTATTAGAAAAGGTAATCTAGATTGTTTTGCTAAAGGACAAACATCACAATAATTGTAAGGATAAAAAGTAAGTTTTTGGAGTAATTTTAGATAATAACTAGAGTGGAGAGGTGGACGGATGCTCGAGACGTCTATGCCATATGTTAGATGTGCGGTGGATGGTATTCAATAGGTGTGGACCTTGGTTTGGCTTGAGGTAGTAGAGACCATTACTTTGCCTGCCTAGTCCAATCGTCTTCTTCGTAGTTAAATCCTGCACCACACAAAAGTCAGGGTAAATGTCACAATACAACCTAAGGCTTGCGTAAGTTTGCTAATAGAAAGCAAATTTATTTTGAACTTTGGGACATAATGTACATTATCAATAGTCATATCATTGCATAATATCATGGACCCAATGGATTTAATTTCAACGTGTCATCCATTTCGTAATTGTACAAATGCATGCTTAGCCACAAATCTTTTCATAATTGGTGGATCTTTAGATACGTGATCAGTGTCAGCACCATCAATTATCCATGTGTTATTCGTGTAAGTAGATGGTGGACCGGTACCTGAAGTATTGATAAAAGATTCATTGTTACCATAATCCTTGCGAAGAAGGTCCATAATTTGGTCATACTCTTTTTTCATAAATTATTTTGTCTCTTGCCTCTCTTTATTGGAAGTGGCTAGAGAATTGGTAAATTTCTTTCATTTAGGCTTGACACCCTTACCATGAAATCTATGTCCACGAGGGAATCCAAGAAAAAAGAAGCAGCGCTTAATTGTGTGGCCATCCATGTCACAGTGGGAGCAATGAAAAATATCCTTTTGACCTCCACCGATCGAACGAGTTGAGCTATCACTTGTCGACTGGTTTTGCATTTTTGGATTAGGCTGACTTATACCTAGTGATATCTTACTTTGTGGCGACTTCGAGTTGTCTCTCATGCTGTAAAACAAGGTCGTGAACCTTCCGAGTGTCAGGAAAAGGATTCATCATGAGTATAGAACCACGAACCATTGCGAATGAGTCATTCAGCCCCATAAGAAATTGCATAACCCTCTTTTTCTCTTCTAGTTCAGCAAGATTCTTGAGGCCCACACAACTACATATGATTGGATCATGATAGGAGACTAATTCATCCCAAGGGCCTTCATCTTGGTGTAGTAAACAAAAACGGATCGATGTTCTTGTTGGTATTCTATGATCTCTTTGTGAATCTGATAAATTCTAGAATTGTTCTCTTGTGAGAATCTATCATGTAGATCATTCCACACTTCGACCGCAGTCTCTGTATAAATAACACTACTAGCAATATCAGAATGAACAGAATTAAGGATCTGAGATAGTACCATATGATTGCAACATTCCCATATTGAAAACTTGGCGTTGGTTTCTGCTGGTGATTTGACTGTCCCATTGATAAAGCCAATCTTATTCTTGGTGCTAAGAGCTATTCGCATCGCGCGGCTCCATTGCCCATAAGTATTTCCTTCAAGTAGTTTGGAGATAAGAACCAAACCAGGATGATCAGAATGATGTAAGGTAAGTGGATCTGATTCGGGGGTTCCCTTCTCCGTTTTCTTAGTTTCATCTCCCATAATCACAAGGAAAATAATTTCTCAGAACCTATGCTCCGATATCATGTTAGAAATCAGTATATAAATAATTAACTCCCAATAATTGAAGAAATAAAGAAGAACATTGTTTCAAAGAAGATAAAATTATTTATTGAATTGAAAAATGGGGTATTGTCCATGAAGTCCCGATTCATACATACTACATTAACAGTTGTTAGGTCTATTATGGTAATCTATATTATTATTCTAACATTTTCTTGAAGATAAGAACATAGATTCTATAAATTATTATTTGGAGTTAGATGCCTTTACCCTAACTTACATGTATTCTTCTATCCATGTTTCCCTTAAAATATTAATGGGAAGAAAGATAATAGATTGCCTAGATAAAGCTTATTTTTATGTTATGCATCACTACAATACTATCTCTAGTTTGAGTTGATAAATATATGGTCTCACATTACATAGAAGATGTTAACTAATAAGAGAAAATATAATTTTAATTGTAATTGATAAAATATATGGTCTCACATTACATAGAAGATGTTAACTAATAAGAGAAAATATAATTTTAATTGTAATGTGAAGTGATAATAGTAAGGGAAAATATGCTTTCTTTTAAAGACCTAGTTGTTGATGCTATAACTAAAAATAGTAATAGTCAAAGTTGTGATATTCATGTTGTTATTCTCTTCCTTTATGTTTTTATAAGGCTAGTTGAGAAGAATAAGAGATTTGTATATGGGAGGGGAAAACACCATTTTTTTAATTTGACGGTCATGGTGTTTGAGCAACTTACGCGCACATCGACTTCTCCATGAGCGATCTTTAGAGGTGCATTCGTTCATATCAGTCTGTGCATTTAAGAGTTATTAAACTCTCAGAATACTCTTCATAAGAATCAAACTTTGATCGATAATGCAAATGAGCACATTCTCTTACTAACAAGACTAACTTCTAGTGATTGGAGAAAACATCCTTTAATTGCTCGTGTTTTTATTTCTCTTTATTTTTCTTTTTTCTAAGCCCGCACGCACGCACACGAGCACACACGCATAATAAGAATTGACTAGTGTGTGTTTCATGATGTTGTCACGTCATAATAGTTATAAACATTATGACATTACTTGCTCTTATTTCAATTATTTTAAAACAAATATAACAAATATTACTATGTAGCATCCTAGTGTTGAGTATTATTATGATGTGACAATGCAAGTAACCTAAAATCGTATAACTATTTCATGTTTTGAAAATACACATTTTCTATTTATTCACATATCAATGATATCATGCATTATGTGATACCAATACACCTACACATAACATAGTGAATAAAAAAGTTGCTCAACAAAAGAAAATGTACATGATGTTAGGTAGGTAGGGTGGCCCGGTCATACAACCTCCTAAAGGCCAAATCTATATATGGATATCTTGTGATTTTCTTCTGGTCAAATTATGTGGAGCCCTCTCTTTTTGAATGAAATTCATAAAATAAAAGTTAGATAATGTTTGTTAGCAATCTATTGCATATGTTTCCAAATCATCCAAAGCTTGTGATTTTGTCTCATAAGATTTTCTTTTTTTTAATGACGATGTGATTGATTTACTAAGCAAGAATATTAACCCCAGAATATACAGTTAAACATTAGAAAAGAACATTGGAAAAATGAGTTACAAATTAGAGTTGAATATTAGAAAGTACAAATAAGAAGAAGAATATGGGAAAAAAATGAAGTCAAGAACATCCGAGGGGTCGAATTATGATCTTTTAATCCTGTGTTGTTCTCTTTCTTAAAAAAACGTGTATGGGTGGGTATTCTTTAGGACTATTAAACTTCATTTAATGGTCAGATCTTAAGATAATTTTTTGGGTTACAACTTTCACTTCTAATAAAAACAGCCCTCAAGTTTTATATCAATGAACAACACTCCCTAGACTTTCAACATTAGTCAATCACACACTGTTTTTTTCTTTTTTGGTGTTAAAATCCCGTAAAATTGACCATATGCATCATCTTCACCAAACTGTCCTTCACTTAAAATAGGAATAAAATCAACCACACCGCTTGACTTTCAGTAAAAGTGAAAGACACCACTCAACTATAAGTCTATAACCTCAATCAATCATGCCCCCTTCTTTTATTCTGGCATTAAATCCCTGTTAAAGCTATATTATTCTCGAAATTGTCCTTCACCTAAAAAATACAACAAGCACTCATGCTCAATTTTTTTTTGAAGGATGAAAACATATAGATGACTCGCGAGAAAAGGAGAATCGGCTTTATTTTTGTGATTTTTTTTAAAAACATAAATAGTAGGACTCGTGCATGTTTGAGAATTAGTCAATTAACATGGTTATTGGATAAGAAGGGAGTCAGAATTTGGGTTCAATAAAGTCACTAACATTATAATGAATACATTAATTGAAGATTTATAATAATTTATATAGTAATAATAATAAATAGATTTCCTTGTTATAATGTTGAAATTGTACTATATAGGATCCCTCTTTAAAAAATATTGAAAATGATTTTATTTGTGATATTTTCAATAAATAATTATCATATTAAGAATTAACTTCTCTTATTAAAACATATTCTAATTTATTTCTATAACTCTATTTATATGAATTTTTATGTTCTTGATAACATAAATATTAAAAAATGTTAATTTATATTTTTTTACAAACAAATTATTATTGACTTAAAGATAAATATTTATGGTATAAAATATCTTTTATATGTATGGATATTCATGTATTTTACATAATACTATAAAAATATTTTATTCTACTAATAATTAATAAAAAATATTATGAAAAATAAACTTTCATTTAAGAATTAAATGAGGAAATGTAAATACCTAATTTATAATATATTTTAATAACCATTAAAAGGTGAAAAGAGGAATAAAAAAAATTTCTCCTTTAAATCTCTTTTAATATAATGTATATATATATAGATTAGGTGGGTTGGGACGTGCTACAATAAGTCTTTAGTAGATATTTAAATACAAATTTGTTGTATAACAAATGCAATCAACTTCTTGCACCAATTGACCGCCTCCGGAAATATAGTTATTACAATTCTATAAAAAAATAATTATCGCAATTAGAAATTATATCTTTAGATAAACTAAACCTTCCATATTTCGTATAAGATGATATGCAGTTTGCTTCATTTTCAAGATTTTTGCATCGCATTAATTTCTATCCTAATAATTGAAGATTTAGATGCGTTTGAGGAAGTAAGATGCTTTATTAAATAGAAGTTAATTCCTGGATGAAAATACCTGATTTTGTAGGGAGGAAAATCAAATAGAAGTTAAACTTGTAGGGCTCGTTTGACAGTCTGTATTGAACAGTACTAAAATAGTATTGTCCGACGTTTAGTAAAAACATAAGACTCGTACTAACTAATACAGTAGGATTAAATAGTTTCACCCAAACCATATAACTTAGTCCCCTCCTTTAGGAGGGGACTAAACGGGACTAAAATAAAACAGAGAGATCCCGCGAAGACACCCTCAATGCGAAGACACGCCCTCGACGTGAAGACACACCCTCGACGCAAAGACAGATCCCGTGAAGATACTCTCGGCGACAGACCCTCGACGACAGACCCTCGACGACAGACCCCGATGCTGCTCAGACTCACCGATGAAGACTTCTTCATTTCTGCCAACACGAGGTAAGTATATCTTCCTTTTCTGCAATTGTTCTGTATTTCTTAGATCTACGTTCTAGTTGATGAGATCTGTGCTTGTTTCATGTTTTGTAGATCTGATTTTAGCTTTGAATGATTATAGTTTCTCTGTTTCACCGACGAAGACAGATCTGTGTTTTAGAAATGTTCTTCTATGTTTCACCTCGAAGACAGACCCTCTGTTTCTCTGTGTTTTTTGTTGGCTTTGTGAGAGTTTTGGTTTTACTGATTAATACTATGTTGAGATCTCAATTCATTTTCACTTAAGCTCGCCTTTGATTGATAAGAAGGCATAAATTAAAATATGTTACTGTAGATAAATCGCTTTCCTATTTTATTCTCTACTGATTGAACAATTATCAATTCAGATTATAGTAAATGCTCAATAGAGATTATGATCCCAGTTCCTTTGTTGATTAGCATTTATATTGTTAGATGGTATTTCTTTCAAATTTAGTGAAATATATATCCTGAGATTCAAGCATCTATTTTCAGTCTCAACTCCAGGAGAAGTCCAAATTCTTTAAAATAGGCACTCTTTTGAATATGGACAACTGGTGTCTTGATGACATGCTCAATAACATTGATAGGCTTTGTGATAATTGATATGAATTATTTCGTTAAAATATTTTTGTTTTGAATAGAGATGGATAAAAGGAAGCTTTTGATGCATCTTGTATTGAAGATGTGGCATTTGGAAATGATGAGTATGTTCATGATAGCACTGTGTATGATAGTTGATATGACAGAGAAGCATCATGAAACTTATTTGTTAGTTGATCGTATTTTTACTAATCGTGAAACACGACTACGTTATTTGAATAATATAATAGGAGATAGTGATACATCATGCGTGAATCAACTTAGAATGGATAGAAGAACCTTTTGTATCTTATCTGAATTACTTCATAATGATAGAAGAGTGAAAAAAGATGGTTTGGTTACCTTAGAGGAGCAAGTGTGCATATTCTTGCATATATTTGCTCATCATATTATTATTTATTGGTTGAATGGATGTTTATTTTATAGTTGAAAATGTTAAATAACATGTTATTGAGTTCTAAAGAGACTTGTGTAAATCAAATCATAACAAACAGTTTTACAATAATCCAGTACTATGATGTGTCAAACATTATACAAGTAATATCATTTTTTATTTAATACAGCACCAAACATTAGACAATATTATTTAATCTTGTATAATATAATACAGTACAATCAGAAAGATTTAATATAATATTATCTAATATTATTCTTACTATCAATCATATTCTTGTACGGTATGAATATCAAATGAAATAAGTAATCGACCTGTCTTTTTGTCCGAAATTTGTTCCCAGACTCCTAATGTTCAACAACGAAATAAGTAATCATTTATGGAAAAAGGGTGAGTTTTTACTTATGATTAAAATAAAATTTCCGTTTAGTAAGAATTCTTAGCTTGTTTGGTTGAAAAGAAAACTCGGAGAAAACAGGTCCTGGCTCAGAAATTCGTAAATTCATGTTTGATTTGAAAATTTAGGGGAAAACACAGAACGTCTTCCCTTCTTCATTTAGCTTATCAGAAATCTAATGAATCCACATACATTTCCTAACATTGGCAAATTGAACCAGAATATAGAAATACCCATAACCCAATTAGGAAATTCTTTGACATCTCCAAGAAAACGAAGGTAAATTTTCAAAAAAGTTTGTTTAGTTTCGTACATATGCTAAGGGAAAAAGAAAAGAAAAAATAAAAATACCATGGTAGAGGACGACATTTTAGATCAAAATTATGAATTCACCGTGTTTTCTTCTTCAGCCTTCTTGGCTTTGCACCCGGTACCAAGAAAGCGAAAACTAATACCCTACAGAACAGAGGAGAGAGAGAGAGACCTCGCAGTCGTCGCTGTCGGATACTCAGGGAGGAGAGTGACATTTGGGTGGAATTTGGGAACTGGGGGAGGAGGGGTGAGATATTGTGGGAATGTGGGGATGGTTAAAACTGAAAATAAAGGACTAAGAAAAGAAATTTAGGGGGTCATGGTTAAAAAATTAATAGGGTCAGAAATATAAAAATTTCCTCACTAAAAATTAATAACTTTTTTAGTTGGGTCCTCCCCCGCTGTTGAGCTTGTTTCAAGTGAATGTCAGTTTAGGAAATAAGATCGTCACATGCGTTAGGCCAATTTAACTGGGTTTTAATGATAAAGCAGACGGAGGGGTTGTGAATGATTAACGTTCAAAGTTATTTTTCAGACCTACCTCAAATTAGACAAACTTATAAGACCAAAATGTCACACACGTTAAGAGGATCTAAACAATCCCACCACTAGGAGAAGCTAAGCGCACCAATCTGTCAGCCACAACATTTGCTGATTGGGGAACAAAACGAACATCTAAGTTTGAAAAGGAGTTAGCCAGAACATGCCTCTGAGAATCCCTCTACGATCAGCCCCATAAATGGATCACGAAGAAACCTTGTATGCTAAATGGATCTCAAACGAACGCTTGTGGACTTCAAAACTTTTTAAAGTCCTTCAGAAAGTGGAGATTTTTCTTTGGAAAACTACAGTGGAGATTCTTCCTACCCATCTTTATCTAGCTAAGCAGGGGTGTTTGTTTGTTAGGATAAGTGGTTAAGGGGTTAGTTTAGTTCCTTAGGGGTATTTTTGTCTCGTGCCTTTTATTTTTCTTTATCTACGGCTAAACACTCTTGTATTGTACTCTTGGGTTTTGGCTTTGGTTGATGGTTAATGAGATAAATATAGTATAATCATTCTTGCTTCTCCTTCTTCTCGGCTTCTTTCTCTTTCTTTTTTCTTTCCTTATCTTCCTTCATGGTATCAGAGCTGGAACAGACAAGCGTCTTTATTCATGGCAGAAATTGAAGATAATGCTTCTCTTGAAATTTTTGACACCATCGAGATTTAATCTCATCCTGAACTACAAAATTCCCCAAAACGTGTGAACCAGAACGATTCCCCTCCTTCTCAAATTGTTTTAGAAACTCGAACTAATATCTCTGCTCAAAACCCAATCAAAATGACCAACACAAATTCATTTTCTTCATCTTCTTCTTCATCCTACTCCCCCATCTTCTTACTTTTCAATATCTGCAACATAATTTTCATCCGCTTAGATTCCAGTAACTTTGTCCCCTGAAAACTTTAGATTTCAGCAATTCTTAAAGCTCATGCTATATTCAGTTTCGTTGATGGAACAATCAATTGCCCACCAAAATTGATCAAGAATGAAGTTAGGAGAGAAGTTCTGAATCCTAATTTTGATCACTAGGTGTCACAAGATCAAGCCCTAATAACTTTAATCAACACAACTTTATCACCGACAGCATTATCATACGTTGTTGGATCAAAATCTTCGAAGGAGGTTTGGGACTCAATCGAAAGGAGGTTCACGTCCATTTCAAAAAAAACATTCTACATTTGAAGTCTGATATTCAATCTGTCTCCAGGAAGCCTACTGAGAACATGGACTCATACCTCTAACGAATTAATACAAAAAAAATTTTACTCTTGATTGCTACCACCGTATGAACTTCGCGTATCAAGGTCGTGGTTCGTCAAACAACATTCAAGATATGACTGCTATGAGCTCCGATTCAACACCTTCAGACAATCAGGTATGGATTATCGATATTAGGTGTAATACACACCTCACTCCCGATCTGCAAAACATCTTTTCTCCAACAGAATACTCGGGTGACGAATAACTTTTTGTTGGAAATGGTCAACGCCTCTCTGTTTCCCACAAAGGTTCTTCAATTCTTAAAACTCCCTTGGATTCTTTTTCTTTATCTCAAGTTATGTGTGTTCCTAATCTTGCTGCCAACCTACTATTTGTATATCAATTTAGGTTATAACATAATTGCTTATTTATATCAGATGATCCATATTTCTTTATACAGGACAAGAAAACAAATGATATTCTGCATAAAGGTCTCAGTGTGAATGGCCTTTACCGAATACCCACTTCCTTGCCCAAAAATATTACTGCATATCTTAGTTCTAAGAAAACGAATTCTTTATGACACAATAGGCTTGGACATCCGAGCTCCGTTATAGTTAGGAAAATTCTTGATTCTGCTGGCATTTTCTATAACAATTCTGATCTTGATTCTTGTATATGTGTAAGCTGCTTGATGAATAAAATGTCTAGTATTCCTTTTCCTGTATTTGTGTCCACTGTTTATGCTCATTTATCCTTTATCCACAGTGATGTTTATCGATCTTCCCCCACATCATCTCTTTTAGGCCGTAAATATTATGTTTTGTTCATTGATAATCTGACTCGTTTCACTTGGTTTTATTCAATAGTTAATAAATCTTATGTATTTCTTATTTTTAAGAAATTTAAATCTATGGTTGAAAACATATTTTCTACCAAAATTAAAATTTTCTAAAGTGATGGGGTGGAGAGTATAATAGTAAGTCTTTTCAAAAATTTTAAATGAATGTGGAATAATATATCAAAAGCCATGCCCTTACACCCCTCAGCAAAATATGGTTGCTGAGCGAAAACATAGACATCTTGTTGAGATGGGTTTAACTATGTTGCATCATGCATCTTTACCTCTAGAGTTTTGGAGTTTTGCCTTTCCTACTGCTATACTTTTTATTAATAGAATGTCTAGTACTAATACTGATAATATTTCCCCCTTTTCTCTTCTTTTTGGAAATAGTCCAAATTACAAAGACTTGCATGTTTTTGGTTGTGCATGTTTTCCTAATTTACGTCTTTATATGAACAACAAATTCTCTACTAAATCTATTGAATGTGTATTTGTTGGATATGGTGTCAACCAAAAGAGATATCTATGCTATGACTATCATAATAAGAAATTTTATACTTCTAGAAATGTGATTTTTGTTGAAACGCAATTTCATTTTTCTATCAAGAAGAGTTTGACAGATTCTTGTTCCAAGCTTCATAATGATTTTTGTTGAAACGCAATTTCCTTTCAAGGTACAACACTCTCTTGCCCTTATTGTTAGGGGTTATGCTCTCAAAACATGTGTATTGATATTTTAATATGAAATTTAAATAGGATTACATTTTTCTTATAATTGTTCTTTTAAATTATTGTTAAATAATTTATATAAATATCTGAAAATTCTATATTCATTAATGAGACTATAATCTTGTATTAGTACGAGAGGATTAAGATCATAGATAATGAATAAAATTGTCAGCAACATATTAAAGTATGAAATCTTTAATGAATTATTGTTAGTATGGTTCACTAAACATTATGAATGTGTGTGATCTAGATCGGAATCATTGATGTGGATAGACATCTTAGTGAATGTACTTTATATAATAAGATTATATACGACGGGACCGATGTGAATTAATATCTTTATTAACGTGTCGTTTATCATAAAAATTTAGTACACATCAATTCGATGATCATATGTAAATCAGTCTGAATCCTGAGTAGTCATGAACTCCTATTTATGTCTACTAGATCTTTTAATTCACTCGTTAAGGTATGTTTGTTAATCAGGCTAGTGACTTTTATTTTAGAGATTCAATGATGTGGATGGCTGGGAACATGATCTTACAAGATTTTGAATCTAAGTTTTCCTAACAGATCGTATATTGGCTTCCTTAAGTGTTAATTCTGAAACTGAATGATTATTGAGCTCAAATTTATAATAAGATTATAAATTAGTCATTCATTAGTGGATTAATGGTACTTAAGGATCAATAGGTAATTAGAAGAAAATAATAATTTTGACCAGTTCTAATTTATGAACCAATAATTGGAGGACATAATTACATGAAATGATTATGTCAGTGGACTACATGAGAATACTCTGTAAATACATTCTATAATCTCTAAGAGTGTCATTTCATATTTATAGTAGAATAATAATGAAATTAATAAATAATATTATTTAATTAAAGAGTTTAATTAATAATCAGATTTATTGGAGCTTAAGATTATAGGTCTATCATCCCCAAGTCATCACTCTACTACGTTGTCTAGGGTGTGAGTATTTTAGGACATGAAAAAAGGCTGACTTGCATAAAAAATATTTTGGGGTATGTATATAATTATGAGATAATTATGTGCGATTAATTAATTAAATTATTTATATATTTAAATATAATTTTCAGAAATTATATATATATATATATATATAATTATCATTTTTAATTATCGATAAGTGAGACACAGAATATCTCATTTGTGAAATTAGATAATTAAATTATTATTAGATAATAATTTAAATTAACAAAATCTATTATTTGTGAAATAACATAAAAGTTAGTTGATAAAGATAATCAGATATGTTAATTTTGAATTAACTGATATCTAGATAATTATCTAATTAAAATAAATATTCAATTCGCAGTAATTGTCACGTGTCAATTACTAATAGGGTATCAGACATCGACATGGACTATTGTGGTGCCACATGATACTACACTTGGTAATTTTATAATTAAATATTATTTTAGTTTATTCTTAAAAATCTGATATGCCATTATCTAGAATGTATATAGATATTATTTTAATGACCTTAGTGGCTGAAAGAATATGAGAGAATCAGTTGATCAGATGATCAGTTCGCCAATCAAAAGTTGAATTGAGAACACGGTTGGTGTCAGAGAAATTTGCTTCAGTGATTAAACGTTAATCAAATCTCTAAAAGAATAATCATCGCGTTCTTTTAGAGAATGGTTTCACTAAAGTCCTTCTCAGTAAATCTCTAATTCTCATGTATTGAGAACATCTAGAGATAGAAAAAATGTCTTGTAATATTCTATGTGACCACACACGTCCTAGTGCATTGAGAATTGACTTGGAAGATCTTGGTGTGGATCTCGGAGTGTACTGATCGTTGGAATGATTTTGTGGGAACGGAGAATTGATCGATTTTTTGCAAGGACACTTGATATAAACTATAAGAGGTATATGATTCCTAACTTTGTATGTTATAGATTTGAATTATAAATATATAATAGATTTTGACTCATTGAAAAAGAGTTTTCAATAAAAAAATTTATTTGGTTATCGTGGCGTTACGGAAGTTTTATTTTATTAAAAGATTCAATTTTATTAAAATTTTATTTTTTCAAAAGGTCAGGCGCCTCCACGCTTCAGCTGCGCACACGCCACGACGACCAACAAGTGGTATAAGAGTAATCTTTATATATTTTTATGTTAACTGTTCTGCGGGTTTTCTTGCATTATTCATAAAATATGAGATATATATGATGATGGATGGTTATATTTTTTTAATGTATGAAAAGTAATGGATCGTTAATTGTATGGTGATTATTGGGTTAGACTTTGTTTTATTTTTTTAGATCATGTGTAAGCCGAATTGAGGTGTAGGAATTTTTGTAATTTCATTTTGAATATTATTGTTATTATTCCGAACTCGAGAAGATGAAAAAAGCACGAGACGAATGGCATAAATTTATTGTTCACGCGAAAACAATGTTCATTCGTGAAAACATTGTTCATCCTCGAAAACACTATTCGCGCCAGAAATCTACTGCTCCACACGGAGGTGAATAGTGCCGGCGGTGAACAGTGGCTGCCTGGTGCGGCAAGCGGCTGGCGACGGTGAGACGGGCAGCGGCTGTGATGGGCAGCGATCGGAGAGTCATATCATTGGTGACAATTGTTACACGTTTTAGGAAAGTTTTCAACAAACCATGCAACCAACTCTATCACCTAAGTGTTTCATTAAAACCTAAACTCTTTAAATTATTCATTTAAATTTTGAAATTAATGTAAGTTTAAAATAATTGTTAGTTTAAAATGATTGAGTTTGACCAAAGTTTGACTAAATCGAATAAAATATTTATTTGACTAAGTCAAAGTCAACTGTATTAAAAGAAATAATTATAGAAATTATTTTTATTAAGAAAAATTGTTTTTCTAATTAAAAAAGTTTTGTTCAAAGCTTGAAAATTATGAAGATGGACATCAGGAGGAGATGACAATATTTGGAAAATATGTATTCTTGAAATCCGCTTTGTAATTTTATTTCTTTATTTCAAGAGTTATAATTTAGAAATATCTAATAGTCACTTAGTCTATTATTATTTTATTTAATTGTTAAATAACTGCTTAATTGTTATGTTTGATAACATGTCCGTGCATTAGTCGATCATATGCCATACATGAAAACTCACACAGTTTTATATAATCATGCTTCTCATATGTAAAAACATGATTTATTAGGAATGTCCTAATATGTTTATATGTATTGCCTTACGAAATCAATTGCATGTAAACTGCTATATTTGAACAAGTTAAAGTTTGGTATCACACCACACTAAAGGCTATAGTCACCACACTAAAGACTATAGTAACATTTAGGTTAATCGACTTTAGTAAAAGATTTTTATTAATGTTTGATGAATATAATTAATTAGTTAATCTAAATTCACCTAATTATGACTTAGGTGCTTTAGAAAGTTAAATGAAGACCAATGATATGAGATTAACTGATAATTAAATATTCATAGGGTTATTATTTTAACAAATTTTTAAATATCAAATTAATTGATTAGTTAAAATAGAAACGCATTATCCTAAAATAGTGAGTGAGAGAAGGTTAACATGTCAATGTAACATGTGGTCTCCATCATTAGTACAACACTGTGAGGTGCAGTGAGGGTCTCGACATGGCCTTGTTTTCACCCCCTAAGGAAGGTTTCGAGCTGTACCAATACCAAGGTTGGACTTCTTAAGAAGATAGGAGGAATTGACGTAATTTATTTTGACCGACTCTAAGGCGGCATATTTCAAATGAAATCATGAAATCTGAAATGATGGGCTACACTCACAAAATCATAATTAAGCTTTAATGTGAATAGTTATGACTTGACCAAACATGCGATATCTTATTGTTAAAAGAGAAAATGTGAGATATTTTAAGTTTTAATTAATAAGAATGAGAAAGTCTCATAGACAGTCTAAGGTTAATCTGACCGACCCTAAGACGACACATTAATCGTTGGGTTGTTTTATCGTGATTAGTAAATGCTAAAATTATATGTATTATGATTGCATTCATGCATCACATTTTCTTTTTGAATTCTAGATATTTATCAATTCTATTGAATCATGTATGTTTTAAATTTCAGTTATCAATATTATGTCTACCATGGGCAACCCTGTTACTGCTTTACTCGCTCTTGAGGAATTGAATGGTGATAATTTCGTACGTTGGAAATTAAATATGAACTTAATGCTGGTTTGTGAGAATCATAAGTTCATTCTTACTGAGGAATGTCTTGAGGAGCCTGCTGTTAACGCCTCTAAGAATGTTATGAACAAATATGATGCTCGGATCATATCAAACAACAAGGCGAAGTGCAACATGCTTGTGTGCATGAATGATGTTCTGAGAACCAAGCATGAAAGCATATAGACTTCCTATGAGATTATGAAATCTTTAGAAGCAATGTTTGTGCAGCAGTCCGATCAAAGTCGTCATTAGGCAACTAGGAGTTATATGACAACTAAGATGAGGAAGGGTACTTCTGTTCGAGAACATGTTTTGACCATGATCAACATAATGCATGAGACTGAAGTACATGGGGCGACCATTCATGAGCAGACTCAAGTTAACATTATACTAGAGTCGCTCACAACAGATTTTTATGCGTTCACGACCAACTGCGTTATGAACAAGTTACAATTCAACATGACTTGTAGACTGCAGACTTTTAAGTCACTCAACCTTAAAATGACCAAAGAGGGAAAGGTAAATGGTGTCGAGCAAAAGCCTTCTTCTAATACTGTTAAGAATAAGAAAATGAAGAAGAATAATGGTAAGGACAAAAGTAAGAACAAAAGAGTAAAGAAAGCCAAGATATCGCCGAAAGCCAAAAAGAACAAGAAAGACAGCATGCCCAAAGGAAAGTGTTCCCACTATGGGTTTAAAGGTCATTGTAAGAGAAACTGTAACAAGTATCTCTCTGAGCTGAAAAAGAAAGGTAAATATGTTTTACTTGTACTTGAAGCTTGTTTAGAGGAATATGATTTGTCATCCTAGATGCTTGATTCAGGAGCTATTAACCATGTATGTTCTTCTCTGCAGATGACTGATTCGTCGAGGGAGTTGGATGATGGCAAGGTCATCTTGAGAGTTGGCAGTGATGCGCTTGTGTCAGCTAAAACATTGCGGACAATTCGTTTACTTTTTAGATATAATTACTTAGTTGTGAACGATGTTTATTATATTCCTGGTTTTTCAAGGAATTTGATTTTTCTTTCATTTTTGTAAGAATAGTTATGAAAGAGTTTATTATTTCTAAGAATGGATTCGATATTTGTCACGCTAAAATTATAAACAGAATGTATATGCTTAAACCGACTGACCGCGCGTTAAATAATTCTAAATTATTTAAACTTAAAAATAACAAACGAGAAAGAGATTATCATGGTGATAACACATATTTATGACATCTTAGGTTGGGACATATTAATCTAGATAAGTTAAACAGGTTAACAAAATATGGTGCTTTGAGAGAGCTAAAATTTGGAACTCTTTTTGTTTGTGAATATTATCTAGAGGGTAAAATGACCAAGAGACCTTTCACAAGAAAGGGCCAAAGAGCCAAAGATCCACTTGAGTTAGTACATAGTGATGTATGTGGATCGATCAATGTACAAGCTAGAGGTGAGTATGAGTATTTTGTCACTTTCATTTACGACTACTCAAGATATGGTTATAGTTATCTAATACATCGAAAGTCTGAAATTTTTGGAAAGTTTATAGCCTTCAAGGCTGAAGCTGAAAAGTAATTAGGTAAATCATGAAAACCCTTCGATTCAATCGAGGTGGTGAATACTTAGATTTAGAATTCAAGGATTATTTGCTGGAGTGTGAAATATTATCCCAACTAACATCACCTGGAACACCACAACAAAATGATGTTGCAAAGAGGAGAAACTGAACCTTATTAGATATGGTTAGGTCGATATTAAGCTACTCATCATTGTCACTTACATTTTGGGGATATGCACTACACACAGCAACTTATATTTTGAACGTAGTACCCTCTAAGCATGTAAATAAGACGCTTTTAGAGTTATAGAATGACTCCAAACCTGGTTTGCATCATTTCTGTGTATAGAGGTGTACAGCTCACGTTCTTAGACCCAAGACAGGAAGGTTAGACTCAAGTTTTGAGGTATGCATATTTGTTGGCTATTCCCTAGAGACTAGAGGTGGGTACTTTTATAGTCACAATGATCAAAATGTGTTTGTTTTGACAAATTCAACATTTCTTGAGCGTGACTATATGAAAAACTACAAACCTCATAGCAAAATAGTTCTCAAGGAATTAGTGACTAATAAGATCAGACCTCCTTCAATTTCTACGGATAAACGACAAACCAGAGAAACCATATTTTCTACAAAAGAAACCCCAGGTGCAACGTCGTAGTCGGAGGGTTGTGATACAACCAGTTCGCTACGACTTAGAGGCACTTGTCCTAGTGTCAGACACATATAAGGACGATTCATTATCTTATGAAGAAACAATGGGTGATCCTAGAAAGGAGAAATTACAAGATGCCATGAACCAGGAAATAGAATCTATGTATTCTAATTTTATCTAGGAACTTGTAGATCCACCTGAAGATGTCAGGTCCATTAGATGTAAATGGATCTTGAAGAAGAAAAGAGGTGCAGATGAGAAAGTAGAGAGTTTCAATGCTCATTTAGTAGCCAAGGGCTATACACAAAGGGAGTGAGTCGATTATGAAGAGACATTCTCCTTTGGCCATGCTAAAATCCATTCACATCCTTTTGTCTATAGCCGCTATTTTTTACTATGAGATACGGCAAATGATCAAGACAACTTTTCTGAATGACTCTCTTGAAGAAAGCATCTATATGATGCAAGCAGAAGGGTTCGTACCAAAGGGGCAAGATCAGAAACTATGCAAGTTGCTTAAATCCATTTATGAATTAACTTAAGCATCTAGATCTTGGAATCTTACCATTGATGAGATTATAAAGTCTTATGACTTCAAGCAAAATGTTGACGAAGCCTGTGTTTATAAATATACCAAAGATAAGATAGTGGTTTTATTGGTTTTTTATGTTGATGATATTCTACTAATTGGGAATTATGTAGAAACTTTGTCAAAGGTAAAGAAATGGTTAGCTAAGAATTTCAAATGAAAGTTTTGGGAGAAGCAAACTATGTTCTAGGCATCCAAATCCTAAGGGATAGAAAGAATAAGTTCTTAGCACTTTATCAGGCATCTTATATTGATAAGATATTGGAGAGATTCTTTATGGAATTCCAAGAAAGGTCAACAACCTACCAGGCATGGAATTTTCCTCTCCAAGGAACAATGTCCTAAGACACCTTAGAAGGAAGAGGATATGAGAAAGGTTTCCTATGCTTCAGCAGTTGGAAGTCTCATGTATGCCATGTTGTATAGGAGACCGGACATCTGTTATGCAGTGGAAATTATCAGTTGCCAATCAAATCCAACTTTGGAACATTGGATTGCAGTAAAGTACATTTTCAAGTATCTTAGGAGAACGAGAAACTATATCCTAAGAGAACGAGAAAATATATACATGAACCCCACTGGATATACTGATTCTGATTTTTAATCAGACAGATACTGTCACATCTGGATCAGTATTCACTCTAGGTGGAGAAGCTATAGTCTAGAGAAGTATTAAACAATCTAGCATTACAGATTTCACTATGAAAGCCGAATATATAGCGACTTGTGAAGCTGTGAAAGATGCGGTATGCCCCAAAAGTTATATTTTGATCTGAAAGTAGTTCCAGATATGAACAAACCAATGATCACGTACTGTAATAAAAGTGAGGCGATAGCAAATTCCAAGGAACCCAGGAGTCACAAGAGGGGCAAACACATAGAGAGGAAATATCATCTTATAAGAGAGATCGTGCATCGAGGGGATGTGACTGTTATGAAGATAACATCGGAACAGACTTTGGCTGATCCTTTTACAAAGACACTTCCTGCGAAGTCATTTAAGGGCCACGTGCATAACATGGGATTAAGAGAGATGCCACATTTACTCTAGGACAAGTGGGAGATTGTTGAGGGTTATGCCCACAAAGCATGTGTATTGACATTTTGATATAAATTTTAAATAGGATTACATTTTTCTTATAGTTGTTCTTTTAAATTTTTGTTGAATAATTTATATAAATATTTAAAAATTCCATACTCATTCATGAGATGATCTTGTATTAGTACGATAGAATTAAGATCATAGATAATGAATAAAATCATCAGTAACATATTAAAGTATGAAATCTTTAATGAATGGTTGCTAGTACGGTTCATTAAACTTTATGAATGCGTGTGATCTAGATCTAGATCATTGATATGAATAGACATCTTATTGAATGTACTTTATAAAATAAGATTATATATGATGAGACCGATGTGAATTAATATCTTTATTAATGTGTCGTTTATCATAAGGATTTAATACACATCAATTCGATGATCATATATAGATCAATCTAAATCTTGATTAGTCATGAACTCCTATGCATGTCTACTGGATCTTTATTTCACTCGTTAAAGTTTGTTTGTTAATCATGTTAGTGAGTTTTATTTTGGAGATTGAGTGATATGGATGGTTAAGGACATGATCTTATAAGATTTATAATCTAAGCTTTCCTAACGGATCGTATATTGTTCCCTTATGTGTTAATTCTGAAACTGAATGATTATAGAACTCAAATTTATAATAAGATTATAAATTAGTCATTCACTAGTGAAATAATGGTACTTAAGGATCAAGTTATAATTAGAAGTTTAAAATGGTAATTTGAGCAGTTCTAATTAACAAAGTAATAATTGGTGGACATGACTAGATGAAATGATTATGTCAGTGGACTATATGAGAATACTTTGTAAATACATTATGTAATCTCTAAGTGTGCGATTTCATATTTATAGTGGAGTAATAATGAAATTAAAAAATAATACTATTTAATTAAAGAGTTTAATTAATAATCTGGTTTATTGAAGCTTAGGATTATAGGTACATGGTCTCCAAGTCACCTCTATACTGCGTTGTCTAGAGTCTTAGTATTTTAGGGCATGAGAAAAGGACTGATTTGCAAAAAAAAAATATTTGGGGCAAGTACATAATTATGAAATATTTATGTTAGATAAATTAATTAAAAATTAATTAATTGAATTATTTATATATTTAAATATAATTTTTGAAAATTATATATAAATAATTATCAATTTTTTTAATTATCAATAAGTGAGACATAATATCTAATTTGTGAAATTAGACAATTAAATTATTATTGGATAATAATTTAAATCAACTAAATCTGTTATTTCTGAAATAACATATTAGTTAGTTGATAGGGATAATTAGATTTGTTAATTTTGAATTAACTGATATCTAGATAATTATCTGATTCAAATAAATATTTAATTCACAGTAATTGTCACGTGTCAATTACCGATAAGGTATCAGAAATTGACATGGACTACTGTGGTACCACATGACACTATTGTAGTGAGTGTGGAATACTGTAGTACTACGTGACACTACAGTGGTGTCATGAGGCACAGTGCCGTGAGGAGGTAAAGGCACTAAGCGCCAAGTGTTTTGAGATATCAGGACTCTATATTCATCATTTATAGCCTTGGTCCAATCTACACTTTTGGAGGCAATGGTAAAACTAGTTGGCCCGTTGTTAGAACCTAAATTTGCCGCACTAAGGGTCATTTTCTTAGAAATTCTGGATTTGGACCTAGTTTGCATGAGATGAGTATTAAGGGTGTTAGAAATAGGTCTAGTCTCGTTAGTTGGAGAGGAAGGTAAAGGTTGATCAATTCTAGCATGTAGAGAAGGATCAGTGGCAACAAAATACATCTCAGAGTTAATTATATCATCCAAAGCAGATCTAGCACCATTCAAATTATAAGTGTCAATGACATTATCGGCTAAAATAGTAGCATGAGCATCAGAAAATTCAGTATGTGTAACAGAATTAGGAGAATTATGCATAGTATTCAGAAAATTAGGTTGCATAGATCACAAAAAAATAGAAGGCAAAGAATCATTATGCATAGAATCTTTTTTATAATCAAAAGACATGGAAAAGGCATTTTTGAAACTATTAAGTATAGGACCAGAATCAACATGATGTATAATAGGATCAGTAGAACTGACTTTCCCAAAATGCAATAAGGCCTGATTAGTAGCTAAGTGTTATCACCAAAGGGAATGGTTAGACTACAGTGAAACTTTTAGCCCCATTATAAAGAAACCCACCATTCTGATTTTACTCTCTTTGGTTGCCAATTTTGGATGGAAACTTAGTTAGATGTAAAGAATGCTTTTTTTCCATGGAAACTTGTCTGAAGATGTTTAAATGCCTCAACCTCTGGGTTTTGTTGATAAAATTCACCCAGATTATGTGTGCAAGTTGAATAAGTCATTGTATGGTTTAAAACAAGCTCCAAGAGCTTGGTTCGAGAAATTTACTTCGCACCTTTTATCTATTGGTTTTGTTGGATCTCGAGCTGATAGCTCCCTATTTATTCTTGCTTCGGGTTTATCTTTAACCTATATCTTATTATATGTGGATGATATCATATTATATGTTGATGGCCGTTAGCTTAAGTTAATTATAGGATGTAGTGTGTTTTGTGCTTTTGCAGTGGGATGATTATAAGTTAATTAGAGCTGCGATTTTCTATCTGGGCATTTGATCAAATAGGAGTTCGGGTGTGCGCATGGCTAGTCTGAAGAATGGGTTTCGTAGTGGGGGATGGTGCCAATGACTTCTTTGCTACCTGGTCGGATAAATGTGCATATTCCTTATGGGGTGGCTTGGTATCGAGTATGGTCGCTGCTAATAGTTGGTATCCTCTTGAGGTGGGTATCCTTAAACTCACTGTGGATGCTCTAATTGGCTTGACTGGAGGAACATGTCTTGATTGTTAGGGACGTTGAGTTGCCTTTAATGGAGGAACATGTCTTGATGTAGTTGTTAGGGACATTGAGTTATGTTTGCTTTCTTGAAATATGTGTCAGGAAACATCTGGACCTTGGCAGTTGAAGCTTATGCTTTCTTCATTATGCTTTGGACATTCTTAAACAAAGGTGGTGTTTATTTTTTTATATAAGTTTAGTGGTGATAAGAATCAGTAGGTACACTACGGCATCCCAATCAGGTTGAAACTTTCACAACACTTTCATTATTTAACCCAACCCAACATGTTATTAAAATAGAATAAAAGAGTCAACAAAATAAAACATAAAGAAAAAAATCAACATCACCTAAAAGAAAGCATGTTATAAACATCATCGGAAATAAAAAAGAATAAAAGTTTAGAGCATTCCACCACCCAGTTGGAGTGACTATGCAATTCGGTTACCCTCTCGATAAATGTGAGTGACAATAAAGTTCATATGATCGATTAAATTTAAACTTCTATCACAAACAATACGCTAACGACCCAACGCCAAATGACCTTTCGAGATATAGAACGAATGATTGGCACCCCATAAACATAATCACTTTCCAATCATAATTATCTCCATTTGAAGGTCAAAGCATAAACAATCGCATGGCTAGCACCAGCCAACTCAGTCTCGAAAGTAAAATATACGCCAAGTTGAATAACGTAACAACCCTTAACAAATCCCCTAGATGATCAGAAAAGGCCTCCACAACCCGCAAGCCTAGGACCACGAAAAATTCACTCCATATGTATTCACATTGATCCAATCTGATGAGGGAGGTTGCCAAAAAACTTCCAATATACGCGAAGCTCTGGACGGACGACCTGGAACATAAAGCTGTTGAAGTGTCAAAAGCTCCTCAATTGAGCTCTACATCGTGCCAATATTAAAGGAGTATGATTCACGAACTAAACACCAAAGCAAGGCAAGAGCTTCAACAAAGACAGTTTTCTACTCACAAACGTGGTTTGATGACGAAAACCACACCACCGAAAAGGTGCTAATAATGGACGTCTACCATAAAGCTTTTAGTTGCGTGCTAGATGAAATCTTCATCGCCGCTTGCCAAAGATCTAAGAAAGTTAGTGTCAAGCTTGATATCCTTCTTAAACACATTCAGTACAACATCCCACAGCCCCCAAGAAAAAAGAATATTTTATAAACAGATGACGTATGTAACACCCTGAAGACCAATTGAGGTTATTTCTGTAATTTTTAAAAATAACGTGGAATCCCTGTCTATTTTTTTTTTAAAATCACTTCATGATTTTGTGATATTTACTGAAACAACACATTTATTAGAAAAGAACTCAAACACGTTTCTAAAATTTAAGATCAGAAATTCATAGAAAAACTTCATTAAGCTTAAATAATAATTTGAAGATTTTTCATAAATAACAAATGAAAATCAACTTTAAAATAGTAAATTACTCAATTAATTAAACTTAATTTCTCATATCTTGCCAGAACATCTAATCAGACTCTTCACATTCATCATCTAAAAACTTAATATAAAACGGGGTGAATATAAAATATATTTATTAAGTAAAATTTTACACATACATAACAAACGCGTGCGCATCCAATTCTATTTAAATCATTAACATAAGCATTGAGTTTGACATATACTTTATAAATCATTTTCGCGTTATTTTCTTTGCTTTATATTTTTCATTACATTCATTCCATGCGACTTTCACATTCATTTATTTACTTTAGACATCTTTACGTTTTCCATTGCATTATTTCTTTACATTATTATGTGTAATGTTTAGCCAATCAGACGTAGTGTGCAATTATTACAGAAACTTGTTCGGCTACCAGATCCTTGGTAGTATCGTTGGATAAGTCAAACAATCATTCATTAACATTAACATTAACCATTAACCATTAAATATTATCGGGTATGCCGGTCTCCCGCATAAACATACACCTGGTCTTTTGAATATTGAATGATTTATTTATTATTTTCATTTTATAAAGTGTAGCGCGAGAGAAGATACATATTCTCATTCATTACCATAAAAATATGCATGTCATTAACAACACAATAATATACAATTAAACATTTACTCACAATTAAATCACCACATAAGTGAAATTCACTTACAAAGAAACAAACAAGAGTACCACAGAGAATCACACATCATAAATTTCAGAGTATGACAATCATTATGTTTACGTAAAATTCTACTTACCTTGAATCCAAAGTAGCTTAAATAATCAACTCAAAAATTATTAATTTTCGGAAGGTCCAAATAATGTAATAGATTCAAACTTACATCCATTTTGCTCCAACACTTATGTAACATTTGAAGATAACGATATTTATCATTTAAACTTCTTCAGGTAAATTTAAAATTTTAAGATCTTATGAGCATTTCGGTTACTTACACATACGATGTCCAATCTGAACACAAGAAGTACTAATGTGTAGATGGTGACAAGATGAATCTAAAAATGACATTCATTTCGAATTGGTACGCTAGAGATACCCGGATCAGAATCTCAAAGTTTTTGATGATATTTAATTATTCTGACATCCAAATGAAGGAACTGAGGCCAGATAGAGGGTGGAAGTGGAAGAGGTTGATAAGAGGAGTCGGTTGATGGCAGTGGCCGGCCGGGAAAGTCATTGGACAGTGAAAAACATCACTAGATGAAACTTTATTTCTTTACTGTATATGTGTCGGTGGTCGGATGGCCATGAGAATGATCTTGATAAAAATTAATAACGAGAGCTTTCTGTTGATTCCAAAATCATCATGATAAAACCATCGGAGAGAAATATATCATATGTTGGATATGATATATTTTTTTCTTCTATTTTATTTTTTCTTCTCTTTCTCTCTCCTCCCTCCAAAACCCTAATAGGCGCCCTTTTCTTCTATTTTATTTTTTTATTGTTATTTTCTACTAAAATATCTTTATACTCAATTTACAATATTACTCTAACTAAGAAAATCTTTAAATTGATGTATCTTTTTCATCTTAGCTTCAAATGATAAAATAAAAGTACCGTTAAATTCATCTTATCGAGCTCTTCAATTCGAGTATAATATTGAACATAAAAATCTTATATTCATAATAATCTTTAAGAACACCATAGTCATTTCCATTTTTATAGCCAATATATGTATATCTTAATGTTGTATCTCATTAATTTGTACTCATCTGACAACAACTTAAGCTGTGATCCAATAAGAAATTCTCACATGTTTTCCAAAATAATAGGATAATCATTCAATCTCACTCTAATCTTACTCTTAGAGTTTTAATATGGTTAATAAATTCTTGGGATATTACAATGTAAGTCCTTATCTACTACACAATAAACATGACACCGGGAAGGAAAAATATAATCACGAGCACGAGACACAGAATCAGTAATCATATTTCCATAGCACAAGCGTCAAGTGAGGATAGTCCGAGAGGGTGGAATAAATGACTTTCAAACTTTCTTAACTCAACAAACAGAATTCCCAACATCAGTAAGATAATTCTATGCAGCTTTACGTGAAGGAAAACTTTACATAACAGACAACTTTAAGGGGGTGCTTTAAAAAATAACAATTTTTCAATAGATTTAGGTAAATAGTAGGTTTCCAGATTAGTCATTAATTTTGGACTAAATTGACCATCATCTATATATAACATGTTTGATATTTAACATTTACCTTATCAGAATTCGTCAACAGCTGATTATGACGTGAGACTAAAAATCTGTTATTTACCTTATCAGAATTAGAATCAATCATTGAAACTAGAATATTTGCTTATCAGAATTAGCTAAAAAAATGAAACTATAATCAATCATTGATTATCATATGAATTGAAAGACAAAAAATTCTAAAATATTTAATTAAATGCAAGGACCTTACAAAATCTGATTATAAAATATATAAATCTAAGTTTACAATCGTCAACTGTAAATTCGTCAATAGCTGGTTGATGACGTGACACTACAAATATGCAACTTACCTTATCAGAATTAGAACCAATAATTTAAACTAGAATATTTCCTTATGAGAACTAGCTAAAAAAGGAAACTAGAATCAATCATTGATTATCATATAATTTAATTAAAAATTAAAATAATGTATGAATCAAAAGAATAAATTTTGAAATATTTAATAAATGTAAGGACCCCACCAAAACTAATTATCAAATTTGTAAGTCGAAATTTAGAATCGTCAACTACAAATTCATCAACAGCTGATTCATGACATGACAGTAAAAATCTGTTATTTACCTTATCAGAATTTTAATCAATAATTGAAACTATAATATTTGATTATCAGAATTACCTAAAAAAGAAAATTATAATCAATCATTGATTACCATCTACTTTAATTAGAAATAAAAAATCCAAAGTAAACCCATTATAGGGATCAACACCGGCTTCCAATAGCCCATCTCTGACTGCCGATTGCCAATTCTTGAGCTCCGGCCTAAAGACGATAGCCCTCTCAACCCACCAAAGGGGCTAAGACAAAGTGACCCCTTATCCCAATACCTTTTCCTCTTAGTGGCAGAGGGTCTCTCAGCCCTTCTTTAGGCAGGTCAAAGCATCGGCCAGATCCATTGTCCTAAGTTCTGCAGAAATGGCTTGTCTCTTTCTCACTTATTTTTTACAGACGACAGTATGGTCTTTCTTAGGGCTGACAGAAGGAATAGTCAGGTCATCCATAAGATTTTATCCATTTACTCCCGCACTTCAGGGCAAATAATCAATTTTGAGAAGCAAGTGATACCGTTTTCTCCTAACACCCCTCTGAATCATAGAAAGGAGATTGTTGATTCGTTGGGTATGAGATGGTCTAGATTTCATGGGATGTACCTGGGTCTCCCCTACATCACATGAGCCAACAATAAGCATCTTTTCGAGTTTATCACTAGCAAGGCTAGATTTCTCGTTGGTAATTGGAAAGACAAGCAGTTCTCTACGAGGGAAAGAGATTCTAATGAAAGTAGTGGTTCAAGCGTTGCCAACTTACTCTATCAATGTCTTTCGTCTGCCCAAGTCCTTTTATCATGACCTCAGCTCAGAGATGGCGAGATTTTGGTGCGGCTCCTTGTTGGAATTATATCAATAAAGTAGGGTGTAGTAACTATTTATGAGTATTTAGTTATTTCTCAAGAGTGAAAGTTTTTCTATTAATTAAAAAGTGTTTATAATTTACTCAAGTCCTGGAACTATTGTCAACGTAAGAAGAGTAAAGACATAGGAGTCTTCTAGAAAAACTGTTCTAAAATAGTTTAAAATGTTATTCTCAGTCTTGGGATCGACTGGACAATCGAGTCTGATTACGACTGTTAGGTTGAATCAAAGGATGTCGGTCTTGAGGCATGAGAGTGGAGACTATAACGGTTGACCTAGACATGTTATGGACCTTGTTGAATAGACCAGTAACCAATTATATAAGAGCAAAGTCATTTATCTAGCTTTAAATCTAATTGTTACACCTATAAGAGTATTTTCATAATTACCTTAATTCTGAGGTGAATACAAAACTTGACTTAGTTAGTTACAATATTTTATATGTCAAAAGAGTGAGTTCGAATTTCTTGACAATACATCGACTGTTGGGATCTTGATTCAACAATGTTGGAGTTACGTGATTCACAGATATGAAAATTCGTGGCGAGATTATAAATGCAACAATATTATCACCTTATGCTTTATTGATGAGTGTGTGAATAAATAATCTTGGCCAAGTATTCGATGAAATGAATCATTGAATAAGACATGGTGAATTGTATGAGACAATTCACTATCATGTCTTTCTTATTCACAGTCAATAAAAGAGTTAAAGAAATAATAACTAGATGTGTAAAATGGTAATTTTATATCCCGCTCTTGTTACTGATATTCGCGAATGGTATTATGTTAAAATATTTTTTGAACCGTGAAATAAAAGAGTTTATTTGCACCAACAAAAAATATAGCGCACATGAATTGAAAATTGATTCAGCATCATACCTATAATGGGAGTCATACGATGTCAGGATTAAATAGATCGGGAATTTATGTAGATAAATTAGCCGAATATTTGAGTCTTATAGATCTATTCATGTGGGTTCATTCGGTTTCAAGAGTTGCTCATAATGACAGGAATGAAAAACAACACAAGTTGGACCAAAAATGTATTTTGGATCAAGGTATATTTCCCGAACCCGTATGTGATGAGTGTTGTCACTTAATTAGTAAAAAGTAAGTAATTAATTGGTTATTTTCTAATTATTAAATAAAAGAAATCAATTAATTAATTGATGGAGATCAATTTAATTTATCAATTTGGATTGATGAATTTGGACACAACATTGACTCTAGGGAGATATGCAATTTTCGGCAATAGCAAATATTATGGAGTGATTTTTTAGCAATTTAACATATAGGGTTATATGTACGAATTCCGTAATTATTATATAAGAGATAGAGGGTTGCATCCCTAATCTTAATACGGTGTGTGATTACACAGAGCACAGAAAACACAGTTTCTCTCCCTCATCCTAGTTGCCGCCGAAATAAACAAAGGAGAAGGAAAAATCTAATTTTTTTCACCAGTTGTTTTCAGAGCCCACACTCTATTGAAAACATTTAACTACATACTCATAATCATAAGCATGGTTTTACTATTTAATCTGATTAAATGTTTGATGTGAAATTTTGTTGATTTTTTACCCACGAACTGTTCATGTTTCATTGATTTTTCCTCTATTTTTAAAACTCGATCATTGGGTTCTTGATTGTGCATATTTAGTTTTTAGACGTATGTATCGTTGAATGTTGTGATATGAGCATATTATTTTATATGGTAGATTCAAAATTATTTTGTATGTGTTTTATGAATGGATCTCGATCTATTGGCTCTAAAGGGTTGTTTTTTAATTTTTGAGTTGATGTACACTGAAATTGAAGCGTAGGATTTTATTTAATTTATTTTCTTGAAAAATTTGTATTCTTTTAAAAATTTCATGTAATCCAACGTGGCCTCGAAAAGTCAGCGTAAAAAAATGTCACCATCGATGCTACCGTTATCATCACCGCCACCGTCACCAGTCTCCGCCGCCGCCTGCCACCTCCGCGTCGCCTCCTATCCCGTCACTTGCCGTTGTGAACCTGCGTGGTGAGTAGAATTTATGAAACCCTAGGCGATAACAGTTAGGGTTTAGGAAGCCTTGTGATGTTTCACGAAAATCCTTATCCTATCTTTTATCTTTTAAATTTTGAATTTTGAATTTTAAACAAATAAAAGATAATTAAAATTTTAAAAATAATTATAAATTTTATCTTTTATCTTTTGAATTTTAAAAAGGATATTTAATGGGAATATTTAACTAGAAAAATAATTTTCTTTAATTAAAAAGTTTTGATCAAAGCTTGAAAATGTGAGTGCACTGTTGTGAAAAGTTATAAAAATGGTAGGACTTCCTAAATGACAAGGAGACAATTACAGACGCCATGAAGATAAGATTTAAATTATTGTAATTTATTTATTATTCTATTTATGATTTGAAATTAAAAATGAGCCGATAGGCAGATTAATTTTGAATGGATGGTATACTATTAATATCGCATCATCATATAACATACTATATAGGAATAAGGATATGCCAATATCAAAATTTCATGTAGCATGTACATGCATCATCGTAGTTTAAATTTATAATGGGTTATAACTTAAATACAATGCAAATATTATAAAGTTATAAATTTAAATTGAGATTTAAATTTTATAAAAGTTTATAATTTTTGAAACTTGTTTTTTCCAAATTAGTAAAGAGTTATAATTTTTTAAAAACAAAAAAAAATCCATTTTTCAAAAAAAAAAGGGAGGATCGTTTACGTTGAAACATTCTCAAGGTCCTCAACATAAACTTGATTGTGACGCAAACAATGCTTTAGAGCAGCA
Source organism: Datisca glomerata (assembly GCA_003255025.1). Classification (NCBI taxonomy): domain Eukaryota; kingdom Viridiplantae; phylum Streptophyta; class Magnoliopsida; order Cucurbitales; family Datiscaceae; genus Datisca; species Datisca glomerata. The sequence continues at coordinate 636,083 of QANY01001046.1, forward strand.
CTAGCGGTCCTCTTTTCGGTGGGAGAAACTTGAGAATCGTGCCACTTTGAGTCATCGAGTTACTTAAGAAGCTAAAGCTTGTAAAGGAAGTGGTGAGGCATGATCGTTCCTAGACAGACTGTTAGTTCATGGCAACCTTTAAAATCGATGCGTTGGTTAAACACTTAGACCAAAGCACATTGTAATCTCTCATAGGGGCTAGTCAATGGGGCTAACGTGACCAAAATCATTGGTGATTGGTTGAACTAAATGTAGTGACATCTTGAGAATCGTTAGTCAAACTAAATGAGTCTCGATGCGAGAATTGGTATAGCCATTCCACCCATTTCGTAAAGATAAATAGGAGATAGCTTGGACGTTGTCCTTAGATAAGACAAGCTATCGTTATTGACAGTAACATCATGTAAGAAATATTTCTTATTGGATTTTTAAATATTTTAATATTTGCATCATGCATCATACTTTCCTAAATGATTGAATATTTATTTACACTATTTTATTTATTCTTTTCAGTAATCATGTCGATATCTCCATTCCCAACTATCTTAAACGCGAACAAATTTACTAGTGATAATTACGTGGATTGGAGACATAATCTTGATATTGTACTGACAGTAGAAAAATATAACTTCGTGCACACCACTCTTTGTCCTTTTAAGCCAATTGCTGAATCGACTCAAGAGGAAAAAACACTTATGCTTCTTGGATGCGTTCTGATGAGATCGTTGAACATCACCGATAAATTTGAAGATCAGGGTCATCAAGGCAAATAAGCTTATGTGTGAAACTTCATGAACTGTTGGATGAAACCTGGAACTCATGTTAGAGAACATATGATGTTAATCATTAGTTATCTGAATGAGATGGAAATCATGGGTGATGAGGTAGATGGCGAAACATAAGTTGATATGATCATTGAGACACTGTTTAACACTTTTGAGAATTTCAAACTTAATTATTCGATAAATAAGTTGGAGTACTCACTTCCTAAGCTAATGAAGGGACTGTAAGCTGCTGAGATCCTATTTGTGAAGGGCAATAGGATGAATGAAGAGGTAAACTTTACTGAAAGTAAGCCTTCCATCTCTGACGCTAAAAAGAAACACAAGAAGGTCCGAAGAAGGCTAAGAAGCAGAATTCAAAAGCTGTGAACGGAAAGGGCACTACAAAAGTAGATAAGTCGAAACAAAAGTATAATAATTGTGGAGCCGCTGGCCATTGAAAATGCAACTGCTCGGATTATCTCAAGGAGTTGAAATCTAAAGGTATAGTACTTGTTACTGAGGTCTGTTATATGTTTGACTTTACTTTTTCATGGATTATAGACTTTGTAGCCACTAACCATATATGGTGTTCCCCTGCAGGGGTTCAGGGAAATCAGAAGGTTTGACGAGGGTGAGTTCAGCTTCCGTTGGGGAAATGGAGCACTAGTATCGGTCATATCTGTTAGAACTATTAAATTGTCATTCGATAATAATTTTATGGTTTTACGTGATGTTTACTATATCTCGATTTTCAGGAAGAACCTTATTTCAATAGCTAGTTTAATTGAGCAAGGATTCAGTTTGAGTATCATTGATAAATATATTGGTATTTTTAGAAATGATTGCTTAATTACTATTGCACGTTTGATAAATAAATTATTTTACGTAAAACCAATAGTTCTAATGATATGAAACACTGAAGTAAATATTGATTTACAAAGGGATAGTAAAAAAGTTGAAGTCTGACTCAACCAATCTAACTTATTTGTGACACTTACATCTTGGACACATCAGCTTAGACAGGATTAAAAGATTTGTAAGAGATGGTCCATTGTAAACTTTAAGCGTGAGATCACTTTCCACATGTGAATCATGTATATAAGGCAAAATGACTAATAGGTCAATTTTAGCGAAGGGTGGAAGAACCACTCTATGCCTCAAACTCATAAATGATGATGTATGTGGGCCATTGAATATCCAAGTAAGAGGAGGTTATGAATACTTTGTAACCTTCAATAATGACTACTCCCATTTTGGACATGTTTATTTAATGCACCAAAAATCTGAAACATTTGAAAAGTTCAAAGCATACAAATCTATGGTCGAAAAGAAATTAGAGAAATAAATCAAAACGCTACGATATGATCATCGTGGAGAGTACTTGGTATGAGAGTTCGAAGACTTTCTTAATGAAGAATGTATTCTTTCTCACCTTACATCTTAATGAAGAATGTATTCTTTCTCAACTTACAACACCTTACACTTCATAACAGAATTGTGAGTCAGAGAAATGGAATCAAACTCAGTTAGATATGGTTAGATCTATAATGAGTTACTCTTCCCTCCCAGATTCGTTCTGGGGAAATGCCTTGGAAACAACAACATACATTCTGAACCAGGTTCCATCAAAGACGGTACCTGGAACACCATATGAAAGATTCAATGACGAAAATCATCTATAAACCACCTTAGAATACGAGGATGCCCAACACATATTCTGAAATTGAAGACATGCAAGTTGATCAGTAAGCTTATAGGATATCCCAAAGGAACGAAAGGGTATTTCTCTTATAGTCCCACTGACAAGAAAATATTCGTTAGCAAGAATGCATGTTTTCTTGAAGAAGACTATATAAGAAGTGAGAAGCCAAGAAGCACACTTGTACTAGAGGAATTATTGAGTGGGTGGACAACGACTCCCCAATCGGGAACTGTTTCTGATTCAATAATAGAAGAACCACTACATGATCCAAAGCCTATAGACTCTCGACGTAGTTTGAGGGTTGTGAGACAACCTAACATGTACATGTTTTATGGAGATGCCTTAACAACAGTCTTAGATAAGGATCATGATGAACCTCTCTCCTACTCACAAGCCATGGCTGGTCCTGAAGCAAATCTATGGCATGAAGTCATGAACATTGAGATACAATTGATGTACTCGAACGGAGTCTAGAAACTTGTAAATCCTCCTGAATGGGTAAACCCATAGGGTGTAAATATATTTATAAGAAAAAGAAAGGTCTAGATGAGAATGTGGAGACATTCAAAGTTAGGCTAGAAACCAAGGGATATACCTAAAAAGAAGGTATTGACTATGAGGATACCTTCTCGCTGATGGTCATGCTTAAATCCATCCAAATCCTCATGTCCATTGCTGCTGCCCTCGATTATAAAATTTGGCAGATATATGTCAAGACTGCTTTTCTGAATGACAATATTGAAGAGCACATTTATATGACTCAACCAGATGGGTTCATGGAGAAAGGATAATTGGGAAAATTTTATGAACTGTTAAAGTCAATTTATGGACTTAAGCAAGCGTCACGATCGTGGAATATCAGATTCAACGAAACTGTCAAGAACTTTAGTTTTGAGCAATTAGTGGACGAACCCTGTGTGTATGAGCCGATACACGAAGGGAATGTGGCTTTTCTTATTTTGTATGTGGATGATATTCTACTCATTAGGAATGATGTAGAAAAAATGTCTAATGTTAAGAATTGGATTGCATAGCAATTTGATATGAATGATCTTGGATAAGCTCCCATTGTCCTAGGTATTAGGATCTTTTAGGATCAGAAGAACAGACAACTGACACTGTCTTAAGCTTCTTATATTGATAAGGCGATGGATCGCTTCAGTATACAAGACTCTAAGAATGGATATCTTCCTTTCAGGCATGGAGTCAGCCTCTCCAAGGAGAGGAAGACATGAGAAAGATTCAATATGCCTCACCCATAGGAAGTCTCATGTATGCAATACTTTGTACTAGGCCAGACATCTACTACGCGGCGGGTATGGTGAGTCATTTCCAATCTAATCCTAAACTCAAGCATTAGAATTCTATCAAGCATATCCATAAGTATCTTAGGAGAAAAAAGAACTACATGCTTGTGTATTCATGTATTGACCTAAATATGACGGGGTATACTGATTTCGATTTTGAAGAAGACAAAGATTCTAAGAGGTCCACTTTCAGGATCGATGTTCATCCTGAACGGTGGAGCAGTTATATGGAGAAGTATCAAGCAAACTTGCATTGTTGATTCTGAAGGATCGATATAGCAACCCAAGAGGGGGTGAATTGTTTGATCTTGTTCAAATTAAGAACTTTTCACACTCAAGTGAAAAATGAATGTTCAAGAATGAACTTCAATGTTTCACGAGCTTAACTCTCAAAAAGATAAATAAGTAATAGATAAAAGCATTAAACTAAATAATTCTTGTGATAATATAAATGTGAAAATATAAAGCAAGCAAATAAATAATTACAGAAACTTAAAGTGCAGATATTGAATTTGTGGTAATTAAGTACGAGAAATTAAAGTGAAAAAAAATAAATAGCACAAAATAAAAAAAGAAGAAGATAGGCACATGATATTTTTACGTGGTTCAGAAAATTCTATCCTTACGTCCACGCTCTAAGGCTCTCTTTGGAGATTTTTAATCCCACGATCTTCTTGAGACTGAGACCAAACCTTACAAACCCAATTGACTTATGGGTGCCAACTAAACCTCACAAGACTATGTGTTTGGAGATTAAGTGACCTCTTACAATAACTCTCTCAAAATAGTAGAATCTCCAATCTAAGTTCACAAAAAAAAAATCTTGCCCACTCAAGAAATTTACAAGTATAAAGCTCAAAATATTAAGAGAGATTTAGAAGAGTATTGAGAGAGTTTTAGGAGCAAGTTTCTTGACTATGAATTGTATTTTGTGATTAGAAATTGTGTGTATTTATAGAGGAGATGGAGGTTAGGGTTTAGGAGGAAAATTTTTAAATTTTGAATATAGATAAATGAAATAACACTCCATCCTTAATAAGGAGAACAAAAAAATCCTTGACCTAAAAGGCAAGGAATACTCCTACCAAAAATAACACAATATGCTAAAAAACTATTTGGGTAAGCTCCATATCTCTTTATCTAGTTAAAATTGAAACTTACTTTGTTTGTGCTTTGTCATCATCTCCCTCTCATGTATTTTGTCTATTGTGCAAGAGACATGATTTTTGGTGTTTAGGCATTTTATGGATGGAGACTTAATTTAAGGATAGACATCCCCAAATAATTTGAGCTTTAATAAAGGTAAATAAAATGAGTAAGCTCCTAATAAAAATTACATGAAAGTAAATATCTTCGTGATCTTCAATCTTCATGCTTTATGAGCACCTGAAAATATATTTTCATGATATTCAATTGGAATGCCTTGTGGTAATTTTTTCAATAGCCTCTATAAACTTGATTAAATTTATTACCAACGTCAATGCTTTGTTATCATCTAAAGTTATCTCATAGAGATATAGGGCTAACAATCTCCCTCTTTTTGATGATGAGAAACCACCTGGATAAAAAATGTATTTAATCAAATAAATTTAATTTACTTCTCCTAAATATATGCTTACCCATCAAAATAAAAACATAAATCTTAAGCATATTCTATTTTCTCCCCCTTTGTTATCATAAAAAATAATAAACCAATTATAATGAGGAAAAATACTTTTACCTCAACGTGGTAAGTACAAAAAAATTTAACTAATATCTAAAATTTCCAAAACAAGCCTATTTTTACAAAAACTTTCAACATTTAATGGTTTTGTTAAAATATCCGCAAGTTAATTTGTAGTGTCTACAAACTCTAGTGAAATATCTCCGTTTTGTACATGGTCTCGAATAAAATAATGTTTAAGATCTATATGCTTAGTAAGAGAATGCAAAATAGGGTTTTTAAAAATATTAATTGCGCTAGTATTATCACATCTAATAGGAATATTTTCAAAAGTTAAACCGAAACCTTTTAGGGTTGATTGTGCTACCGAGTTTTGCTTTTTGTTAAACCAAGAAACAAGTGAGTGTCCTAAAAATTGACATGTACAACTCGTACTTTTTCTATCGGTTAAGCTCCCAGCAAAATCCTAATCAGAATACCCAATTAAATCAAGATTATCACATTTTAGATACCTAAGGCCAAATTTAGTTGTTCCAAGTAAATATTTACAAATTCTTTTAATAGCTTGTAAATGTGATTTTTTGGGACAAGTTTAAAAACGAGCATATAAATATACACTAAACATGATATCAGGTCTACTAGCAGTTAAGTAAAGTAAAGATCCAACCATACCTTGATATTTTTTTTATATCAACGTATTTACCTTTATCATCTTTGTCTAACTTTGTCATGGTACTCATAAGAGTATTACTAGCCTTCACATTTTCCATGCCAAACTTCTTGAGCAAATCCTTGGTGTATTTTTCTTGGTTTATGAAGATCTCATCCTTCATTTGCTTGATTTGTAGTCCAATAAAAAAGTTCAATTCTCCCATCATGCTCATTTCAAACTCCTTGCTCATAGAGCTTGTAAAATCTTACAGAAAGATTCGTTAGCGACATCAAAAATTATATCATATGCATATATTTGGACGATTAAGATATCGTTGCCTTTTGATTTTATGAAGAAGGTGTGGGTGTTATCTATTTTTTTCATGTTAAATCCATCATCAATAAGAAATTTACGTAGCCTTTCTTATCAAGCTCTAGGAGTTTATACACATGATTTGAAAAATTTAAATTTTGAAAACTGGGAGGTTGTTCTACATAAACTTTCTTCATGATATATCCATTTAAAAAATGCACGCTTGACATCCATTTGATATAAAATAAAATTTTTGAAACATGTAAAGGCTAATAGCATTTTTATTGACTCAAGTCTAGCAACGGTAGCAAAAGTTTCATCATAATTTATACCTTCTTCTTGATTATATCATTGTACCACTAATCTAGCTTCATTTCTAGTAATAATACCATTTTTATCTACTTTATTTCTAAACACCCACTTAGTACCAATTACCGAGTGGTTAGAGGGTTTATACACAAGTTCTCATACATTACTTCTTTCAAATTGATTAAGTTCTTCTTGCATAGCAACTATCCAATATTCATCTTTTTTGGCCTCTATAAAAGATTTAGGCTCAAGTTGAGAAATAAAAGTAACGTTACCAATACTATGAAGCGTTAGAGCGGGTCTCTACCCTTTTTGATATGTCTCCCACTAAGAGCTCATTTGGATGATCTTTTACAAACTTCCATTCTTTTAAAAGTTGGTTGCAATCTTGTACTTTGACATTTTCTTGGGGAGAGTGACTTGATCCTTTATTAGTAGTGATATTAACCCCTTCTTCATTTCTTATAATTCATCATCTTGATCATAAAAGGTGTTAGAGGGAATGAATTTATCAAAGACAACACGCATGAATTCTTCCACAACTAATGTTCTTCTATTATAAACTATACATGCTTTGCTAGATATGGAATATCCTACAAAGATTCCTAAGCCGGTTTTAGAATCAAACATACTAAGGTTGTCTTTATTTTTTAAAATATAAGGTTTACACCCAAAAACTTTGAAATAACTAATATTAGGAATTTTGTTTTTCCAAAGTTCATAAGGGGTTTTGTTTAAAAGAAGTTTAAGTAAAACATGATTCATAATGTAGCAAGATGTACTAACGGATTCGGCCCAAAAAAACTTAGGTAAGCCATTCTCATTTATCATTGTCCTTGTCATTTCTTGTAGGGACTGATTTTTCCTCTCAACAACATCATTTTATTGTGGAGTTCTAGGAGTAAAAAACTCATGTGAAAAACTATTTTCATCGCAATAAGTTTCAAAGTTTCTATTTCAAATTCTCCACCATGATCACTTCTAATTTTTGAAATTGTAAAACGTTTTTTATTTTGATAGGTTGCAAAACTTTGTAAATGCTTTAAAAGTTTCATCCTTATTTTTTAGAAATAAAACCTAAGTATATCTTGAAAAATCATCAACTATGACAAATGCATAGTGTTTACTCCCAATACTTGCAATTTTTGAAGGGTCAAATAGGTCCATGTGTAGTAATTGCAATGGTCTAGTGGTTGACACTATATGTTTTGATTTGAAAGAGCTCTTAACTTGTTTACCCATTTGGCATGCATCACAAAATTTGTCTTCCACAAAATTTGTTTTTGGAAAATCTTTTACCATATAGCTTTTTGATAGTTTTAAACATAAAATCATGCTAGCATGCCCAAGTCTTCTATGCCATAGCCAACTATCATTGTCAAAAATAAGAAAACATTTTTCATCATGATTTTGGAAATCACTTAGATTAATAGTGTACACATTTTGGTCCATTTGTCCAAAAAAATAAAATTTTGTTTGACACTTTATCTAAAATTTTGTTTGACATTTTATCTATTATTAGTCAAAAAGGTTTTTTCAATATTACTCTATAGATTTTATCAGAAAGTTGACTTATGCTAAGTAAATTATGTTTTAGATCATCTACAAGTAGAATTTTATCTATAGCAACAGAAGAGTCATTACTTATGGAGGCAATACCAATGATTTTTCCTTTCTTATCATCTCTAAAGATGACATGTCCTTTATTTTGACAAATTTGAGTGAGTTTTGATTCATCACCAGTCATATGTCTTGAGCATTCATTATCAAGATACCACTTATCTTTTTTCTTCAATGGTACCTATAACATAAAAATTTAAAAGTTGATTTTTGATACTCAAATCTTTTTGGGTCATTCAGGGTTAGTGTTGTAGAGAATCCATTAATTTCTTTCATGAAAAATAGTTTTCTTTTTATGAAAGCATGAATAACTTCTGTGACATATAACCCCATAATAGTGACAAATAATCGTTGGATATTGTGTTGGTTTTATAAAAATATTTTTGTGATACTTTTGTTTTTGAAAAGGTTGATATCCTAATCTCCTTTTATCAGAAGCATTCCTTTGATTACCAAGAAGTTTGTCAAGATTGTTTCTTCCATTTGTAATTTAAAAATAGTTGAATTTAAATCATTTTCTTTATTTTGACTTTGAACAAGGTCTCGATGCAAAACATGCAAGGTTGCTTTGATTTTCAAATTCTCACTTTTCAAAGACTCATTTTCTTCTTGAAGTTTTAAAAAATCATTTTTCATAATTTTGTTCTTTAAGTGAAGTTTTTTCAATTTCACTATAAAGCTCTTCAAAAGCATTTTCAAGTTCTTCATAACTAGGTTTATCATTTAAAGTTAGCTTAGAAGAACTTACCTCATCTTCTAGTACCATGAAACACATGTTTGCAACTTCTTATTCTTCACCAACGGAGTCGCTATCATTGGTCTCATCCCAAGTTACCTCGAATACTCTTCTTTTGAACTTCTTTGGGGCACTACTTATATTTCGACAATCAACTTTTATGTGTCCGGGCTTTTTGCACTCATAGAACGTGAGTGTCTCACGAGATATCTTCTTATCATCACTCATAGCGAGTAGGGCTGTGTCATCTTCCTAATCATAGACATCTTTCTCACTATCAGATTGTTCAAGTGCTGATTTTAGGTCAATGCTCTTCTTATTTGATGTATCTTCTTCGATTTTCATTTAGCCTCATTTCATTCATCATCAATGAGCCAATAAGTTCTTCATGCATATCCTTAGTATTTAATGAAATTTTCTTTTTATCATCATCATGTCATTCACTACTTGATTTTGCAATATTTTTACCATCCATAGTTTTGTATGTAATGTGAGCACCAGTTTCAACATCCCATAAGTCATAGTCAATCGATTGAATATAAATCATCATTCTCACTTTGCAATAAGTATAATCATTACCATTGAAAAATGGATGACTAGTAGTAGATTGACCTTCAATGAAAGAACCACTCATGGATGTCATAACTCAAGACAATTAAGTCTTATGTATAGAGTACCAAGCTTTGATATCAATTGTAGGATCGATATGACAACCCAAGATGGGGTGAATTGGGTGATCGTGTGCAAATTAAAAACTTCTCGCACTCAAGTGGTAAATGAATGTTCAAGAATGAACTTCAATGTTCCACAAGTTTAACTCTTGAAAAGACAAATAAGTAATAGATAAAAGTGTTAAAGTAAATAATGCTTATGATAATATAACTGCGAAAATATAAAGCAAGCAAATAAAATAATTACGGAAACTTAAAATGCAAAAATTAAATTTGTGAAAATTAAGTGTGAGAAATTGAAGTGCGGAAAATTAAAGTGAAAAAAATAAATAGCACAAAATAAAAAAAGAAGAAGGAGAAGAAGATAGGCACATGATTTTTTATGTGGTTTGGGAAATCATATCCCTACGTCCACGTTCCAAGGCCCCCCTTGGAGATATTTAATCCCACGATTTTTAAAGGGTGAAGACCAAACCTTACAAACCCAATTGACTCATGGGTGCCGACTAAATCTCACAAAGTTGTGTTTCGAGATTAAGTGACCTCTTATAATAACTCTCTCAAAAGAGTAGAATCTCCAATCTAAGCTCACAAAAAAATAATCTTGCTCACTCAAGAAATTTGCAAGTATAAAGCTCAAAATATTAAGAGTGATTTAGAAAAGTATTGAGAGAGTTTTAGAAGCAAATCTATTGGCTATGAATTGTGTTTTGGGAAGAGAAATGGGGTGTATTTATAAAGAAGATGGAGGTTAGGGTTTAGGAGGGAAAATTTCAAATTTTGAATAGACAAAGGAAATGACACTCCATCCTTAATAAGGAGGACATAAAAATCCTTGGCCTAGAAGGCAAGGAATACTCCTACAAAAAATAACACAATATGGTCTAAAACTATTTGAGTAAGCTACATCTCTCTCTATCTACTTGAAATTGAAATTTACTCTATTTGTGATTTGTCATTATCTCTCTCTCTCATGTATTTTGTCTATTGTGCAAGAGAGATATGGTTTTTGGTGTTTAGGCATTTTATGGATGAGGACTTAACTTAAGGATAGACACCCCTAAATAAATTGAGTTTTAATAAAGGCAAATAAAATGAGTAAACTCATAATAAAAATTACATGAAAGTAAATTTCTTCATGATCTTCAATCTTCATGCTTTATGAGCTCCTATAAAAATATATATTTTAATTATCTTCAATTGGAATATATTGTCGTATTTTTTTCAGTAGCCTCTGCAAACTTGATTAAATTTATTAGCAACGTCAGTGTTTTGTTATCATCTAAAGTTATCTCATATAAATATAGGGTTAATAGATTCTACCATGGAAGCTGAGTATGTGGTAACTTGAGAAGTTGCAAAGGAGGTTGTATGGCTTAGAAAATTCTTGAAGACTCTGAAAGTTGTTCCTGAAGCTGACAAGCACATAACATTTTATTACGATAACAGTTGGGCTGTAGCGAATTTGAATGAACCAAGGAGGCACAAAAGATCCAAACACATAGAGCGTAAGTATCAGCTAATTAGAGATATTATTCAGCGTAAAGATGTTGTAGTAACACATATATCGACTGTCAACAACCTGGCAGATCCAGTCACGAAGACTTTAAGTAGTAAAGTCTTTGATGGTCATCTGGAGGGCATGGGGATACGAGATTGTACACATCTATTTTAGTCCAAGTGAGAGATTGTTAAAATTTTGTTCATAAAGTAGGGTGCAATAACTATTTATGATTATTTAGTTATTTCTCTGACATTTTGTATTACTGAAATTAATAAATAAATGAACATTTTTTCTATTATTTAAAGTGTGTTTATAATTTACTCAAGTCCTAGAACTATTGTCCATGTAAGAAGAGTAAAGATAGAGGGGTCTTTCTGACAAACTCTTCTGAAATAGTTCAGAATATAATATGCAGTCTTAGGATCAACTGGTAGTCGATTCCGATTACGACTGTTAGGTTGAATCAAATGATGCTGGTCTTGGGGTATGGGAGTTGAAACTTTAACGGTTGACCTAGACATGTTGTGGAACATGTTGAATAGACCAATAACTAATTGGTTTGGAGCAAAGTCATTTTTCTAGCTCTAAATTTATTTGTCACACCTATAAGAGTATTTTCATAATTACTTTAATCCTGAGGTGAAATACAAAACTTGAATTAGTTAGTTACAATCTTTGATATATCAAAGGAGTGAGCTCGAATTGCAGGAAAATACCTCGACTGTTGGGATCGTGATTCCACTATGTTGGAGTTGCGTGATTCACATATATGTAAATTCGTGGTGAGATTGCAAATGCAACAATATCACATTATGCTTTATTGATGAGTGTGTGAATAAATCAACTTGGTTAAGTATTCGATGAAATGAATCATTAAATAAGACATGGTGAACTGTATGAGACAATTCACTGTTATATTTTCTAATTAGACAGTCGATAAAAGAGTTAAAGAAATAATAACTAGATGTGTAAGAAGTTAATTTTCCATCTCGCTCTTGTTACAGATATTCACAAAGGGTAATATGTTAAAATATTCTTTGGACCATGAAATAAAGGAGTTTATTTGCACCAACAGAAAATGTAGCGCTCATGAATCGAGAGTTGATTCGGTATCAGACCTATAGTGGAATCGTACGATGTCAGGATTAAATAGTTCAGGACTTATAGAGATAAATTTACCGAGTATTTGAGTCATATAACTTTATTCATATGGGTTCATTCGGTTTTAGGAATAGCTCATAAGGACATAAATGAAAAATAACATCAGTTGGACCAAAAACGTGTTTTGGACTAAGGTATATTTTTCGAACCCATATGTGATGAGTGTTGTCATTTAATTAGTGAAAAGCAAGTAATTAATGTTCATATTAATTAATTGGTTATTTTTTAATTATTAGATAATTAGTAAATAAAAGAAATTAACTAATTAATTGATTAAGATCAATTTGGATTGATGAATTTAGACACAACATTGACTCTATGGAGATGCAATTTTCGACAATAGCAAATATTAGAGGGTGAATTTCTGGTAATTTGACATATAAGGGTATATGTACGAATTCCATAAATATTATATAAGGGATGACAATAGGGTTGCATTCATAATCTTAACACAGTGTGTGATTACAAAAAGTAGAGAAAACACAGTTTCTCTCCCTCCCATTTTTGCCGCCAAAATCCATATAGGAGAAGGAAAATCTGTTTTGAGAGCCCACATTCAATTCTTGATCAACATCCTATTGAGATATACTTCTGGATCTTATGAGTGGTTATTGGTGTGAATGCTGATTCGAGTTCTACGAAAAATAAAGAACACATAGATAATCGATAGGATTCCGCCAAATCAGAAATTCTCCAATACAACATAAGGTATAAATCGTTTCTATCTCTATTGAATATGTTTTACTAAGTATGCATATTCGTAAGTATGATTTTAATATTTAATATGATTAAATGATTGATATGATTTTTTTTCCCGCCTACGAACCGTTCGTGGTTCACTGTTTTCCCTCAAATTTTAGAACCCGATCCAACACTTCTCCCCTAATAAATGAAGGATGCATTGGCTTGTGTGGGAATATCTTTATAGACCAAAATCCTCGGGTGGGGTGGGTTTTAGATCCCTTGAAGCTTTTAACAAGGCCCTTTCTTGCCAAGCAAAGTTGATGTATAGTGCGTGACCCTAACCACCTCCTCAGCCATGTCCTCAAGGCTAAGTATTTTCCATCTGTTGATTTTTTGGGCTTTAGCCATCTTGGAGGGGCTCAGTCTAGCTAAGCTCTAGAATTTAAGTCCTAGCGTTGTTGAATCATATTCTCTTAATGTCATTAACCTTCTTTTGTAGATGGTGAGATGCTTCAGAATTGGGACTTATCATCTCAAAGTACAAAGAGATACTCTCTTCATGTTTTAAACTTTCTTTTGCTTATATTCCTCGTTCTTGTAATGAGGCTGCCCATAGACTAGTCTGTTTCGATTTATGTGTTTCTGAAACTATAACTTAGAGGAAGTCGACACCCCCTATTATTGTCTGACATCCTATTTCTTAAATGATAGTTGTGGTTGTTTTGACCAGATTTAAAAAAATGCATGATGAGCGTGTAACCACATGGAATCAGAATCTAGACTATCATGCTAGGACTATTCTAAATCATTGGATCAACTATTTTGATTAGATCTAAAACACAGAGATTTTTTCAAATAGTCAAAATTGTCTGCTTGGAAATGTAATAAAACAAACAACCTTTATCCGTCGCGGACCTGTCTATAGAAGACAGCAATTTACTGTCCAACAGATCTGTGCTCCAAAATAGAGAAATGATGAAACAAAAAGATAGCTGAAAAGCATAAAACAAATTCTATCCTTGCGTTTCACACTCCAACTCTAAACCACGGCACCAAACAAATATAAAATGATATCTTCGTATTAAACAAGTAAATAACCTCATCTAAAATGCACCATATACTTAAATAATTTGCAATTTTCGTTTCTTCTTAGCTTAAATAAAAAAATAGACCAGATTTGTTAGCACAGTTGTTCACACCTCACACTTATATTTAAGAGTTTGAATTTGAGTTTCATCACATTGACAAAAATTAATGAATAAAAACTAATTAATAGTAATATGAAAATTGAGAAAGAGTTTTTCTCCTCTACATTGTCTCTGTTATAAGTATGTTATTCTTAAAATAATGAAATTATTAAGAATAATTCTACACTGATTAAATTAAAGATAAAATTTTAGTTGAACGTGTAATTTATACATAAATTGATGTTTTATTATTTATAAAAATAATTTATCAAATTAACTTATGAAAAATGACATATTACTTCATCAGTTAAAATATAATTTATAAGTCAATTGGTGTGCAGTTACTCAAACATTAATATTAATGATGTTGTAAATTGCAAAGAGCTTATCCTTTTCAATTTTGTTGTAGTGATGGTGGAGATAAGATGATAATCATTGATTTGGCTGGGGAGTGTTTTCAATGGATGGTTTATGGGTTGTTAAAGTTTTGGAAGAGTAGTAATTAAGTGTGTTTCAAAACAGGTTTGACCGATCCTATTGAGGCTAAGCATATCACCCCTATGGTAATGCAAGGTTCGGGTTTGGTTAGATCTCATCTTGATTCGGTTGCTGGGGGTATTCAGTGGAGACTTATGACTGACGTTGCTTACTGGAATGGTGTAGGAGGCTTGGACTGGGTTCCATTCCACCTGAATAATTCTATTTGATACCTGGATTAGAAGAAGATTAATCATGTGAAAAATTCTTTGATGGCTGAGGCTTTGGTTATCAGATGACGTCTGGAGTCATGTGATTTGTCTGACGATGATTCTCTTTGCATTCAATCAGATTCGTTGGATCTCATATCGTAGCTCAAGAGTGGTTTGGTCTCAAACGCATTGATTGGTACCATCATAAGGATATTAATGTAACTTGTTCTTCTTTTCGATGTTTTTTCTTTCAATTTATTTTCAGGGATTATAATGTCTTTGCGCATCATTTTACGTATTTGGGTTCTTTGGGATATGATCAGCTTTATAGGGACTCCCTTCCTTTATGGGTGTCTGACTTTTGTAATAGTCCATGATTTATATTTCTTGTTTTTGTATAGTGTTCTTTTTCATTTTCTGAGTTTTCTCCATTAAAGTTTTTTCCAAGTAAAGTTTTAACGAGACTAGCCAGGAGGATTCTTCGAGCTTTTATTTTGGTTGAGACTTCGCCTGTAGTGTTCCTTCCGACTATTTTTTTTGTTTTCGTTGATCAATATTAGATAATGAGAATGCTAAGGATGTGTCAGTCTAACTGAATATCTCCATACACCTACTGATTTTTTTTGTTCAGTTTGAGTTTTTTATTTTTACCCTGGAGTGTGATCATTGCAATATGTAATTTTTTCTGTTTAATGAATGATTTATTTTGGGTGTTCTACGTCTTCTCTGTTTTGACAAAAAAAATAAGATGATAATTAATCATTGATTTAATCTCTATTCTCTGATGAAATGACACGACTCTACCCTACAAGGACACGTGTTATCTGGCGAAATGAATGGTACTTTTATGGACTATCAGTCACCATCACTCGTCCGGGGACTTTAACAATCCCACACGTGCTACGTTCTCTTTCCACGCCGGAAAATCCTCCATTCTCTCCTATCCGACATTTCTGAATGCTCTCCACTCCCCCCATCAAATTTCAAACCCTAGATTTCCTTATTTTCCCTCGGTTTCTCCCAGTTTCCCGTCAACGAAACACGATTTGATACACGAGACGAGTATCGCAAGCTGAAACGACCTTTAAGTCCAGCTCTGGTAGATCTCACGAGTAATTTTCTATGAACTGAGATTTCAATTAAATTTTCAGCTGATCTCAAGATACGGATTTTTGTAATGGGGGCGGTTACCTCTTCAATGGCGGCGAAATTTGCGTTTTTCCCGCCGAATCCGCCGTCATACGGTCTGGAAGAGGGGGACGGGAATAGAGATAAGCTGAAGATGACGGGGGTTACAACTAGAGGAAACGTTGATGTTTTGAAGCTGTGCACCAAGAAGGGGAACGAGGTTGTGGCGGTTTATATAAAGAACCCGTCAGCTTCTCTGACGCTTCTATACTCGCATGGTAATGCTGCTGATCTGGGTCAGATGTACGAGTTATTCAGCGAGCTCAGCATCCACCTCAAAGTCAACTTGATGGGGTGGGTCAGTTCTAGCTATTAAAACCGTGAAAACAAATGATAGATTTTGTGTTTGAAAGGCTAATCTTAACTTATTATTTTGTTTCCCCGATAGGTATGACTACTCAGGGTACGGGCAATCAACTGGAAAGGTAGGGGACATTGTGTAATGTTGGTATTGAGTGGATGCTGAGAGATTTTTTGTTTCGTTGCGAAATTTTGAATCTTGGATCTTTTAGTTTCACCAGTGCGTGAAATAAATGAATGAAAAGACTTGCAAATGCAAACGTTAAGAAAGTTCTCTTCTTCTCTCAGCTTTATAGTTTGACATTTTTTCTTACGAAAGCGAAGTAGGATCATTGATCAACTGAGCTCAATATACTAAACTATTTTTTTTTCATGTTGATTTGATGGGGTATAGTTACGAGTTAAATTTTATGCGTTAGATTTCTTGCTGAAATATTTTTTTGGTGTTTTGGGGGGTTGTTTTCTTATTCACTATTCAGGCAAGTGAGTCGAATACTTACGCTGATATAGAAGCTGCATACAGATGCCTTGTGGAGAAGTATGGGGCAAAGGAGGAAGATGTTATCTTATATGGACAGTCAGTTGGTAGTGGACCCACTCTAGATTTGGCATCTCGGTTGCCAAGATTGAGGGCTGTAGTTCTTCACAGTCCGATCTTGTCTGGTCTTCGAGTCATGTATCCAGTCAAGCGAACATACTGGTTTGACATTTATAAGGTTCCCTTTCTGATTCCACGGTTGTGAAGATGTCCATTTTTGTTTATTGGGACGCTTAGCTCAACTTTACGATCTTTTTGCTCTCTGTGGTGCAGAACGTTGATAAAATGCCGTTGGTCCGTTGTCCTGTTCTAGTAATTCATGTAAGTTGTCTTCTGTCATTATAAGCGTTTTTTATAGATATTCGCACCGCTTTCCTGATATGTTATAATATGAGGCATGACAGTAGTTTAGGGAAGTATAGTGTGCAGCAGAAAGGCGGTGACTACTACAGTGACTTGGTTAGCTCGTTCTAATTCTACATCTTGAAAATAACAGATCAGTAGACTTTTAAACAACTAGGATCTGTTTTGTTCTTAGAGTCTATTGGAAGCCCTTGCCACTAACATTGGACGTACTTGAAGGGAAAATTGGAAACTGTGAAGAGCACTGGAAAGAGCTAATTAATTTGACTGCAAACTTGTCCTTTCCACATTTAGCACATGATGCAAACATGAAGGCAATATTTCAGTTGTTTCCATATGCTCGTTGGTGATATTTCTTTTTAACCTTTGTCAAACCTACTAAAGGTTTTCTTAGAAGCTCATGAAAAACTCCAGAGTCATTGCAATGAGTGTGATTGAGCATCTCTGTACTGCTTCTGTTATACAGTGGAAACTTTACGTATCGGAAACTGAATGCTTGAATGCTGATGTTTTCTGAGAGCTTGGGTGCGCTTCTCTTCCTCCTGGAGCCCCTTTTACATTTTAATTGTGGTACTGGCTTCACTTGAGCCATGCCTGGAAATTCTCCAGGATAACCACATATATAGTGTGTATTGCCACAGTAGCTGATAGCCATAAAGGGTTTTGCACCAACCTAACAAATCTATGTTAAAATCAACTATGTATTTTAAGCCACATAATGAATCCTTTATATCTTTAGACAAGATTATTATGAGTTGATCATTTAAACACAGTTTGGGTCTTTGGCGGGTGCAGGGGGGCGGTTTAAGATTACTTGCACTTGGATACTTTCTTTTTTCTTGGACAGATTGGTGTTTTTTATAAATATCAAATAAATCAGCAAGTTGAATCATGCAGTTTATGTCTGGCTTTTGGAAGCTTGCTTTATCAAGTAGCTGATTTGCTTTTTGGCTACCTTTGCTTCCAGGGAACTGATGATGATGTTGTTGATTGGTCTCATGGCAAGCGACTTTGGGATCTCTGTAAAGAAAAATATGAACCCTTATGGATAAAAGGTGGAAACCATTGTGATTTGGAGCTATACCCACAATACATAAGACATCTAAAGAAGTTCACATCAGCCATTGAGAAATCGATCCATCTGAGGAACGAGTCTGGGCGCATCATCACAGACCAGCTTGGAAATTCCCGGAAGAGCACAGATTTTAGAGAAAAATCTAGACATAGCACCGATGGGAGGGAGAGGTCTAGACTGAGTACTGAATTCAGAGAGAAGTCTGAGACTAACACGGATTGTGGGGAGAAATCCGAGACTAACACAGACTGTGAAGAGAAGTCAAGAGCCAGCACTGATAAGAGGGAGAAATCAAGTAAAAGTACGGATCGGCCTGAGAAAGTTGCTAATGGCATCGACCAGCCAGAAAAACCAAGGAATAGCATTGACCGGTTAGTCATTCTCTTTCTGCTAAACTCTGGTTGAAACAACTATATGCTTTGTTGTCTGATTGTTGAAACTGAATTATGAATGCAGGTTCGGTAACATGGTCAGATCAGTTGGATTGTGCAATATTGATTGTTTCAGATCACCCCAGAGACACATGGATGGGGAGAATAACACAGTCATCAGTTGAGTTATGTTTGAATCCATCCTGCTTTAATTTCTCTATTTATTGATTGATTTATCAATGGTGGTGTTATAGGAAGTCAATTAACGAAAAACATTATGTATTCCATTTATCATCATTCACCGTTAAATAAACATAACCTCCCCCCTTCCTCGGGGCCGTCATGTACCAGTATTGTGCATTTCTTTTTTTTGTTTTTGTTTTTTTTTTTCACTTTTGGATGGGTGAAAGGAAGTCTTGATCCTGATAACCTGATAACCGGCGAGGAGGGAAATATAATTAGGAATGGGGACCACAATTATGTTCTCTCGATTTTATACATAGAACTATCGATGGTTCAATACATTGAGGTTCACTTTTATCATAAAATGATTTATGTGTCATTTATTAAGAGGGACAACCCCAGTGTGGTCGATCCTCTCAAAATCTCTCTCGAAGTTCAGGCACATCTAAAAGAAGAGTTTGAGACATCGATGCACCGACAACTGTTTATCGTATGAGCCCCATCTTTGGGGGTTAGAATTGTGCATTTCAACACTGTTGAAGAATGGGGTAATTTAATTCTTATCAGATGCTACTCTCTGAAGTTAGAATTCCTTAAGGTGGCGGGCTTGAGAAAGGTAATGATTCTAATGAATAAGCTTGCAATTGACCATAAAATGTGACAAATTTATCTTATGAAAAAGATGAAGAATTTATCATACCAACCAAGCTCTCGGGACAGGACAATGGGTTCTTTCCAGTTCGGTTCTAACCAATAAGAGAGACCTTGTTCAATTTGACTGTCTTAAAAAGAAAAGATGAACCAGATAGAAAAAAAAATTCAAAAAGAGACTAAAGATGTCTAGAACGATTAAAAAACACCTCTGTTCGGTGATCTAAATCCCTTACTGTCACAGAAAATAGAAATTCCATATTCGATTTCAAAATTTTCGGGATTAATATAAAGTACAACATAGACGTTTCATTTGATTTTAATCGGGGGTTTTTTAAGAGGACTGGTCCGAGGAGAAAAAAACATTATTTATGATTATATGCTGAAAAAGTCCCAGACAATATCCAGATTTTTGAATATTCTACAGTAATTTTGAAAAAAATTAATTAAAATATGATACTTTTGAAACTAATTTTAAAAATAATTAAAAGACGCATTCGTGGTGGCGTGGCCCAAATATGGGCCACGTAAAAGGCGTCTTTTCAAAAACACGCCTTCTACATTTATCTTTTAATACCCGCGACCGAAAGCAGAAGCTTATCATAGCCCGCGAACGCCCCCCTTCCCCGCCACCCGATTGTGGTCGAAGTTTTACTGTCATTTCGCCGACATTACATCATCTCACTCTCATTCACAAAAAAAAAAAAATCAATCTCTCATATCACTAGAAAGAACTCCTCAAACCCTAGATATATTTCTAACTTCTTTTATCTCTTAAATTTGTTCTTCAAATCTTGAAATTATTCATTTTTTTATGAATGTTGTATGGATATATGTCATCAATTTTGTAATATCTCTCTTTAATATCTCTCAAACCCTAGATTTTTATGTGTTTTGGATTCTTGAAATCTTGAAATTATTCAATTTTAGATGCATTTTCTCAATTATGTGAGGTTTAAACTCTTAATTTGTAAGATTTTATTTTTGAATAGGTTGATATATTATGAAATTGTAGTTATTAACTTTGAATTTATAGATTAATTTGTAAGATTTCTAAATCTAGTTCTGAAATTGTTGTGTATTGTTTAGTACGTTGACAAATGGGGGAAAGGCCTATGGTAGTTTTATGTTATATGAATGGTAATGTCGTAATCGGTGCAAATGAAATTTCTTATGATCAACCTTCAATGAGGGGCATTGTAATTCATAAGAAGATTACTTTTAACGAGCTATATAATCTTTATGTGAAGCCATGTCAATTGTTCGTCTATATTAGAACTTGGACATAGTTTATCGTGACCCACTTACTCTTGGATTTTTGTAGAATAATATAAAATGTAAAGTCATAAAATTTGTTTAAAATGTATGTTGTTTCATTGAGAATGTGTGATAAAGTTATAAAATGTTATGCACAATGGATGATTTTTGTATGCAGGGTTGTGTTATAGCTTGTGTTGATGATTTTTGTAATGTGGGGAGCATCTGTACTGAAGGCGTCTTCGCAAAAGACATCTTTAGGCTGTACTGAAGGCGTCTTCGCAAAAGGCGCCTTTAGGCTGCATTGAAAACGTCTTTGCAAAAGACGCTTTTAGGCTGCACTGAAGGCGTTTTTTGTAAAGACGAGAATGAAATGGCAGATTTTGAAGAATTTATGCATTGGCTTGAAGCTTTGGAGTACACATCCAACAATTCTTTCAGCATTCTTCCAGTCCTATCAAAGCGCCAAAAAAATAGGAGATTGTCATTCGCAAAGAGGAGATGCGAAATGCTCGAACCATTCTTCCTATTTTCAGCCCAGAAAGAAACCTAACCTGACAGCATTTTTCAACAGCCTAGAAAGACCTTCCTTACACAAAACATATAAGTACAAAGATAAAGGATCTCCCTATCTTAAGCCCCTGCTTGGCTGAAACACTTTAGAAGGCACACCATTAATAAGTACAGTAAAAGAAGTAGAAAAGATGCACCTCATAATACACTGAATAAAAGATCCCTCGAAACCAAGGGCTTCCATCACAAAATACAAAAAATCCCATTCAATACGGTCATAAGCCTTGTTAATATCAAGCTTCAAGGATGCCCACCCCGACTTACCCTTTTTACGATTATTTATAGTATGGAGACCTCAAAACCAATCATTACAATATCAGTTATATGTCTACCTTTAACAAACGCACTTTGATTTTTCAGATATAACATAAGGCAAAATCTTTTTCAATCTATTAGAAATAGTTTTAAAGATGATTTTATAAAAAAAACATTACACAAACTAATGGGTCAATATGTTGGAATCACGCGGTAGAGGCATGGTGTAATGCCCCGATCCCCAAGGATTAAACATACATGTAATTTCATAATTTTGAAATCTCCAATTCGAAACAAACCCTAATTTTGAGAAAAAATCTCAAATTAAAAATTCTTAATTTACCCATGATAGAAAAACCCTGAGCTTAAATAGCAGAAGCATTAAACTTATCCATGATCAGAATCTTAATCATTAAATAGCGGAAGCGATAAAGTGTCATAAATGCATAATTAATAAAACCTCGAAAAACTGAATAAAATTCTGAAATAAAGTCAAAATTTGAAATCCATAGTTCATGAAACTTGCACTCATCATAATTCATAGAAAATCATAACGTAAAATAAACTACTTAAATAACCAAGTTTAACAGAAAACATTTTCCTAAGTTTTAAATCAAATCATCAACTGAAAACATAAATTCCTCTGATCAACTGGTTATGGCAATCTCCTACTCATGTTGCTCGCCATCACCACCTACATCATAAATAACTGTGGGGGAATGAGTATTTTAAAATACTCGGTAAGCAAACTCACATAATAACATGCATCCACATGTCATAAATGCAATCATAACATAACTGAACTTGATATATATATCATAAATGAAATAAAGTAACGTACTTGATCATGACATGACTTAACATAGCATGCAGAACGTGTCTCAAACAGAATCATTTAACAATCTTAATCATATTTTGTCTTGGCATATCATCTAGTTAACAACCTAATCAGAACTGATCACACGTTAACTGAAGCACATCATGACGAATTGGGTGACGAAACAGATGGCACACATCGGGAGACGAAACAGATGACACACATTGGACGACAAAACAGATGGCACTCATAGGTGACGGAAAATGTGAACAGATGGCACCTCATGAGTGACGGAAAAAAGTCATCTCGAGGCCCTCTATATATCTCATGGTGTTGTACTAAAAATGAAAACCATATGTTACATTGACATATCAACATTTTCACACCCACTATTTTATAATAATGTGATTCTATTTTAACTAATCAATTAATTTCAAATTAATTACTATTTAAAATATCCCTATGAAATGTAAAATTAACAATTAATCCAAACTAATTGCTAAGTTCATTTAACCTTCTAAAGTACTTAAGTCAAAATTAGGTGAACTTAGAATAGTTAATTAATTACATTCATCAAACTTTAATAAAACTCTTAAGTCAAAATTGGTTATTCTAAATGTTACTACACCCTTTAGAGTGGTGTGATATAAATATATCAGAAAAGTCCTAATCAATCATATTTCTAGTCATGAGATGGATGATTAAATAAAGCTGTGTGCAGTTTCTTGTATGGCATGTGATGACTAATGCATGATCATGTTATCGATCAAATCAATAAAAAATTATTTAACAATTAAAGAAATAAATGATGAACCGAGTGACAATTATGCATTTCTAAATTACAATATTTGAAAAACAAAAATAATTACAAAGAGAACTTCAAGAATACATATTTTCCAAATAGCTCATTCTCCACCAGGAGTCTATCTTCATAATTTTCAAGCTTTGATCATAACTATTTTAATTAGGATAAATTATTTTCTCTAATTAAATAACCCCAAATAGATCACTCTCCACAAGAGGTCTATCTTTGTAATCTTCAAGTGTTGATCATAACCCTTTTAATAAGGATAAACTATTTTTTCAAATTAAATAATCTCATTAATTATCTTTTTAAAAACAATTGAATTTGATAGTCAAAAAATAATTTGACAACTCATCAAACTTGGGTCAAACCCAATCAATTAATTAATTTTAATTGTTATAAAATTAAAACTGATAATGAACCTTTTAAAAAAAATTTCAAATTTAAAAATTCAAAATTCCAAAACTCAAAATCAAAATTTAAAATTTAAAAGATAAGGATATGATTTGAGTTTTCGCGACACATCGTAGGGATAGGGTAACACGCTATCAGAGTTTCTGTGAAACTTCTTTTGTAGTAACAATAATTGCCTTCGATGATAGGACTCTCCCACAGCCACCCCCATCCGCCCCAGTCACCACCGCTAGCGTCCTTCACGGCGGCGCCGTCGCAGACGCCAATTTTTCTGGCAGCGTCGATGCCAAAAATCCAATTTCTAGTGCCGACGCCATAATTCCTATTTTTTCCTTCCTTGTTCTTCTCGTGCGTTCTTCATCTTCTCAAGATCGGAATTTTACAACATTATATTCAAAAATAAAATTACTAAAATTCATATGCCCAAAACGGCTTACACAAGATCTAAGGAAAAAAATTAAAGAACAAAGCCTAAACTTAAGAGTCATCATACAATTAACGATTCATCATTAACCAAACATTCAAAAAATAAACCATCCATCCATTCATACATATCAAAATATATATTACGAACAATGCAAGAACACCCACACGATATTTAATATATAGATATATAAAGACTGCTCTGATACTAATTATTTGAATCTGCGGTGACGCGCGACGGAAGGCATGGTGGTATTTAAAAAAAATTGTAAAACGATAAATTATCGCATTATCACAGATCCCAAAGATGAAAACTTTTTAATTGAAAAATAATTTTTTAGATCAGATCCATTATATATTTATATATTAAATTAAAGACATACATGAATATAAAATATATCTCTTGTAGTTCAATCAAGCGTCCTTGTGATACAACGATCTTAGTATCCCACAAACGATAGATTTCGAGATCCATACCACGATCTTCCAAATCAATCCTCAAACACACTAGGGCATGTGTGTGCACGTAGAATATATCAAGAACACTTTTCTGTCTCTAGATGTACTCATCACATGAGAACAAGAGATTTTCGAGAAAGATTAATTTGTGTTACAAAACTCTGATCGAAAAGCAATTAAAATTCGTCACAGAGATTTTTGATTAACTTTTCATCTCAGAGAGTTTCACCCATGAATGTAACTATATTGTTAGCACATTCAAGCTAATAGAAAAATATCAATATATTTTCTAGATAATGATATATCATATTTTTTTGGAATTTACATAAAATAATAAATTAATTACAAATATGCAATTGAAATGGGACCACTGTAATTGTACAACACTGTAGTGTGCGGTGAGGAGTCACAGTGTCTCACGACACCACTATAGTGTCTTGAGGCACTACAATGTGCCACGCCTCGATGTAGTGCCATGTCCCACTACAGAAGTCAATGTCAATCTCTGATTCAAAATCAGTGATTGACATGTGGCAGTCCACATGCCACGTGACCATATCTAGAAATTTATTATTTAGTTTAATTAGATAAATATTTAGATATTATTTAATTCAAAAATTAACTTATCTGATCATCTCTATCAACTAGTTTATCTGTTAGTTCAAACAACAGATTTAGTTTATTCAAAATTTTAATTATTATCTCATAACAATTAAATATTATCTAATTTCATAAATTAGATATGTTGTCTCACTTATCAGTTAACACAAAAATAATATATATTATTATTTCATGATAATTTTTGAAAATTACATTAAAATAATTCAATAAATTAATCATACATAATTATCGCATAATTATATACTTGCACCAGAAATATAATTCTTTTTGCAAGTCAGTCATTTTCTCATGTCCTGAAATATTCACATCCTAAACTGTGCAGTACATAGGTGACTTGGAGACCATGAACCCATAATTCTAAGCTCCGATAAACCATGTTATTAATTAAACTATTTAATAAATAATCTTATTTATTAATTACATTATTGCTCCACTATAAATACGGCATTGCACTCTTAGAGATTACATCATGTATTTACATAGTATTCTCCTATAGTCCATTGATATAATCATTTCATGTAGTTCTGTTATCCAATTATTAGTTCGTAAAATTAGAGTTGGTAAAAATACTATTTTACCCTTCTAATTATTTCTTGATCCTTAAGTACCGTTTGTTTACTAGTGAATGACTAATTTATAATCGTATTATAAATTTGAATTCAATAACCATTCAGTTTCAGAATTAACACTTATGGGAACCAATATACGATCCGTCAGGAAAACATGGATTTTAAATCTTGTAAGATCATGTTATCAGTCATCCATATCACTGAATCTCTAAAATAAAAGTCACTAGCATGTTTTACAAACAAACCTTAACGAGTGAATCAAATGATTCAGACTGATCTACATATGATCATCAGATTGATGTGAATTTTATCTTTATAATAAACGGTAAGTTAATAAATATATTAATCCACATCGGTCATGACATATATAATCTTTATTATATAAAATACTTTCACTAAGATATCTATCCACATCAATGATTCAGATTTAGGTCACATGCATTCATAATGCTTAGTGAACTGTACTAGCAACCATTCATTAAAAATTACGTACTTTAATATGTTACTGATAATTTTATTCATTATATATGATCATAATTCTCTCGTACTTATACAAGATCATAGTCTCATTGATGAATATGAAATTTTCAGATATTTACATAAATTATTCAACAATAATTTAAAAGAACAATTATAAGAAAAATATAATACATTAAATTTCATATTAAAATGTCAAAATACATGCTTTGAGGGCATTATGTCCAACACTATAATCAGCCATCGTGTTTAGTTTCAACCCTTAACATCTTAACTCTTTTGATTTTACAAGGTAATTTATAATGGTAAAAAATCTCATATCGACAAGTATCCTACCCAAAAGAAGTTAAATTAAACTTGTAATTTAATTTATGGTCTTGCTAATACTATCATTCTTTTATTTAAAATTATAATATAAGTTTTACGACAAGTCGATTGGCGCAGTTGCTTAAACCTCACACTCATACCATAGAGGTCGTGAGTTTGAGTCATACTCCCTCATTTCTCTTAGAATTTGTAATATAATTTTGACAAAACAAAATTTCCAATTACGCAAGTTATCTCCTATGTAACTAGTATTTCTTAAATTTCAATTGAAAATATTACAGTATAGACCATTTTTTATGGTGAAAGACTTCAAAGTATAGTGTGAATTGAAAAAAATATTAAAATATTGTGTAACTAAAGTTTAATTCCTTCAAAAATAAACGATAACTAATAAATTAGTATTCTTTTCATCAAACTGCATTACAAATTTAAGGTAATTTGAAAAAGTATGACTCGATTCATAATCTTTAGATGAAATTTTAGCCAGCTATAACTTGTTATAGTACGCTAGCATTTGACACTACAAGAAAAATGGTTTTCCTTGACGGTTTTACGGGTACATACTCGATTCTGTCTCATTCTGTAATCCCATTCTCTCTCTCTCTCTCTGTAATCTCATTCTGTCTCTCTCTACAACAAATGTTTCCATTCGATACATACCGAAAATTTTATTGCTGCTGATATAAATTATGTTACTGTCTTGCATCCTGAGCAACCTCCTTCACATGAATCTATAGCTCATTTGCATTATGTAGTGGACATTATATCTAATACTCCTGTTTCTGGTTCTGGTTTACATGATAATTTGTATAATTATTCTTATATGCATACTACTAGAGATATTGTCGAGCATACTGCTGGTTCTGGTTCTCATATGCATACTGCAGTTGAGCATCATAGTTATTCTCGTGTTTTTAACTTTCTTGATATATCTCAGAATCGCACTATAGACCTTCCCATTGCTGCTTTGCCTAATCCTAGCACTAGACCTCAACCAAGCTCTATTAATAGGCATCCCATGCAACCTAGGTCAAAATCTAGAATCTCAAAGAAAAAGGCTCGCATTACCACAGGTTTAAAGTCCCAAATTGAGCCTACTAGCTTTAGTATAGCTTCTAAAAGTCTAGAATGGACTAAGGCAATGGTTGATGAGTATAAGGCTCTCATTTCTCAAAATACTTGGACCTTGGTGCCTTTACCCTCGTCTAAGAATCTAGTGGGATGTAAACGAGTTTATATAAAATTCTCAACATGTTGATTGGAGTATATAGATAGGGAGAGACAAAGTATATATATTTAGCTATGTTATCTAAACATGATCAATCATTGTTAATCTTCATTTCTTTTTATTTTTCTAATTTGAACTGTTTATGAGTACAGTAATTATTATGCTTTTTTAATTAGGTTTACATAGAACAACGCACTTGGAATGTGATTCTCATCTATATATTTTTATTCTAAATGCCAAAGGCAATGCTTGATTCTCCCACTTGTAAATTTTAATACCAAGTTTCCAAAGAAAACAAAAGTAAGATCATACTCACAGATACTACCCTGTGTGTATACTCTATGCCCTATGAAAAGTTTTTAATATTAATTCTTTTGGTTCATTTATGCCAAGTTAGAATATGGTTAGTTTATTTATTATAATCTAAATATAAATATAGTTAATTGTTTAATGTAATTTTCTATAATTTTTAGTTTATTTAATTTAATAGTCAAATAGTTAGAATATGTGTAGCTAATTTAATAGAATAGTTAGAATATGGGTAGCTAATTTGTTATTCGAGGGACACAAGTAAAATATTATGAGATATTGAAGGAGATTAGTGAACTGAACTATTAGGATAAGGTCAAAGAAATGTTATTTAAGTGTGATTGGACTGACACCACAAATGCTAGAAGAAAAGTTAATGAGTTTGGGTTTACACTTGTTAATTTTTCACGTTTTGTTCACAATGGTGAGGATTTGAAAGATGAACCATTCGTCTTGCATCTCAAGCATGTCTTGTGTATTACGTACAAGATCAGATTGATAAAGATTGGCATGTTGTGGTGCATACAAAATTAAGAGACATGTTTGACATGGGTGGCCATAATAATGATACAACATTGATAATGAAGTAGTGATGAATTTTGAAAGTGAGATACATGATCATTCTTATTTAGAAGAACTCTTACATGAGAATGAAGAATGTGTCAATTTACTTAGGACAGATGTTATTGGTCTAACCATAGAAGATACAATTCATTTGAATGTTGATTTTGATCAGAATAGAAATGACTCAATTTGATCGTGTACTATTTGAATTAGGTATGTCTTTATTTGATAGTGTTAATATTTAATTTTGATAAGCTATTTCTCTCTTTGATAATGTTATTATCTATTTTGTTGTGCAAGTATAACATCATGGTCCGTGGTAGACGTTTGCGCATAATTGAGGATGAGGCCGTTGGTGATCAAGATCCACCAAGCGATGCTCCCACTGAATTAACAGGTATAACATTTATTTTATATTTCATACAAACGATTATTTTTATTCATATAAAGTCTAACATACAAAAATAATGTTTTATACATAGGTGAATCCTCCTCCTCTAGGTGAAAGGTTCGTGGTCGAACACGATTAGCTCATATATGGAATCTACCTGCATGGAAGAAAGTGAAAGTTGAATTCAACGCAGCAAGACAACTGATCAAGGATCAAACATCTGTGTATACGAGCTTTTTGGCTTCATTAGGACGCACCTACCATCTATTTCCGATCACCTACAAAAATTAGAAGAAAGTGACTGAAATGTACAAGAACACAGTATGAGATATTATGAAAGTATAAATACTTATTTATAATTGTATCTTCCATTATGTATTTATTAACTATACAATTAAATTTTTTAGAGTAAATAGGAAGTTACCGACGTCAACTGAAAGTTTGCATTGTCTTCAATTAATAAGAGTTGGAAGGGCGGCAAAAGTAAATTAAGAACAATAAAAATGACCAAACATTCGAGCAAAAAAGAATGTCTAAGATATGAACCTGAGGAAGTTCCACAAGATCAGTGGAATGCTATTGTCCATTTTTGGTTCTCTTCTAAAAGAACTGTATTATAATATTTTATCTTGACATTGAATTTTTTTATTACGTAGAATAAATACTAATTTTGTTTCTCAAATAATAGGCTTGTAGTGAAACAGACACTGTGGTACGAGCAAAATAAAGTATACATCATTCTTTAGGAAGGAAAAGTTATGTTAAAAAACATAATGATAGATAGAGGTGTTGGGGAGAGAGCCCGACGCAATCGAGCTGCTCATAGAAACGCATAAACGCAAAGATGAGAATTAGGTAGATCAAGAATCTGCTTCTAGAACTATAAGAATTATTTTTAAGTCCATATTTGTCAATATTTTTTATTTTTTCAACTATATTTGTCACATATGCGATCGAATTGTTTATTTATGTTGTAGGAGAAAATGCAAGAACTCCTGGCAACCCAAACACGGGATGAGAATAATATCACCCTTAGAGATGCATTTTCTGAA
Organism: Datisca glomerata; assembly: GCA_003255025.1. Lineage (NCBI taxonomy): Eukaryota > Viridiplantae > Streptophyta > Magnoliopsida > Cucurbitales > Datiscaceae > Datisca > Datisca glomerata. The sequence continues at coordinate 666,254 of QANY01001046.1, forward strand.
GTTATGGGTCCAGAGCATCCTGGACGAGCCCGTGAAATGGGACTAGGTCCAATTCCTACCAGTGTATTCTACATGCAGAACAACCGCCTGTTTTTTGAAGAGGCGTTCATTCCACATGCAGAACATGAGAGAGTTAAGTCACATGTCTATGAACTTCAAGATGGCCAAGTTAAACTTCAATCCCAAGTCACGTACCTTATGAAAATGATGCAAGCGCAAAATCTTTCGTTCTCATTCCCCGACGTTGATCATGTAAGATTTCTAAGAAATATATACTTCACGTAATTCATCAATTATGCTTATTCCAACATTAATACTAATTTTGTTCATTTTATGTGTTTATAGGATTTTGGAGATCCTTTCTCAACTTCATGATCGCATAAAGTTCAGGGAGGATGCATAATACTATATTTGCTTAAGTTTGAATTTATATTGTTTTATCTTTAGAATTTGTGGATGTTTCAATTGATGGATTCTGAACTTTAAAATTTATGAATGTTTGAATTTGTGAACGTTTAAAATACAAGAATTTGTCAATATTTGAATTGATGGATTCTGAACTGTTAGAATTTTTGTATTGATAGATTCTGAAATCTGTGATATAGAATGTTTTATGAAACATGTATTTTTGAAAGTTATGGGATGTTTAGAAAACAGAAAAAATTCTAGCTAAAATTTCAATTTATAGAGGCGGTTTAAACCCGCGGGGAAATATATTTTTCTATTCCTGGACATTTGGTGGAAGTTTGAACCGCCGCTACATAATATGTACCGGTGGTTTTAAATCGCCGGTAAAGAGAAAAAAATCGACGGAAAAGTCTCCAAGAACGATATTTTCTTTCAGTTTCTGGATATTTTGTGACGGTTTGAATTGCCACTAAATACTATTTACCGGCGGTTTGAAACTGCTGGTAAAGAGAGAGAAAACCGCTGGTAAATATTTCCTTTGTTGGCGATAGTAATAATCGTCGTGAAAAATCTTTGCGGCAGTAGATAAGGCGGCGGTTTAACAATCATTGCAATTCTTTTTGGTGGCGGTTATAACCGCCGCAATAGACGAACAAAATTGTCGCCATAATCAAGTTTCTCTTGTAGTATGAGTCGCTAAATATAGATGAAAAATAAAAATCATTTTACTAAATATATGTATTTTTTTAAGAAGAACCATATTAGTAAATACAGGTGGTGAGGGGGAGAGCAAAAATTTGAATGGTCCACGCCATGAACACGGGAGCCACTCCTTGTACAAACGAAAAGTTTAAAATTCAGCACCCAAAGATTAAAAATTGTATAAGTGACCCCTCCTCGAATCAGGGGCAATAGATAAATATCAAATAGAAAACTATACGAGCGAAAGAAATTGATATGATCCATCTTTGAAAAGGAAGAAATTTCATGGAATTAGGTTTTGCTTATATGAGTTTAGAAATTTCATTGTTCTCAACTTTATATTATATCCAGAAACTATTTATATTAGCAAATAAACTGAAAAAAAAGAGAAAACAAAACGTGATTGTGTTTATATTTTATGTCAAACACGACAATGATAGGTTGTAAGATTTTTTTCCACAAGTCAATGATGATATATTTTCATTAACATGTTGATTTAGGAGATTGGATAATTTTAACTTTAAAACAAATGAGAGCAGAGACACAAGTTTTGAATGGAAGCCTAGTATAGGTATGGAGTTTATCACATTAGAATATGCATGGACTATGGAGATTTTGGGTAAATTATGGAGGACGTGTTGGTTTTGGTGTTCGAAAAAAATGGTCTAGCAAGAGTGATAAACTTATTTGCCCTTTCACTTCTCTTCATGTTTACCTTTAGATCTTATTTGCCCTTTCACTTACACCTAGCTTTTTTTATTCATTTTCCTCTTCAGGCAATTGTCCGTCATAATGCCCTTAAAGAACACAATCTTGCTCGTGATCAGGCTTTGGTGAACTTTAATAGAGAAGTTACCGAGTATCGTGGTTTCATTGATGGTCTTCGGGCTGAAATTGAGCAGCTGAAGAAGACAGAGGCCGAGCTGCGAGAAGTTGTGGAGAAGCAGACCCAAGAAGCAGCTGTGGCAGCGGCAGAGAACCTGAAGCTTGAAGAATCTCTCAAAATGGCTAAGGAATCTCTGACAGTAGCTTAAGAATCTCTAGCAGCGGCTGAACTAGCCAAATCTCAAGTAGAATAAATGGAGAAGCAGACGGGGGATGAGTATCAAGCCTTGTTTGCTAAAGCTGAATCTTGATCGGATTGGAACATTTTCACCTGATTATAGCCGGAGTATGCGTCCATGAAGCTTAGGAGTTCATGGTCGGATGTCACATCCACCATCTGATCAATTATCGGGAATGGGTAGTCATCCTTCAGACAAGCTTTTATTTAAATTTGTGAAATCCATAAAAATTCTCCATTTTTCGTTCTTCTTCTTTACCATAACTGCATTTTGCTACCTGGCCTTTTCACTGCCATAGTGGCAAAGATGTCAACGTTCTCCCTGAGAAACTATGTGAGTTCAATCTTCTCCTCTTCGGTCAATTCCGCACCCATCTTTGTTGTTTTTCCGTTTCCAATGCCAACGGATCCTGTTATGCTCACAGCTTCATATCTTGGATTGCTCTCGCCCTGCTCATATTTGATTAGTTGCTATTTCTCAGTTACTGAGAACGGGCACATCTCGCCTCTTTGCGGAATCAAGCGCCAACACAACCCAACAACTGGCTACTGGCTGATGTCCTTTAATAGTTCGTACTCCTTTCGGTGATGGATAATTCAGCATATGTGGATGGGACAACCTTAATTTTTATGAATTCATTTTCTTCACAATATCGCGCTTTAAGGATGACGTCGTGTCAATCACCACGAAATCCATGATATGGTTGAACGAGCCTGTATGCACATGAAGCGACAAAATTCCTTCAGAATAAGTTATGGTTCCGTTGAAACCAATAAGTGGTTGTCCAGCACCACAGAGCCTTAGCGCGTCTATTGCCATATTTTCAAGTGTCAAACGTGGAGTATATTAACAATGCTCCCGTCATCAATAGGAACCCTTTGAAATAAGCAGGCCCCGATCTGCTTGGTAATTACCAATGCATCATTATGTTCGTCATATCGCCCGTTGTCTTTATAAAAAATGATTTGTACATCATTGTTTGCTTCTTCAGGCTCGTCGTTCACCTTGAGAGTTCATTTTTGCAGTAAATCTTCATAAATTTCCTTGAAGTATCTTCAGATTCCATCAGAGCAATGATCGTATCTACGATACTCAGCGGTTCTTTCTCCTTGGGGCGCTCTTCATTTCTATTCTTTTTGGGTCGATCTCTTCTGACAACAAAATCTTTCATATACCCCTCTTGCACGAGTTTTTTTTAATATAGTCCTTTAACTGATAATAGTCCCTGGTGTAGTGTCCAACACTCCACTGCTAAGAATAGAATTTGTCTTTGTCTCTTTCATTTGGCTCATTAGTGAGCGGAGCCGGCATCTTCAGCCAGAGTTTGTCCTTGATGTCTCAAGAATTTGATTGACTGAGATAGTAAAAGGTGTAGACTTTCTCCCTCGGGTGTACCCAACCAGCTGGCCTCAGTTTCTTTTTTATATCACTCATTCTTTCATCCATCTTTTTCATTTTGTCTGCTCCACGCTTTCCCGTCGTTGAACTTCCTCCGTTTTGGCATTCATCGGAGCTCCGTTGTTCCTTCAAATTTTGTAAACTCTTATTTTCTTCCTCCAGGGTTACGTACATCTGTACCTTAAGAAAAGTCTTTACAATCGCAAGCGATTTATGTTTTGATAGATCTTCAAACAAATGAGAGTTTGGGTCCAGCCCTCGTCTGAATACCATTATTGCCACATGGGTGTCACAGTTTTCTACTTTCATGATCTCGTCCTTGAAACAGTGAGTGTAATCTTGTAACAATTCACCTTTTTTATTGAGATCATCAATAATTACTCTGAGTCTTCTATAACCATCTGATAGGTTGAATACTATTCCCAAAACACAAAAGACATTCTAGCAAAACTATCAATTGAACATGTGGGTAAAGAATGATACCACGTTAGTGTGTTGCCGTTCAGACTCATTGGAAACATCCTGCACATTAACTCATCCTCGTGCTGGTATAGCGCTCACTTGTCTGAAATGACGCAGGTGATCTACGGGATCTGTTTTCCCCTTATAATATTTGAATTTAGGGGCAATAAACTTTTTTGGCACATGAGCCGCTAAAATCTGTATACAAAGAGGGGATCGTGTCAGTGTTTCCAGAGCCGTCACTCCAGTGACACCCATCTTCCTTATTTACAACATTTTCATCTCCAGCACTTCTCTACTGCTCGTTCTATCACCAGCTCTGCCGGACCATTCTCGCCAGTAGCTTCTTTTTTGTAGTCACGATAACTGATTTCTGGCTCATATATTTTGACTGGCACTCAGACTTTGGCTGTCTGGTAGTCCGCTCTCTCCATTCTCTATCTTGTGGGTTCTCGTTATCCTTTTCTCCCACCACAGTCCTGTGACTCGCCTCTGCTCTTATCTCTGCAACATCCCATTGTAAAGCCACAATCTGATCTTGGACGGTTTGCGACACATTGCGTAATGCTTCGCTGTTGGGTTCTCCATGCTCTACATTCCAGTCAGAATGGTTTCGATCATGTCTTGTATTCATACGGGCTGGTTAGTGAGGTTATTGGAAACATTAGCATCGTTTCCCATTTCCCGCACAACGCTTGATCTAGTTCGGGGCATTTTAGGTTATGTTCTCGAGTTGATTCTTAGCTCTCAATAAAAGCACCAAAATATAAATGAAAATTTCCTCACACTAAAAAATAAAGAATAAAAGAGATAGAGAATCAATGAAACTAATATGGAAGTAATCCCTTGATTGAGTATTGAAAAATTGATGCATTTAGGGTTATAATTAGCCTCTATTTATAGGTTTTCAATTGATTACATAAAAATTGATTTGGTTTATCTAATTCCACTGAAAACGAGATCAACATAATATTCTATTAAGATCTAGTCTATCAATATTAACAACCAGACTAATCTCAACCGCTTGATCGAATCAACGGTCTTGATCTTTTGTCCTAGACTGCCACGTTAGCAAGCTACATGCTTTCTCTTGATTGATCTTTTTTTGAGGACGTGGCCGATAGTGGAATTCATGCCCGTTCAAATATCTTATCCAAATATATCAAGTTTCAATATCTATCTAATATGTAGCTAGAATTTCTTAAATTCCAATTGGAAAAATGACAGTACATATCATTTTTTATGGTGAAAAACTTCAAAGTATCGTGTGAATGAAAAAAAAAACATTGCATGACACAAGTTTAATTTCTTAAAAAAATAAACAATAACTAATAGATTATTATTTTTTGTCAAAGTTATATTACAATTTTTAAGAGAATTTGGGGAAGTATGACTCAATTCATATTCTTTAGATGAAAATTTAACCAACTGTGCCAATCTCAAATTGGAGGAAGTATGACTCAATCCATAATCTTTAGATGAAAGCTTTAACAAGTTGTGTCAATCTAGCTTGTTAAAGTATGCAGGTGTTTAGGTCACTAAAAATAGATGAAGAAAAGAAAAATCATTTTATTAATATATATGTATTTTTTTAAAGAAGAACCATATTAGTAAACTAGTTTTTGAGACGTGCGCTGCACGTTAAGATAAAAATTTATAAATATCATTACTATACGTAACTTATTTTTCTTAATATATGTGTTTTTATTGTGATGTTAATTTAACAAATAAGTGCAGATTGTTAGTTATATATATAGACTTTTTAAATTCTATATGCTTAATTAAGTTTTTTTTTTCACTCTTGTTTTTAATGCTCGTTAGATAAATACAAACACCAAAAATGTCAACAAAGAAATATTCACAAAAGAAATATTGAGTTAATTTGAGACTAATTTTTTTCTTATAATTAGTCTTTCAAGATTTTATATTAATAATTAGGAGAAAATATCTTTAAAGATAATAATTGAAATAAAATAGTTAAATAATTTGGATAATAAATATAAATTAGTTAAAATAACTTTTTATATGAACAGTTAAAAATATATACATTGAAAGAATGACGTAAAAAATTTAAAAATAATTAAGTATAATATTGTCAAAAAAATATTTCTTCCAACCTCTATATTTTTATATATAATATAGGTAATCACATGAGGAACAGGAGAGCAAATTTTTTGAATGGTCCACGTCATGAACGCGGGAGCCACTCCTTTTACAAACGAAAAGTTTAAAATTCAGCACCTAAAGATTCAAAAATTGTACAAGTGACCCCTCCTCGAATCAGGGGCAATAGATAAATATCAAACAGAAAACCTTACAAGCGAAAGGGAAGGTGCAGATGTTAGACCAAGCAAGGTTTTTGGAGGGCTTAAGGCGGCTATTACACATACTCTCTCTCTCTCTCTCTCTCTCTCTCTCTCTCTCTCCCCAGTACACACTCTCTGTCTATGAGTTCCCATTGGTTTTGCGAATTTGTTTTATCTATCTTCTTTGATCCCAACTCCTCCTTAGTTCGATTGATTTCTATTTGTTCTCTTTTCCCGAGTTCAGAATTTCAGTTTAGTATAATTTAATGTCCAGCAGCAAAACTCCTCTGAGTTTCAGCAAGAAAATTGATCGTATCATTTCATTTGAAAAGCCTGCAATTTTCCGCCCAAACCCATCAATGATATCCACGTCATTGTGGAGGAACATTGCCAAGCAAGCCATTTCGAGGAACCGGAAGCTTCGTTTCGACTGCCACTCTTTTTTGCGTTCTTATGGCTTTCTAGGTGTTCCCCAGGAGTCCATCCCTAAGAAGTTCCAAAGTAAGCCATATGACTTGAGCTCTTGCTCAAATTACGGGTCTGCGGAAATGGCTTTTCCTAGTCATGTCGAAATTTTATTGCACGAAGGTTTAAAGGGTGTATCCGGTTTATGCTATCTGAAAACTCGGATTGGTTTTAATGGGATTTATCCCAAAGGGTATTCAAGTGTAGCTGAAGCGGTTTCTTCCACAGACGTGGAAGAAGACGTATCGGCTGTTGATGAAGTTCAAGAATTATTACACGAAATGGGTAGAGAAGAGAAGAAGCAAGTGGATTACAGGCGGCGGCGATTGCAGGAAATCGTGAGGGGAATGAGGCAAGGGAAGTATCAAATGCTTAAGAGGAGGCAGGTGAGGATTGAGACTGAAGCCTGGGAACAGGCAGTGAAAGAATACAAGGAACTTTTGATGGACATGTGTGAGCAGAAGTTAGCTCCCAATTTGCCATACATGAAATCCTTGTTTCTTGGCTGGTTTGAGCCTTTGCGTGATGCCATCTCCAAGGAACAAGAATTGATGCGCCAAGGGAAGAACAGGACAGCATATGCTCCATATTTCGATCAATTACCAGCTGATATGATGTCCGTAATAACAATGCATAAACTGATGGGATTGTTGATGACGGGACGCGAGCATGCTAATGTTAGGGTTGTACAAGCTGCTTGCATAATAGGCGACGCGATAGAACAGGAGGTGGGGAGTTACTTTCCTTACTGCTTTTGTCTTCTTGATTCGAATCATGCGTCTTCATGATTAAATTAGTTAACCTGTTATGGGTTTTCCCCTAAATGAAGCTTTTCCATTTTCTGTCTTTTCTTTTTCTTTTCTTGGCGAACTTACATTTTGTATGGGGACTGGGTAATAGCTAAAGTCCTCTTGTTAGGGTTTCAGCGTGTAACCAACCGTGTCAACTCATCTAGTCCCTCATGAAGCTTTTAAAGTACAGAAGGGGCATTGCATTTGAAGTTGGAAATCTTCATGCAGTGAAGTTTTGATATATTTTGAAGTTAGCTTAGAAGATGGACAATGTTATGCAAGCTAACTTCATAGAAATAGTAATCTTGACCCAATCAATCTGAACTTTTTCTCCAACACTATCAAGAGTATGAGATAAATAATTTTGTTTTAGGGAGATGAACTGTGGGAAGTGCATATATGTGCAGAATTTGTTCTTTGACAATGTCATTTGGGGGCTGTTTGACATGTTTTCTAGATAAATATTTTTCGTTCTCAAAGGTCTTTAGTTATTGTTTTACTTTCTAAGTTTTTTTATAAGTTTCTTTCTGGTTTTCTTAATCATTATTTAGTCGTCAAGTCTTGATATCCATCTAAGCTAAATTGCAACCATCCTTAACTCGTAAATGTCAGCTCAGAATTTCTCCTTTTTTTGTTTGAGCATACTGACATTCTATCTGGCATGGTCACCTGTACTCCTGACTGAGCACACAGTAGTTTGCTATTTTGGTTTCTTGCACCATTTTTTTAGTATTGGTTTTGAAATTTGTGAAACTTTATTGGGCATTCAAACTCAGCCTTTTTTAAAAATTAGCTCTTGGACATAGCATTAGAAGTGGATTCTAATTTCTATTATCATTCAGAGCACAAGTACTTCTAGTAGTATACTCTACATTTTGGCTTGCTTTTGTAACTCTATAAGTGCAGTTAAGGAGCTTCCTCTTTTTCCTTATAGAGTGATGACTATTATATCGCTTTAATGGTTCAGGTTAGAATACACAGGTTCTTGGAGAAAACGAGAAAGAAAAAGGGTGATAAAGATAATGAAAAGGAAAATGAAAAAGACAAGATACTGAAGGAGCAGGAGAAATTAAGGAAAAAAGTGACAGACTTGATGAAAAAACAAAAGTTGATAGCAGTGAGGAAAATAGTAAAGGGGCATGATAATTCAAAACCATGGGGCCAAGATGCTAAAGCAAAGGTGTGCATTATTTTACTTGCAATCTAGAAATATTAATCTCTGTTTAATTTTTTTCCTGTCCAAGAAAAGAAAAAATTTGCCTATGTGCTTAAAAGGTTGGATCTTGCTAGGTGGGAAGCCGTCTTATTGAGTTGTTGACACAAACAGCTTACATACAACCTCCAGCTAATCAATTAGATGATGGACCACCTGATATCCGTCCTGCATTTATTCACACCTTCAAGACGGTCATGAAAGAAGCAAAGTAAGATTTATTTACTGGTCTTACATTGCCACCACTATTCCTTAAATGCTGGAAACTTTTATTGTGGTTTTTCTTTCAGCAAATATTCCGGCAGAAGATATGGTGTTATTGAATGCGACCCTTTAGTTGTCAAAGGCCTTGAGAGGACTGTGAGTATATCCACCTTTCTTGCTATTACCAAATTTCTACCCTATTCCATTTTGCGGGGTACAATATAAGTTTAATTTTTCACCGGTTTGCGATTTTATCTTTATTTTTTGCAGTTTATGAATTTTTCTTGAGGTTCTAGCATGGATAAATAGAGGTGATTGGCAGCTAAGAAACTAGTATTTAGATTATTCTGTTATTGGACTGTGTAAGGAAGAGAGATGGGGGAGGGAATTTATTATAACATGCTTATTTGTGAATTCCTGGCTTTTAAGTGGGGTATAGCTCATGAATTTTTTTGCAGCTGATTTTCCTCTTGATCTTTTTGTGAACTGACCAACCATAAATCTTTGCAGGCAAGGTACATGGTGATTCCTTATATGCCAATGCTGGTGCCCCCAGTCAACTGGACAGGGTATGCTGATGTTAGTTTCGTGTCTGCCTCTATCCTTCTAACATGCGTTTCAGTTTGCTACCATTTCTTTTCGATAGGTCTTTAGACTCTAAAACACAAAATTCTATGTAAGGTATCTTTGTTGAGCTTCTTTGTTGCACACAAGTTAAAACTTTCTGCAACTAATTGGTTTGTGTGGGGAATTGGCACTAAGATCCAGAGCAGGTTTCTAGTGCAGCACCATCAGTCGAAGTTGAACAACTATCGGAGAGAACTGATGAGGTATCTGGGGATAAAAGAAGTATCATTGAAACAGGAAATAAAGTGGTATAAATGAAATAGGGACTTGTTTAAGTCACACTCTAAGAAGGGTAGCTATTCTTCATGTAAAGAGATCTTGGTGGTTTAGGGTGAAAATGTTTTGTAATCCGCTTGAATTATTTATAAGATCAGTAAGATTTTAGTTTAAAATCATCCATGAATTCTTGGACATAGAGCCAAGTAAGGTCAGCTTCAAGAGAATATGTGCTAAATGGTTTTGATGTAGGAAAGAAGACTGTTTACTGTGCGTTGGAAGAAATCAGATTGATTATAGAGGTGCTGTGGGAATGTAAAGACAATAAACATCTCCGAATGGCAAGGAAATATGTTGTAGAATATGCTCGGTGAGCTCTACATATAGCTTAGTGGTATGAAAGATTTGTGTAATTAACTCTGAGTAAATTTGAGTTTGTAGGAGGATGTTGGAAATTCAAAGTTTGTGGTCCATTCAAACATTTTAATGAGATAATTAACACGGTTCCCTGTGTATTGTTAACATGTTTTTTAAATCAAATGAGATTGTTGCTGAAATAGGTTTTCCAGTTAAATTATTGGACCTAAGCAAAACACTCAACCCTCAGTTTCACATTTGGTTCTTCAAATTATAGAAGAACCAACCAACACAAAATGGATTCCAGGGTTTAATTACTGCCTACCTGTTGTCTAGAAGTCCTTTTGAGTCTTCTTTTTTCCCCCTTCTGGTGGGAGGTCTGACAATGAATTCTCCTTTCGTAGTTATGATAAAGGAGGGCACTTGTTCTTACCATCGTATGTCATGCGCATTCATGGAGCTAGACAACAACGTGAGGCTGTTAGGAGGACCCCTAGAAGGCAACTAGAACCAGTGTTTGAGGTTTGGATTTTAGATTGTTGTATGATCACCTTTTCAGTTTAATATTTGCTTCAGTTGTTCCTTGTATGGTACTCCATATGGATGATATACCACCATCGAGTCCCTGCATGCAAACTTAGTCTTCTTACTTCTTAGTGCCTTCTTCTTGAGGAAATGAGACATCTGAAAAATTAACTTTCAGGCCCTAGATACTCTCGGAAATACTAAATGGAGGATTAATAAGAAGATACTGGGCATTGTGGATAGAATATGGAGTGGTGGAGGCCATCTTGCTGATCTAGTGGACCGCAGCGATGTGAGTAATCTACATCAATTGCTTCTTGAACTTTATTCTGGTCTATTTTTTCCCTGTTTGTCATGCTAATAATAAAAATGTGTTGGATGCTCACAAGCGATTTAGAAATTTTCATTCTTTTCTTCTATTACCATAAATTTCTCTGTTGCAGGTTCCTTTACCCGAGAAACCTGATACTGAGGATGAAACACTGCTTAAGAAATGGAAATGGAAGGTCAAGTCTGCAAAGAAAGAAAACAGGGAGAGGCATTCCCAACGTTGTGATATAGAGCTTAAACTTGCTGTAAGATGTTATCACTTGTAGACCCTAGACAGTAGTCAAATTGTATATTTTACTTATGTATTCATGCTCTGCCAATCCAACTCTTTTGTTGGGGAGCAGGTAGCAAGGAAGATGAAGGATGAAGAAGGCTTTTATTATCCGCACAATCTTGACTTTCGTGGCCGTGCATACCCTATGCATCCATACTTGAATCATCTAGGCTCAGATCTATGTCGGGGCATTTTGGAGTTTGCAGTGGGGCGCTCTCTAGGAAAATCAGGCTTGCGTTGGTTGAAGATACACCTGGCTAATCTATATGCAGGTGGTGTGGACAAGTTATCTCATGAGGGTCGAGTAACGTTTACTGAGAATCATTTGGATGATATATTCGACTCTGCAGACAGGCCACTTGAAGGAAGACGCTGGTGGTTGAACGCAGAAGATCCATTTCAGTGCTTGGCTGTGTGCATAAATCTCTCTGAAGCTTTAAGAAGTTCCTCCCCTGAGACATTTATTTCACATATTCCTGTACATCAGGTACTCTCTTATGGCTTGTCAGTGTCTTGCGTTTGTAATTCTGGTGCTTGTTTTTTCATTTGCAGGTGAATGGTTTTATCTTGGTGGTTGACACCTTCATAGTGATAGCTGAGTGTTTGTCTTGTTTTGGAATACTTTTGAGGAGTTTTGTTAGTAGCAGACGACATTATAACTCATTAATTCCATTTAAACACTTTTGGCTCCTTGTGATTCTTTCTAGGATGGTTCTTGCAATGGTTTACAACATTATGCTGCTCTTGGAAGAGATAAGGTAATTAAATTCTCTCTATGTATCTATGCCCTGTGTAGATTTTCTATGCTTTTCAGGCTGCCTGTAATAACAAGGAGGGTCCAGTCTCCTTAGTTTCAAGATGATACTCTGTATTCTTGAAATCCCCCCCACATTGGTTTTGATAGGACCAACTGTGATATATCTGGATACAAAAAATTAAATTTGCATTGCATTCTTCCTTGTAGAATTTTGTAGTTATTTCAGATTTTTGGCTGTGTCTGTATCCAAGTCCTTGTTTATTGGCGATCACACTGTCCAAATCTTATTAGATGGAACAATCATTGAGCAATAGGCTAAAAACGGTCGTGTGTGGGAACTTTTTTGTTATGGAAACTTGGATTTTCATGATATCCAACTGTCCTAAAGTTAGTGGAACTATATTGATATTGGTTTTGTTGGCATGGAAATTGACGAGCTGTGAATGCTTTTTTTTCCTTTCCTCTTTCCTTGAACATCCTGTTTTCTTAATTTACAGATGCTAGTGTTCTATTTCTAACTGAAAGTTCTTTTATAGTTGGGAGCAGCTGCTGTTAATCTAGTTGCAGGAGAGAAGCCTGCTGATGTTTACTCGGGAATAGCTGCTAGGTAAGCTGTTTCTGTTATGGATCCCTGAATGCGAATCTCATTTCTTTTAAAGGTAAGGAAAAGTAATAGTATTAGAAAAAAAGATCTCCAAAGGGGTAATTATGAGGTATTCCTATTATTCTGTTAACTCAGCCAGTGTGTCAACCCATCTAAAAATCATCTCAGTCTCATCCAGGGTGCTTGATATCACGCAGACTCATTATATTTGATCAGATATATTAACTTACTCGGGAAATTTGTATAATTGGTTGCGGCAGAGTGCTAGATATCATGCGAAGGGATGCACAAAGGGATACTATAATATTTCCAGATGCATTGCGTGCAAGGACATTACTTAACCAGGTTCTACACCAACTTGAGAACCATTTCATTGTGCCATGCAGCGTTTACATCATGAGAACTTTGTATTGTTATCGACTGAAACCATTTCCCGTTTATCACTTTTCGTCCGTAAATAGCTAGTAGGTTGTAGACAGTTTTAAGTTGCTTCTGAGCAGGAAGATACTGTAGGTATTTGTTCCCTTATATTTTCAAGTGCTTCAAGAACCTGAAATTGGATGTAAGATATTGAAATAGTCATACAATATTCTCATTTCGAAACTTGAGTAATTGTATTAGATTTTCTCATAGTTTTTTCAGATGAAAAATAGTATGGAATGAAAAGATAGTGAGTTGATTTCTAATCAAAAAGAAAAAATGCTCTATATAAAAATTGAATTGTACAAAATATACATACTTCAAATTCTATATCCCAAAAATGACCCTTTTTTTTACTTCTGGTCTCCTTTTGTACAGCTCTAAGGCGTTTTCTTCGCCTTTTGATTAACATTTTTACCGATAAAAAAAATTTTCTGAGCTCTGACACTGTGTTTGTTTGTATCTATGTACCTGGTTGGAGAGTTGTCTGATTATTATTTACTTGTATTCAAACTAATTGTTGACCCTCCTTTGGGGGGTTCATTTACAGGTGGATAGGAAATTGGTGAAGCAGACAGTGATGACGTCGGTTTATGGTGTTACTTACATCGGTGCTCGGGATCAGATCAAGAGGAGGCTAAAGGAACGTGCTACCATTGCTGACGACTCAGAACTCTTTGGTTGTGCTTGTTATGCTGCAAAGGTAAGGGTACTATTGCATCCTTTCATGCGTAGACCTCAAAAAAATATTTCTTTATTTGTTACGTTTAAGGTTTTATAAAAAATAACATTATTGCCTGAACAGACCACCTTAACCGCACTAGGTGAGATGTTTGAATCTGCACGCGGTATCATGAGCTGGCTTGGGGACTGTGCAAAAGTACGTGCCAATTGTTTACTTTACCATGAATAGAATTTTGATGCTGATTTTGAGTTATTTATTGAAGTATAAGCCACTGATATTGGACATCTACAGATAATTGCATCTGAAAATCAGCCTGTGCGGTGGACAACTCCACTTGGGCTTCCTGTTGTGCAACCTTACTGCAAGTTGGGAAGGCACCTTGTAAGTGTTGGAACATTTGCAGATACATTGAGTGACAGAAATTCTTATAATATAAACCGAAAGGACAGTTTAAGGCATTAATTTTGTCTTTGTCGAGTTGATTTCAGATCAAAACTTCCCTTCAAGTATTAACTCTACAACGGGAAACAGAAAAGGTATCACCCATTTCATGGATTCAACTTAATCTATTTGGATTATACTTTATCTTTATCTATAGTGGTTCATAGCTTAACATCTTATTCCAATATCTTTCTGTATGTTCACTAATGTATCAGCGAGAGCTATCCTGGGTGCCTATGCAATTTTTGGAATAGAACCTCTTCAGTGTCTCAGCTACATGAAGCACAAGGGGTGGATTGTCTTCCTCCCCTGCCACAAAGAACATATAATCACTTTATTCTCCTTCATTCTAAATGACGTTAGAATTTTTGGTTTTATCCAGAAGGAAATTAAGATTATTATCCATATGTTAAAAGTAGGTTCCCCCATTTTTTTTTTCATTCCGACGAAGATAAGGGTGCCCTTTCTATCTTGGATTTATGCATCTAGCTCATATATTGACACGATTTCATTCCGTTGAAGATAAGGGTGCCGGTTCTATCTTGGATTTATGCATCTAGCCATATATTGACACCATTATGTCAGTAAATTTCTCTTCGGTAAAATCAAGATGAGTTGGTGTTCATTTCGAACATATTGACTAGGAGTATTGCCATCCTTGTTGAACAATTAGAAAAAAGTTGGATCAGGATATTTTTCTTGGCTTAAACTCTAAGGAGTCAGGGAGAAAGGGAGAGAGGCTATCCATTTTGGAGGATTGATTATTTCGGTTCTAGTTTGATAGGTGATCAAGATATCTGTGATTAAAAGAATATACTGATCTCAATACCTATTGTTCCTTGGACATTACAGGTCATGGTCAAGCGGCATCGGACAGCATTTCCACCAAATTTTGTTCACTCTCTCGATGGCTCTCATATGATGATGACAGCAGTTGCCTGCAAAAGGGCAGGCTTAAGTTTTGCAGGTTTCTTGTTGTGGTTTTTTATAAAGATCTGCTTAAATAATTAACTCAACTAACTGTCAGTTTTCGCTTCAGGAGTTCATGATTCGTATTGGACACACGCATGTGATGTGGACGAAATGAACAAAATACTTAGAGAAAAGTTTGTTGAACTCTATCAAACTCCTATTCTGGAGAATGTATGGAGTCCTCACCCTTCTAACTCTCATTTGAAATATAATGAGCAGCTTCCAGTGCATTTCCTCTAGTGAACTGAATTTTTACAGAGTTCTTAAATTATGCTTGAAATTTCTCTCTTAAGTTTGTTTTCTCAAAAAATTGTTTCATCTGCTTATCATGAAAATGAAATATAAGAACTATCCACTATTAAAGGAAAAATAGCTTCTATGAACTTTCCTCTTTGGTTGCTAAACGAGAAATTGGTTTTATGAACTGATAAAGTTGCTGTGATCATACCGTATTTTATTTGACTCGTTATTTATCTTCTGGATTCCTAGTTTTACTTCTATACCTGGGAGCAGTGATTACTGTTAAGGGACTGCTAATAAGGGAGATAAATCATCTATTTTTTCTTCACTATCATTTTCGTTATCATATAATATAGTCTCCCGCATTCAATTGTCATTGTTGTTTCAAGTCAATTATCTGACCTATTGTTGGTTTTGTGTTGTAGTTATTGGAGGGATTTCAGCAGTCTTTCCCTACATTGACCTTTCCTCCCTTGCCAGATCGGGGTAACTTCGATTTGAGGGATGTTTTAGAGTCTCCCTATTTCTTTAACTGATAGAGACGCGCTTCTCTGCATATTGGACTATTGTGATGCTGCCTCTGGTAGACGTCTTCTGCATCAAGTAAATATGGCTACATAAAGGAGGAAGCCGAATGAGTTCCTGCTCGAGACTCTTTGCACTTCAACTGTACATACCAAGTGTCATCAGCATTTTCATCTGGTATTTGTTATGTATTCCAGAGATTGACCGTTGGGCATGAAGAGTCTAGAAGACTAGTCACTTGGTGTCTATCCATCCTCTGCTGATATACTGACGAGCCCCTGGTAAAGGAAGGTGGATGAATAAGATGATGCTGCAAACCCCAAATTTCAGATCTGTATATAACACGTCTTATAGACATGAAGGCTCAGGTGCTTTAAGATCGATTTGAACTGAACGCCGACGGAATATCTCTAAACTGTTGAGTTTGCGGTGTATGTTTAAGTACTGAACTGGGTGCAACCCGGAATGGTGTTTTCCGCGTTTGTTCTGGGTGGACTCGTTCTGATTTACCTGTCCAATTTTGTTTATTTTTCTTCTCTATTTTATACATCTTTCTTGTAAATGTATGTAGGTTTGAGTAAATATGTACTGTAGACGGCAAACAGATTGTTTATTATAGAAAATTTGTAAATTGGGTTACTTTTAAATTGTTGATGATGGTTAAAGAAAGAGTAATATAACATTGTTGTGCTGCATTTTACATTCTTCTTGCTTGCCAAGTCTTTTTGGAATCAAGATGGACATATTCCCCCCTAAAATCATAAAAGAAGCCATCATTTGAACAAAATCCTTATTTTGGAGAGGAATGCTTGCTCTTTATGAGTCATGTGTATTTGTTTTTATTTAGTGTTGAAATTAGAACATTAATCTTTTACAAATTCAACTATTTAATCTTTTGTGATTGTAGAAATGTTATGACGTAAGTTTGAGTCACCTAATTCTGTAATATTGTTGGGACTACTAAAATCCAACTAATGATGTGTACATGATGGGATTCAATCCTCTAATATGGTAATAGAAAGCAATCTTGTTCAATTAAAGTGGTTCAAATCATGTATGTTGATCTTGATTGCCTCAGAAAATTGTGAAATTAACTCATCATATGGAAAGGCCAAGAGCACTCATGGATCATATAAAAAGGCCATCTCACCCGCGAACAGTCAACAGCCATAGACTCTCTCTCTCTCTCTCACCCGCCAACAGCCACAGCAAAGTCTCCGTTCTCTCCGCCTCTCTCTCTAGCAGTGGCTATCAATTTCTCGCCGGAGAAACAAGTCCCATCTCTCTCTCTCTCTCGAAAAAGTTCCCTCCTTGTCGTTGCTTGGCTTCGGCTCTCTGAGAAGGGTAGTAGGGTCTTTACAGAACCCCCAAAAGTCCAAAAAGTACAAAATAATAAAAGCCAGGGGGTCCAAAATCCGAAAATCGGCACCCCATCTACCAGGGGTCTTTTGGGAAATTACCCAGATTTTTCCAACGTTATCCCGCGCTGCTCCCTGTCTTCAGCTCTGTAATCCCGTGGAGAAGAAAAACAAGCAATTCTTTTGCAAAATTGCTTTATCTTTTCGATTTGGTGTCTTTTGGTTCTGCTTTACTATTTGCACTGGTGCTTACATGGTTACTATATTTTATTTGTTTACCCTTTGATTGTTTCGTAAAGGTATTTCATTTAGCTTCACAGTTGCAATGCAAGCTTTATGGGTGCTTCAACTAAGTATTTTGGTTATTCAACTGTTATCTAAGATTCTTATTGTAAAATGAGTGGGTGGAAATGGCCGTCCTTTATTTGAGCTAAATATTTTATATCTTGTGTGCTGCAAGTTTTAACTAAGTGGGGTTGCTCTTTTTTTCCCTTTCTTTTCTCCCTTCTCTTGAAAACAGCCGTATGTTTCATTTCTGAAGTTTTGATGCTCTACACTCTACAGTGCTCTCAACTTGTGTTATGCTTTCCAAGGTTAGTCCTTCTGTCCTGCATTTTCACTTGATAAAAGAAAGAAATTATGCATTCATTCTCAAATGTCTACGTATTACTTATAGGGCCTGATTATGAGAGAACTATTGGGAAAATCATTTTCTGCATGGGTTGTACCAAATGACTTTAGTTGTCAACATCAGTCATATTACCTAATTACTTGTACCGATCGACGTTGCTCCCGGGGCATCCAAGTAAATAGACTATCAAAATCAAGTAGAATATGTTCTTTAAAGCGGGAACTTAATGTAGCTTCCATGTCACTAGTGAAGATTCCACAACCATGTTTTTCAGTAAGGTCCACAGGGACCCATGATTCACTTATTCTCCCGAACATGGATGCTAGTGTTAATAGCAGGTTGGTTTATGGAGAGGAGGAGGATGAGTTAGTTCACCAAGGAGACGAAAGGATTTTAGAACCATTTGTGGTAAGGAAATCACCCCCTTGGGGAGATTTGGTATTACGTGAGGACTCTAAAATTGAACCTACTGATATCAACCAGACTAGTTCGATTTCGAAAGAGATGGTTGCTGTAAATGAAACTAGTGTACATTTTTTGGAGGAAACAGACGAGATGACATTATCAAATCGGATCATGGTACTTAGTAGGAAAAATAGGTTCAGAAGTGCATTGGAGTTATTTAGATCCATGGAATTGATGGGTCTTTTACCAAGTTTGCATGCTTGCAATTCCCTTTTATCTTGTCTTTTGAGGAATAGGCTACTTGATAATGGGTTGAAAGTCTTTAACTTTATGAAGAGAAAGAAGTTATCAACAGGTCACACTTACAGCCTAATACTTAAAGCAGTTGCAAATGCTAGCAGCTGTGATTCGGCCCTTGAAATGTTTACGGAGTGGGAACATGACCATGAAGTGAAGAAACACTTCGATGCAATTGTTTATAACACAATGATATCGGTTTGTGGGAAAGTGAATAATTGGGTTGAAGCTGAAAGGATATGGAGACTAATGGAGGCTAATGGTTGTAGTACTACACGGATTACTTATTGCCTATTGGTCACCGTTTTTGTCCATTGTAATCAGAATGAACTTGCTCTTGATGCTTATGGAGAGATGATTAAGAATCACTTCGAACCAGGCAATGATACGATGCAAGCTATAATCGGCGCATGTGCAAAGGAAGAGAAGTGGGATTTTGCATTAAGTATCTTT
Organism: Datisca glomerata; assembly: GCA_003255025.1. Taxonomy (NCBI): domain Eukaryota; kingdom Viridiplantae; phylum Streptophyta; class Magnoliopsida; order Cucurbitales; family Datiscaceae; genus Datisca; species Datisca glomerata. Next base: position 685,384 of record QANY01001046.1, read on the forward strand.
CAAGATATGTTGAAATCTCGGTTCCAGCCTAATCTGATAGCATGTAATGCTTTGATTAACGCACTGGGAAAAGCTGGAAAGGTTAAACAAGCATTTGAGGTATATGAAATATTGAAATCTTTGGGTCATCAACCTGACGTTTATACATGGAATGCGCTGCTCGGTGCTCTTTACAAGGCAAATCAATATGATAAAGCTATTCAGCTCTTTGAGAGCATTAGAAGAGATCATGCTTTTGAGTTAAACAATCATTTGTATAATACTACTCTAATGTCATGCTCAAAGCTTGGGTTATGGGAGAAAGCTCTCCAGATTTTATGGCAGATGGAAGATTCCGAGTTTTTGATTACAATTTCATCATATAATCTGGTCATCAGTGCTTGTGAGATGGCTAGGAAACCAGAAATTGCGTTGCAAGTTTATGAACACATGATTTATAAGAATCACGCCCCTGACACGTTCACTCATTTGTCACTGATTAGATGCTGCATTTGGGGATCTCGTTGGGTCGAAGTGGATGAACTTTTAAATGTAAGTTTGTATTTCTTTATATGAATTTTGGAGTTTTTCATCAACTTTTTCGTAACTCAAACCGTTTAAGAGGAATACAAACATTTTCCTTTCGGAAAATTGTTTCAAACTGTCCACAACTCGATGAAAAAGAAACTTGTGGTCTGTTTTCTGGCCATCCATTATGGCACGGACGGTCAGATCTCCCTAACTTTTCTGACAATATGTTATTCCTTTTAATCCCTCATAAAATAGCCATGATCATGAGCATTAAAGTATGGAGGCTCTTTTCTGATTTAATTTGTTATTGTTTTCCAGAAGGCTGCACCTAATGTATCTCTATACAATGCTGCCATACAAGGAATGTGCTTAAGAGGCAAGATTGATGCGGCAAAGAAGCTTTACATGAAGATGCGTGAGAAGGGTCTTCAACCTGATGGCAAAACTCGGGCTTTAATGCTTCAAAACTTCTCAAAGAATTCGATCCGACAGAAGAACAATAACAGGTGGTATTCTCATCCCAGAAGAAAATACCAATTAGTTTCGTTATGACTGAGGGAAAATATCTGGTGACTCTGTATTTCTCCACATGGTTGATCGTAATATGTATTCATATATGTAATTATTTACGTGAATGGATGGAAGGAAAGCAGATAAAGTGATGATGTACATACCATTAACAGTAAGTATATATGTGTCAGAATAATTAAGGGTGTGATTGAGAGAGATTTTGTCCATAGAGTAAGCATGAGAGTGCTTCTTTTCAGGCGTTTTTAAGAATTAGCCTGTTCTTATTTAACATGTCTAGTGATTAAACCTGTGGAGTATTGTTGTTGATGGCCTAAAGTTTACGAGCGTAAGTCAAATTTAATCATTGGCAAACTATTGATTTGATGATGCCGTGTGATGATGAAAATAATGATAAAGATGACTTTTAAGTCTATGTTTGGATCTTGGTAAATAGGAATTTATTTAAGTCTATGTTTGGATCTTGGTAAATAGGAAATAGGAATTTATTTAAGTCTATGTTTGGATCTTGGTAAATAGGAATTTATTTATATCTATGTTTGGATCTTGGTAAATAGGAATTTATTTAAGTCTATGTTTGGATCTTGGTAAATAGGAATTTATTTAAGTCTATGTTTGGATCTTGGTAAATAGGAATTTAAGAAAAATAAGTGGAATTGCTAGAGGAAATGAAAAGTGAAGGGAAGTATTAACATAGAAAAAACCATTCTTATCAATATTTTCATTTTTGTTTACGTATTCCAAATACTCTAAACAGTGGAAAGTTATTTTTTCACATTTTTCTCTTGTTTTCCTTTTAATTTCAAACCTCCAAACATATTAACTATTTTAACAATTTCTTTCGTTTTTTTCCATTTTCTAGTACATTTTTTCTCATTTTTATTTATTTAATGTTTTCTAAGAAAATAATCGAGATATCATTTGTGCATAATTATAATTGCTGTTGTCATTAATCATAGATTTATATTCATCATCTCCATCTTTTCGTCTTTTTTTTTGTTGTCTCTCTCCTCACAAAAATCTAAGCGTAGCTTAAAAAACAAATTCGACTCTCAGAGGCACCCGATCAAGGAGGGGCGGTTGTGTCAATTGACATCATAAAGAGTTCAAAATTACTGAAAATATCAAATTAGGGTTAGTTTTCTAAAACAACCCAATAATTAATAATCATTAATCATTAATAGGACAAACGACTCTAAATCCACTAACTTTTGTCTAGCTACATATCGCCTTTGACTGTTCTAAATCAACACTTTAGTCTTTAAATTCATCTTCCATGACAAACAGCATTGAAAGATCATATCTACATCATCTTTGGAGGATTTTCATTCACCATCTTGTCTTCATGAACTCGAAGCAGAATTTTTTGATATTGAAGAGAGAGAGGTTGACAAAACACTAGTCGGTGGAATAATGAAAAAATTGAACTGTGTTTAAAAATAAAAGATAAAAGAATAATCTCATAATTATGTGTATGTCACATGCTTGTTTCAGTTAATGATTATAAAAGATAATAAATTTTAGACAGTATATGCTCTAAAAATACATGGTTAAGGACTAAAGCGTTGATTTTAAGAAATTGACGGTATTTGTGTGTTCAATGGTGTATTATGCTAATTCAGAATTTGAAGGGCTAAATTGGAAGTTGATAAATGTAAATTACTTATCTATATGACTTGATGTATTAAAATTACATTGAAGTCCTAATATTATTCGCCTTTTTTTCCAGACTAAACAAAACCAAGAAAACAAAGAAAAAACAAAAAATACACGCTGTTTCTTTTCTTCCTCTTTATCGAAAGCAAAGAGCGCAAATTAAGAGGAAGAAAAGAAAACTAATTACTGTCTCCGATAGATCATCTTTCAATGATATCTGAAGAGCCTGAGGCATAGTCGTCGTGCTTGATCCATCTTTCTAAACTCTCTCCTGTGTAGGGTCTAAAAACCCAACTTCCATCTTCTTCACTGGAACAGCAGGTTATTCTCCTCTCCTCTTCGATTCCTTAAATTCTTTTCTTGCCGAGTTTTTTCGGTGGAGGAATTGTAATGTGAATTTGTTTCTGATATTTTTGTGTGGTTGGTGGTCTTAGGGAGTTGGTTTCTTAGTGAATGCCAGCCAAGAGTTGGAGGTGAGCTGAGACTATGAAGGCAGTAAGCGCTGCCAAGTTGATTGTTGATGCCCTGCTTCAACGGTTCCTGCCGCTAGCTCGGCGTCGAATAGAAACGGCTCAAGCTCAGGTTTGCTTTTGCTTTAAAGTTCTAAATGCATATAGTGCCACACTGCCGCTTACAGTGTCTAATTTGTATGTTTTGGTGGGAAAAATGCTCTCTTTTATTTCCCAAAAATCGTGCAAGTAAAAATTTATCGATTTGGATAGTTGTATAGGATTTTGTAATATAGTATATAAAGTTATCTGTTGGGACTAACTTATTTGTAACGTGTAATGCGTATGTAAATTGATTGAAGGCTTAGAAGAACATATACCCCATTTTATTTTTGAAACTTGGAGCACTAATAAAACTTTGATGCCTTTTGTTTGCATTAGTTTTTCTCCAATGGCTAGTGGTCGTACTTCAATTTTTACCTAGGTAGGAGCTCGCCTATTCTGGAGTGCTAGGTTTAGTGTGCTTCAAAACTCCGTGTGTTAGAAACTTGTAACGAATTTTAGTTGGATCGGGTTTCTTATGTCGCTATTCTGACTAGGTTTTAAATCCTAATTTGAGAAGAGTTAAATCCTAAAAAAATGATTAATTTTCATGTCCCTAAAAGGAAATAGAATGAGTTGATAAATGGAAATTCAGTGGTAAAGAGTTAGTGGGCTTGACTTTTACCTACATAAGAGAGTATTCAAATGACATTAGAGACTTTTCAGAGTGTTTGCTCAAGGTAGAAAGGGATTCCGGGCTAGTAATTAGCTATAAATCATTTTTTGTCCTTTAGCTTCTTCATTATGGAATTGGTTGTTGTTGTTTGATCTAAGCTGGCTGAAGCCTTGCTCAGTGGAGATGTTGATTAGATTGGATTTCAGTGGTGGAAATAAAAAGAAAAATGGTTTGTGGTATCACGCGGTCTTTGTAGTATTTTGGGTCCTTTGGCTTGAGAGAAATGGAAGAATATTTGAAGACACAGTTGCTGATGAATCTATTTTCTGGAAGAAAATTATTCTTTTGGCTTCTTCTTGGTCGTCAAAGTCGAAACTTTTTAAAGATACCCCTTGGTCTTTTTTTTTTATAATTGGAATTTGTTATGGATGTAGCTGTGTGTAATATTGGATTTCAGTGTCTGTTTTGTTCTTGTTCTGTTTAGTTTTCAGTTTTTAGTGGATTACTCATCCTCCAAATCTTGCTCTTGTACTCTTTTTTAATTATTAATATATGTTTTATGTTTCCTATAAAAAAATTAGCTATAAATCAAGGTCAATGACCTTGTTTAGTTGTGGTTGGCTAGTCGTGAAATTGATGAATGAAATTGGTGCTCATTGTCAACTGTGATAGGGTAGGGATACTTGTGTTTTATGAGAGATTTGAGTGAAAATAGGGATTCGATGTTAGAGAGTAAAACTTGGAGTATGTAATAACATTCATCGGACAATGCATAGTAGCATGTAATAACATTCATCGGACAATGCATAGTAGCATGAGTAGCATGTAATAACATTCATCGGACAATGCATAGTAGCATGTAATAACATACTTGGTTTTTTATGACTCGGAACTCCAACCCGACATGGCCTACTTTAGTCCCACCCAGGCGACACCGAACCAAGGGTGACATGATTGTGGTTGAAAAGTCCGGCCTGATCGTTCCTTATAACTTAGGTGTTAAAGAGAAGTGAACTAGGCACTTTTTAACTAGCATAGCGGGGCCAAAGGCAGGTGATACGGGACAACATTCCAACACACCTTCTTGGCTAGAACACGGTAACTGAACTAAGCAGCATGCAAAACAGTCCAAACTAAGCAGATTAAATAGTCGAACTAAAGTGGCACAAATAAATGCCTAACCAAGCATTTATTCCAAGTTAAAAAGCCGGACTCGATCACTCTATAAAACCTAGGTGTTAAGGTGAGGGAACCAAAACCTTTTTAACCAGTACAAGGGAAATTTAGGCGATGTGAGACAACATGCAAACGATTGTCGCTCGCCAATTGACGCACCCTTGGTAGTTCACCAAGCATACCACAATTGGGGAATTGAACCTAGGACCTTGGTGCTCGCCCGACTGGGCAACATTCAGACTTTTTTATTAAATAGGAGAAGCAATTGAAAGGAATGGAAGGATTTACGAAGAATTGTTTGCTTGCGAGTCAGTTTGATGGAAGAAAGTTATTCAATTAGCCTCATCTTGGTCGTCTAAGTCGAAACTTTTTAAGGATACTCCTTGGTATTCTTTTTTTTTGTTAATTGGAATCTTTTATGGCTGTAATTTGGGTTGTATTTTGTTTGTCAGTTTTCAATTTTTGGTGGATTTTTCATCCTCCAAAATCTGTTTTCCATACAAAATGTTCTTTGGGCTGGGAAGGTTTTGCATGACTTCTGTAAAACGTTACTGTCTCTTTGATATCTGGTTTGTGGTACTTGTGTCAGATTGGACTGAGTGAAAGGATTTTGGTACTTGCCTCTTGGTGGGCTCTTCCCAGGGAAATGATCATTTAATTATCTCACAATTTGAAGAACCTCTAGTACTTTATTTTCGGTTTTTCAAGAAATATTTTTAGTACTTTTGCAGAAATCTGTTGTTGATGTAATTTATAATAATTCGTTTTTCCTTGATCAGTAATGTATACATGGTTTATATATGTGTGGTGGTTCGCAGGATGGCCAATATCTTCGACCATCTGACCCTGCCTATGAGCAAGTTTTGGATTCATTAGCCATGATTGCAAGACATACACCTGTTCCTCTTCTAGAAGCTCTTCTTAAATGGAGAGAAAGGTCGTTTCATCTCCCCATTCTTTTTTTATCTGGCTTCATTTTGGCTGGACCTTAACATTTTGTTTGAAGTTCTACGTGTTTATTAGTTATTTAGTTTCAAGTTTGCTTGCTTTGTATGGGAAATTATCATTCACTTCTCCTTCCTTATTTCTGTTGATTCTTTTCTCTATCATTTTTGGTCAATCCTCTGAAGGACTACTCTCTGCATCTATTTTTGTTTTACACTGTTTATCTATAATTATACAATCGTATCTGGCTTATATTATAAATTTTTAATTAGAGTTCAGAAGTTACTATCAAAATGATATAATAAGATATAATAAGAAACTAATTTAATGATTATCAGTAAGAATCTCGTAGTTGAACATGGTTTGCTATGATCATTTGCCTAAAGGTAAACTCAGTGACTTATTTATGAATAAGTGATTTCACTCAATTATTGCTCTGCAGCCTCACAGATAAGAATAAAGAGGTCTATTGCTGTAGTCACCTTTAAGACAAGACATTTGCATTACACTAACAACTTTCTTACCCAAGAAAGTTCATACCCCCAAAAGCAAGCAACCTAAACCAACAAACAGTAATAATAATACTGACAAACATAATTCTATGGATAAAAAATAATAATTATAATATTGACAAAAAAGAGTAATACCAATAACATGAGAGATTAGTTTTTATGCTTTTTTTTCAGATTTTAATGTCAGAATGGCAATTTCATAGCTATTATTTTAATATATTGTTTTAAGGTGTTATTAAATCATCTAAGTTTTTGTTGTGACTTTCTTTCCTCATTGTAGTGAGTCCCCAAAAGGCGCAAATGATGCATCCACGTTCCAAAGAAAGGTTTGTAGTAACTTGACTTCACTAGGAAAGCTGCTTACTTCTAGCAGACTCAGTGATTGTTGTGTGATATCATGTAGTCCTAATAACAGTGGGTTGGCACCAATCACCAATGATCATTTCTGATCTTCTTTAGTAATCTGCGTGTGAGCTGTTATCAGATTGATGTGGAGGTCATGCAACGTTAGAAAATAATTATTTGGAATTTTTTCTGTTATGCTTAGCCTTAGATTGATGTGGATCTTTCATTCTTGTTATTGAAGTTCTGGTTTTTGCATTCATTCTCAATTGGATGGTATCTTAGGACAGCTTCTTGTTCTTGTTTCTTTGTAATATTCTTTTAATTATTGGCCTGCCTGTCTAAGCTCAAGTGCCCAGCCAGGCTAGCTCAAGTAAAAAGGGCGAAGTTGGGTCTTCTGCTCCAAGGTCCCATGTTCGAATCTCCACTTGTGCCTTGCTTGGTGAATTACCAGGGGCGTGTCAATGGGAGGGTGACAATCACTTAACTTCCTGGTTTGGGGCCACCTGGGTGGGTCCAAAATGGGCCCTGCCGGGTCGGAGTTCGGTCATAAATAATATTCTTTTAATTAGTGAAAATCCTGTTTCTCATAAAAAAATGAATGGGATATTTAAATGTTCTTTTGTTCAGTTTTATAACTCTTTGAAGCATGCCTTAAAAGTTGTCTTGTTCTAGGTATTCTTTATTAACTCGGAGTTCTAATTGTATGCTTACTTGGGGATCAGCTTGCAGTTGAGTGCATATTTTGCTCTGCATGCATTCGTTTTGTGGAGTGCTGCCCTCAGGAGGGACTTACTGGTTTACCACTTTACTTTTTAAGAACTTTTATGTTCAAATATCATATCTTTTCCCTTTAAGACTATAACTAATTGAAAATGCTGCATTATTGCAGAGAAGCTTTGGTCTGGGCTTGAAAATTTTGTTTTTGACTGGCTAATTACTGCTGACAGGTAAGATGCTGTCGATCAGTTCGATGTACTATATTTTTATTTGACAACTTAAAAGTTTTGGTTTCCTTCATCTCAGCTTTCACATTCTTAGTTGTCGACTTTGATGATTCTCTATTTCGAAAAGAAAACTTAGTCACGACCTTCGGACTTCCAGATTAGATTATATGGCAGAATGTGCTGTCCTCTGTAGGGATATAATTTGGTGCACACAATATATATCAAACTAGATATATTTTTTGTCATAAACTTATGTGATCTATCCTTTGGATATCTTTAGGGAAATCTAATTTTGGTGATCTAATTTTATGGTACTTTTTTATGTTTAATTTGATTTGTATTGCTTTTATAACACTGGCTTTTAGACAATCGTTTTCTTTTAATCTTTTTAGGGATTGGCCTTTCTTTTTGGTCGTCAAATTGGAGAAGCGTTGTAAATTGATATACATAGAGTATTACTTATCCTCTCCTGTACATTTTCACTTTCTTAAGAAACTTTTACCGCATAAAAAAAGAAATCTTTATGAAATTTCACCGTTTCTTATAAAAAACAATGGTTTGTTACCACTCAAAACTCTCTCTCTTACCAATTGAAAGTTGGAAGAGGCATGGACTTTTAAAGTTTAATTTTGTTCTACAAAAGAGAGTTCAATTTTATTATATGAAACGAAACTTTGTATTAAACGAAATGAAAAAGGTACATAGGTAAGGGAGTAAGGAATCCCCCGAACAACCAACAAGAAACCTATTAACTTTTAGAAAGAGCTTTCCTGCTTGTAAGAATCAAGTAAAGAGGAACGCCACGAAAAGAGTCCACAAAAACAGATTAGACCAAATTGACCAAGTAAGAGTTGACTTTTGTATTCTTGGATTTTACTTATTAGGACTATAATTTCTTGAAATTAAATGGGTAGCTATTTACATTTAATTGAGGACATTTCCCAAATACTTCCTCTGTAATGTTGTTTTTTTTATAAGAGTCCCTATAATGTTGGTTGACTAAAATCTGAAAAAAAAAATCTTATCATATTGGGTAAAATTTGTGAAATGTTTTGAATTTTTCACTTTGCTTTACTTTTTGTTGTAAGTTTCCTATAGTCCGTAGCCTGTTTTATGTAACATAGGTGTGCCCATGCTATTATCTATGCTAAAAAATGAAGTGGACATTTAAGGCTAAATCTTCTCTAATAGCTAACTCGGATCTTAAAGCAGTGTTTTAAGGAACACATTATTCTTATAAGCGAGTGAATGTATCATGATCTTAGTTTTCTCTCATTACAGGGTTGTTAGTCAGGTTGAATATCCCTCATTAGTTGATCTGCGGGGGCTTCTTCTCGACCTAGTTGCACAACTTTTAGGGGCGTTGTCTCGCATCAGGTGAAACTTGTTTATCAACTAATTTTGATGGCATTTATTTTAACCCTTTTTAAGCGTTCAAACAATTTTGTAGTTTGGTTTTTTAATGCGACTTCTTAATTTGTTTTTATTCTATGAGTTGCATCTTGTAATTGATAAATTGAACACCACAGTTTTGCTTAAGGGCTATCTATTTTTGGTCAAGCTTCTTTTACCAAAGACGAACCTAGGCCGATGCACTGTAGTTCGATTTTAAATCAGTTTTCCTGATCTGTAAAAAAAATGCTTGCCTTAATTTGTTAACCTAATGCCGTGCAAATTATGATGAAACATATTTTATTGGAGCTGCTAATACCCAATTTCTTGAAGTTAAAACACTATCTCAAATTTTCTTTGTTGTCCTTGATTATATAGGTTTAGTTCTGTGACAGAGCGCTTTTTTATGGAACTCAACACTCGTAGAATTGATATTAGTCTTGCTCGAAGTGAAACACTTGGCATCATAAATGGGATGCGCTACCTAAAGCTTGGGGTATGTATGTCTACGACGTTTTCCATGGCCACATGGCATTGAGATAATAGCATACCACAACTGTAATTTCCAGGTTAAGACTGAGGGTGGACTTAATGCTTCAGCATCATTTGTGGCGAAAGCAAACCCTCTTAATCGTGCTCCACAAAAGCGCAAAACTGAGCTTCATCATGCTCTGTGCAACATGCTTTCTAACATCCTAGCGCCACTGGCCGACGGCGGAAAAAGCCAGTGGCCACCTTCTGGAGTAGATCGGGCACTTACCCTTTGGTATGAGGCTGTTGGTCGAATAAGAGGACAACTCTTGCACTGGATGGATAAACAGAGCAAACATATTGCTGTAAGTGAACCTTAATTTTTAGATTTCAAACATGTTGCTGTAAGTGAACCTTAATTCTTACAACGTGGTAAACAATTTATGTTGAAAAAGTGCAAACAATGTTTGTTTGTGACTTTGTCTGCCCTCACATGAATAGTCATTTATGCTGTAGGTTGGATATCCTTTGGTGACTCTTCTCCTCTGTCTTGGTGATCCTTTAATATTCGACAATAACTTAAGTTCTCACATGGAGCAGCTGTACAAGCTTCTTAGGGTAAGTTTCTTTCATTTGATTATAAGCCTTGGTAGAGGGCAGCCTAGAAATCTCTTTTACTCGGGTCATTTTTTTTTCCACTGTGCTAATTGTATAGTTTACTGCATCATTAACTATTGTGAACCTTTAGATCTGTTTCTTATCAAAGAAAATGGACCACTGTTAACCTTAATCTCATTTTCTTACCAAAGAAAAAAAAATAAACATTAGCAATTAATCATCCATTGATCCATAGCAGTTCTGCTGCATGCAAATTTTATATGTTCTTCTGTAGAAAATCTTGAATAATTTACTATATTTTGAATAGTGTGTACAAGGTAATTATATAGAGAATGGAGGAAATCATTTCCTCAAATCAAGCAACTAAATATCCCACTAATCTAGTAATCTAAATATAGGCAAAAACTAATAATCAGTAATATTAAAAAAAAAGGAAACTAAATTACTCTATTCTAGGAAACTAGATAAACAAAATTTAAGCAACTGATTTCAAGAAATCAGGCACAAGATCACGGATTTCCACACTCCCCCTCAAGCTAGGTTGTAGATGTTGAGTAAACCTAGCTTGGAAATTAGATCTTCAAATGTCTTCCGTGGCAAAGCTTTTGTTAGAATGTCTGTTGTCTGCTGACTGGTTGGGATGTAGAAAAGTGATATGCTGTTGTTTTCAATCTTCTCTTTGATAAAGTGTCGATCCATTTCCACATGCTTTGTTCTATCATGGTGCACTGGATTTTTAGCTATGCTGATTGCTGATTGATTGTCACAAAACACCTTCATAGATCCCGAGATAGGAACTCCTAGTTCACTAAGCATTCCTTTCAACCAAATTCTCTACAAATACCATTTGCAAGGGCTTTGAATTCTGCTTCAGCGCTGCTGCGAGATACTACTGATTGTTTTATACTCCAAGTAACTAAATTACCCCAAACATATGTGCAATAACCTGAGGTTGATCGCCTATCAGTTATAGAACCTGCCCAGTCTGCATCAATGAGTATTTGGACTTCCTTGTTTGCTGACTTCTGGAAGAACAATCCTTGTCCTGGTGTCATCTTCAAATATCTCAGAATTCTATATACTGCATCCATGTGTTCTTCTGTTGGGTTGTTCATGAATTGACTTACCATGCTTACAACAAAGCTAATGTTTGGTCTAGTATGAGATAGATACATAAGTTTCCCAACTAGTTTTTGATATCTCCCTTTGTCAACAGTGTACTACTGTCTTTGCTACCCAATTTTATAGTTGAGTCCATAGGAGTGTCAGCTGGTTTACATCCAAGCATTCCGATCTCTTTCAAGAGATCAAGTACGTACTTCCGTTGAGAAACTGAAATTCCTCTTTTAGATCGAGCTACTTCCATGCCGAGGAAGTATTTTAGATTGCCCAAATCTTTGATCTCAAATTCTTTAGCTAGAAAGCTTTTGTGTTTCAGAATTTCTTCATCATGATCTCCAGTTAGAATAATATCATCGACATACACGATGAGTATTGCTTTTTCCTGAAGGTGAATGTTTGACAACCTTGGTATGGTCTGTTTGGCACTGATCACACCCAACCTTCTTTACAGCCATGGTAAACTTGTCAAACCATGCTCTTGGTGACTGTTTGAGTCCGTATAAAGACTTCTTGAGTTTACAGACTTTGCTGTGATTAGATGGAGTATCAAAACCAGGAGGAATTCCATGTACACTTCCTCTTCAAGATCACCATTAAGGAACGCATTCTTCACATCTAGCTGAAAGAGAGGCCAATCAAGGTTGGAAGCAAGTGAGAGCAGAACCCGAACAATATTGAGTTCGGTAGTCAATTCCATAGGATTGCGTGAACCCTTTAGCCACCAGACGAGCCTTGAGTCTGTTGATACTTCCATTTGAATTATGTTTGACAGTGAAAATCCACTTGTAGCCTACAGGGTGTTTTCCCCGTGGTAGATCAGACATCGCCCAAGTCCAATTCTTTTCTAGAGCTCGAATTTCTTCCAAAACAGCTTCCTTCCATTTTGGTGTGCTAAGAGCTTCATGTATTGATTTTGGAATCTGTGTTCTGTCAAGGGTACTGACAAATGCACGGTGACTTTGTGACAATCTCCCATATGAGATAAAATCATAAATTGGATGATTAGTGCAAGATCAAGTGCCTTTTCTCAACGCAATAGGTCTATCAAGATCTCCATCAAGCATATCAGTGAGAGCAGATTCATGACTAGTATTACCTGGTGAAATTTTTGATTCCAGACTCTGGTCAGACTCATGATCGTGATCAGTTGGCTGCAGTTCTTTATCTTCTCTTGTTTTGTCCCGCCTGTGTAGACACGTAACTCACTAGTTTCTGCAGGATGTGTGTGAATTGAACGCTGAGGATTTTGGTTGTTAGTCTCGGAATAGATATCAGGGCTTGGGGTGGTTGAGGTGACTCGGTAGGAGATGTATCTCGAGTGTAGGTTGTTTTTAAGGCATCAATGTTCCAAAGCTGATATTCTTGAGTGAAATTTTCCCCCTGAATATCAGTTTTGGAGTAGAAGGGTTGATGTTCAAAGAATGTGACGTCCATGGAATTGTAGAATCTTCGAGTGATCGAGGAATAACATTTATACCCTTTCTGATATGAGGTGTATCTGACAAATATACATTTAAGAGCCTTATGGTCAAGTTTACTCCGGTATTGACTATGAATATGAACGAATGTAGAACAACCAAATACTTTGAAAGGAAGAGTGGACAATACCCGGGTTGTAGGAAAACATTGAAGAAACAATTGGTAAGGTGTCTGAAATTTTAGGACTCAAGATGACATTCTGTTAATCAAATAGGTAGCCGTTAAAACCTCTCCCCAGAAATTTTTTGGAACATGTGTGGTGAACATGAGAGAACGAGCAACTTCTAGAATATGTCTATTTTTTCTTTCTGCCACCCCATTTTGCTGAGGTGGACGCAAGAACTTTGATGAACAATGCCTTGACTATTAAGATGGTCTCCCAAAGATGTCTCAAAATACTCTTTTGCATTGTCAGTTTTCAACACTTGTAATTTCGTTTGGAATTGGGTTTGAATCATAGTGTTAAAGTTTCTAAAAATTTGGCCGACTTCAGATTTTTCTTTCATGAGAAATTACCACGTAATTTTGGTGTGATCATCTACAAAAGATACAAACCATCTGGTACTAGTGATATTTTTTATTCTAATACATCACTATGGATCATTGAGAAAGGATGAGATGCTTTGTAAGGTTGAAAGTAGTAAGAATTACGAACATGCCTTGAAAATTGACACACCTCACATTGAAATAATTTCGGAATTTTATTCTTAAACAAAGATGGAAACAACTTTTGAAGATATATGAAAGCACTATCCTTATTAGAAACAAGATCTAAAGTTTTATTAAACTGACTTTTAGACTCAACACATACTGCATTGTGAGTTTGTCTTCTAGGCGGTACATCTTCCTTGAGTAGATAAAGACCTGAGCACATCCTAGCACTGCCAATCGTCCTCCCCGAATCCAGAACCTGAAATTCACACAGATTTGAGAAAAATTTAGCAACACAATTAAGTCCTTGAGTGAATTTGCTTACTGACAGTCTAGATTAGGAACATGGAGAATCGAATTTAAAGTTATGTCCTTTGAAATATTGATAGAACCTGTTCCAGCCACTTTAGAAATTGACCCATCAGCTATTTTTACAGTAATATTCTCTTGACAGGAGCACCAGAATCCACTATCCATGTACTTCTGTTTTTTGACTTAACAGTGAGAACACTCAAACAATTACCTTTGTGTGCCAAAGATCCTGTTCCAATGGTCTTCTGAGTAGATGTTTGTTGTGAGAACATCTTTAGAAGTGTTTCAAGTTGTTCCTTGGTGAAGGAACTGGATTCTGTGGAGGTAGAAGATCCTTCTTCAGCAGCCACATGGTTTCCACGAAATTCTTTGTCAGAAACAGGTCTTGAAGGTTTCCAATCTGCAGGTTTACCATGGATTTTCCAGCAAGTCTCTCGGGTGTGACCTGGTTTTCGGCAGTGGTCACACTATGATCTTCCCTTATTTGGCCGATTGTCGTAGCTTGAGTTTTGGACCCCTCGGGATGCTAGAGCTGATGAGTTATCTGAGTTAGGGAGGATGGCTGACTCTCCCATCATTACTTTCTTCCTGCTCTCTTCTCTACGCACCTCGGAGAAGACTTCTGGAATGTTTGGCAAAGGTTTCGTCCCTAGTATTCTTCCTCGGACCTCATCTAAATTCTTATCAAGTCCCAACATGAACTTATAAATCCTTTTCCTCTCCACAAATTCTTTGAATTTCTTCGTGTCAGTTGGGCAGTACCTTTTTTGATCTTCAAGTACGTCTAGTTGCTGTCACTGCCGAGTGAGAGTATCGTAGAATTGTGTGACTGACATATCTCCTTGATGGAGATCGTGAAGAGTGGTTTCTATCTCGAATATTGCTGAAGTATTTTCTTTGCTTGAATATAATTCTTTTGCAGCATCCCATATCTCATGAGCCGTGCTATACAGCAAGAAAATTTCCCCTATTTCATTTGTCATGGAATTGACCAACCAAGACATGATCATATTGTTTTCTATCTTCCAGAGTCTGAATTTGGAATCTCCTGCCTTTGGAACATTGATTTCGCTAGTGAGTTATTCATCCTTCCCTTTTCCGCAGATATACATCATGACAGACTATGACCATTGAAGGTAATTATTTCCATTCAGTTTGTGCCCAATATGGGAAGAGGAGAGCTATCTGTGACGCCATTAGTACTCAAAGAACCTGAAATAACTTCGGGTAAAGAGGAGCCTTTTCCTGTGTCTTTTTCCTTGGACATGGTGAATTTCTGGTCACCGGAAAAAATGCTACAGAGTTGAATTTTGTGCTCTGATACCATGTAGAAAATCTTGAATAATTTACTATATTTTGAATAGTGTGTACAAGGTAGTTATATAGAGAATGGAGGAAATCATTTCCTCAAATCAAGCAACTAAATATCCCACTAATCTAGTAATCTAAATATAGGCAAAAACTAATAATCAGTAATATTAAAAAAAAAGGAAACTAAATTACTCTATTCTAGGAAACTAGATAAACAAAATTTGAGCAGCTGATTTCAAGAAATCAGGCACACGATCACGGATTTCCACATCTTTACAGCTAAAAATGCACTTCTACAGTGGAATCACTTCTAGTAGAATTCTTGCTAATTTTTCTAGCAAGAATACTTGATACACAGCACTACTTGTAGAATGATAAGTGTTGCACTGTCTAACATAGTCAGATTTGCAGAATAGCTATTCTCATTTCCAATGTTTAGTTTCATCCCAATCTGGATTGGTCTTGCAGGACAAGAACCATCGTTTCATGGCCTTGGACTGTCTTCATCGGGTTATGAGGTTCTATTTGAAAATTCACGCAATCAACCATGTCCAAAATCGTATATGGGACTACTTAGACAGTGTAACATCTCAACTCTTGACTGTTCTGAGGAAAGGAATGCTTACACAAGATGTCCAACACGATAAGCTTGTTGAATTCTGCGTGACTATAGCGGAACATAATCTGGATTTTGCCATGAACCATATGATATTAGAATTGCTCAAACAAGATAGTCCAAGTGAGGCTAAGGTAATTGGTCTTCGTGCTCTGCTTGCCATTGTTATGTCTCCTTCAAGCCAGCATGTTGGTATGGAAGTTGTTAAAGGTAACTCAAGTGATCACATGCTCTGATTATGTTTTATGTTGTTCTACTCGATATTTGAAGTAATTTGCTATATATAATTAATGTTAATAAACAGGTCATGATATCAGCCACTATATTCCAAAAGTTAAGGCGGCAATTGAATCAATTTTGAGGTCTTGTCATAGAACCTACAGTCTGGCCCTTCTAACTTCATCAAGGACAAACATTGGTACTTCCTTTTTCAATATAATAGAATAACTGTTACAGGAGAAGTTTGCAAAATGTGAAACATGATTCTGCAGTCCATACTGCAGAATTGAGTTTGTTCTTGAATTTAATGATGTTTTTCTTTTATTCATTGTAGACATGTAGTTAAGTATCTCATATTTTTTAGCCTTAAAGAAAACACGAGGTTGACTATACCATTCGGTCAAGGTTTTACCTTCTTTTTCCTTTTTTTGGTCTGTAAGCTTTACTATCTTATGCTCGAGAAACTTCCTATATTTTTCTCTTCGTGGAGATATGCAATGTTAGAGGTATGCCAAACATGTGGTTAGAATTGCCTCTCTCTCTCTCTCTCTCTCTCTCCCTCCCTCCTTCTGAATCTCTGATAGCTGGATTGGTGTTCAGATCTTTGATAGGCCTGCTACTTTTAGTTTGATGTCATTAAATGAGCATGCTATTTCAACCAAAATTTCACGTCCATCATCTTTAAGATTGTTTTGCAATTCTTGTCCATCATATTGCTCCCGACCTTTATCAGCTAGCTACTTGGCTGTTAAATTACTCTTTCAGGAGATGTTGTTACTTGTTACTCTTCTTGGGTCTAACTAAGGCTGTCAATTTCTATACCTGCAATGTGTTTAATCCCTTATAGACCTCTATTTGGTGTTTGAATTTTGTGAAAAGCTGGTGGATTTATGGACTTCTATTCTCTATACTTTTCATGATCATTTTTTAATCTGTTGTTAAACATGATTCTTATGAACAGTAGATATATTTTTTATGGATTAATCTTTATGCTCTTTTTTCCTTTTTTTATTGTTTTAGTTACATTTGCTTCAATGGGCGAATGCCAAATAAATTTTTGCTTTTCCAGATGCTGTGACCAAGGAAAAATCTCAGGGATATTTATTCCGATCGGTGCTGAAGTGCATACCATATTTGATAGAAGAAGTTGGCAGAAGTGATAAAATCACCGAGATAATACCGCAGCATGGCATTAGTATTGACCCTGGTGTTCGTGAGGAAGCAGTGCAGGTACTGAATCGGATTGTAAGAGACCTTCCCCATCGCCGGTTTGCAGTGATGAGAGGAATGGCTAACTTCATTTTACGACTTCCTGATGAGTTCCCTCTTCTGATTCAAACATCGTTGGGGCGCTTGTTGGAACTCTTGCGATTTTGGAGAGCTTGCTTGCTTGATGATCGATTGAATTGTGATGCTCAAGAGGCGAAGCTTGTGGGTCGGGGAATTGAGGCGATCAAGAAGCCTTCTTTTCATCAATTTGGAGAATCAATTGAATTTCGTGCATCAGAAATAGATGCAGTTGGTCTAATTTTTCTTAGTTCTGTGGATAGCCAGATTAGGCACACTGCATTAGAGCTATTGCGCTGTGTTCGTGCATTGAGGAATGATATACGGGACCTTGCCGGGCATGACCGTCTAGATCATAATTCAAAATTTGATGCTGAACCAATATTTTTGATAGATGTTCTGGAAGAAAATGGGGTGGGTCATACTTTCTCTATATGGTGTAACTTTTATTTTTTTTTTTTTCGTTTTCATCTTCTTTAAAATATTATATTTTCCATTTAGATTCAATCTTATCAATTCAATGACTTCTTGGTTTTGTCAAAAACAATGTAACGATGCTTAAATGATGGATTTGTGAAAATTACAGGATGACATAGTTCAAAGCTGCTATTGGGATTCTGGGCGTCCCTTTGATTCGAGGCGAGAAACTGATGCAATTCCCCCTGATGTCACATTTCAGTCGATAATATTTGAGAGCCCTGATAAGAATAGGTGGGCGCGGTGTCTGAGTGAGTTCATAAAATATGCTGCTGAGCTTTGCCCTAGCTCTGTTCAGGAAGCAAGGTGAGTTTTATTGGTTTTACAACAAGCTATTTTTAGCTTAAAAAAGTCAACTTTAATTGAGTTAACAGAATTAGTATTTTAAAGATTTCCTTGAACTTTTCCAGGTAACTTTAACTGATTATATATATGTCTGCGTGTGTGTGTGAGTGTGTGTTGGTGATAAACTGAAATGGAGAAAAAGTATAATGAGCAAGGGGAAGGGGGATCAATTATCCAGCTTAGTAAGCAAAAGCAAAATTGAAAAGATGAAAAAAGAAAGGGTGGTGGAAAATAAACTATTCGTTTTGATGCCTTGTCAATATAATTCACAAGGGACTATATTATCATTCTTCACTTAATTTTCTTCTCTTAAATCTTTCTTTTTCATATTGAAAAACACAATAGATAATCATAAAATAATATGTTTTTATTAGAAAAATTGGCGGGGATTACAATAAATAGAATGATAGTGTTTCAGTTTTAAATGGAAAAAGAAAGAATAAAGCAATGAGGACAGAAATTTTGATTTTTTTAGTAAAAAATAATTAAAAAGGACAAAAAATTAACTTAACCCAACAATCTCTACATTGTCAGAGCTTAAAATACCTCATTTTTCTTTAGATGCACAGTACAAATTATTTATTTCTATCGCAAGTGCTTATTAACTTGGAAAATGAGTGTCTGCACAATTGGTACTAACAATCTCTACATTTGTGTTATCTAATAGCCCGGAAAACCTTCCAATCTCTCCCTATTACACACCGCTCTTCTTTTGGTACTGGCTACAATGTGCTTTCTAGTATCTTTTCAGGATTCACTGGTCATCTGAAGAATTGTCAATTTTGTTCTCAAGGTTCCTATTGTAAACATAAGTTTGTTTGGCAGGATAGAAGTTATGCAACGTCTTGCTCATATTACACCAGTTGAGTTAGGGGGAAAGGCTCATCCATCACAAGATGCAGATAACAAACTAGATCAGTGGCTCATGTATGCAATGTTTGTATGTTCATGCCCACCAGCTACTAGAGAAGCTGTTGCCTCGGGAGCAACCAAAGATTTTTACCATCTTATTTTTCCTTCATTAAAATCTGGGTCAGAAGCACATGTGGTAAGTAAATCTTATAGAAGTAACGGTTTGAACGTTACTAACTTATAATATATTTGACTGTATTTAAGAATCTGGGTCAGAAGCACATGTGGTAAGAATATATCTGTAACTTATAGCTTCTTGATTTTCGATTTCAAATCACTAATTCAAATTTTAAATAAAGACTTTGTGTTTAATAGTTTTTGGAAGGGAATTGAACCTTTTTTAAGGTTGAGGCGTTAAAACTGGTGAATGTGTAATGGGGGGCGTGATTCTAAAAATTCTGAAGTATAGGTACTAAATAGGCCAAAAAGATTAGGGATGTGAATGCAAAACATTCAAAGTACATGGGGTGTGTTTGCAGTTGCTCTAAACAAAATGTATTAAAAATGGAGAATCTCTTACATGCAATTAGATATTCTTTCCTCCGTGCTGCTGTATTTAATTAGATAACAATGTGATCCACTTTCGATTAAGAATGCTAATCAGGAGGCTATTCAGACTACTAGCTGTTATGATTTTTTTCATTCTTGAGGGTAGGGGTTATATCTGGTGGATTAATAAAAGTATAAAACAATACTGTGAAGTTAGAACTAGTTAGTGGTGGATATTATGGTGTTGGGCTATAAGCTTTTATTATTTTATTCATAATTGTGCCATTCGTTTGTTACTAAATTTAATTCCCGTGCTTCTACATTTTCTGCTGTTGGCTAAACTAAGTTATGTCCCATAAACTCAGCATGCTGCCACCATGGCCCTTGGTCACTCACATCTGGAAGCGTGTGAAACCATGTTTAGTGAGCTGGCATCTTTTATGGATGAGGTTTCATCAGAGACGGAGGGAAAACCAAAATGGAAGGTATGACTAGGACTAAATGCGTTGAAGTTCTCTCTTTTGTGATTCCTAGCATCCAGTAGGCTTAAAGCTAAGTTAATTCCTCGAGGAGCAATTCATCTCAACAAGAATTTTATTTTATTTTTATCAGTAAAGTCATCACAGTGTTATTGACAGTTGACTTTCGTTATAGTGGAAGAATATTTTGTCACACTGCCAACCTCTGAAGCTGATTATAAGTACCCTGGCATAGAATTAATGAAAAAAAAAGTTCTGATTGCTAGTTTTGGTAGATCAGTCAAGCATCACATATGATGCATTTGTTCGACCAATCATAGTTTCCAATACCATCATCCATTTTATATATTGTCTTTATAAAAATAGCTTTACAATATTCATTATTCATTCTCAAAATGTTGACTTTAGTGAAATGACTTGTTGACTGTTCTAATGCAGAGTCAAAAGCCTCGCCGTGAGGAGCTTCGCGTTCACATTGCAAATATTTACCGCACTGTTGCAGAGAAAATTTGGCCGGGCATGCTGGTCCGTAAGTCAGTTTTCCGTTTGCATTATCTCAAGTTCATTGATGATACTACAAAACAGATCTTAACGGCACCATGGGAGAGCTTTCACGAAATGCAACCTCTTCGCTACGCCCTTGCTTCTGTTCTTAGATCTCTTGCCCCAGAATTTGTGGAGTCAAGATCCGAGAAGTTTGATCTTAGAACTAGAAAAAGACTGTTTGACCTTCTTCTCTCCTGGTGTGATGATTCAGGCAGTACATGGGCTCAAGATGGTGTTAGTGATTACCGACGTGAAGTAGAACGGTACAAGTCTTCTCAGCATTCACGGTCAAAGGATTCTGTAGACAAAATATCATTTGATAAAGAATTGAGCGAACAAGTTGAAGCAATACAGTGGGCTTCCATGAACGCGATGGCTTCACTTTTATACGGGCCCTGCTTTGATGACAATGCAAGGAAAATGAGTGGAAGAGTAATATCTTGGATCAACAGTTTGTTTATTGAGCCAGCACCTAGGGCTCCAATTGGTTATTCACCAGCTGATCCGAGAACCCCATCTTACTCTAAATACATTGGAGAAGGCGGCCGTGGAACTGCTGCTCGTGATAGGCATAGGAGTGGCTATAGTCGTGTTTCATTAGCAAAGTTGGCTTTGAAGAATCTTCTTCTCACGAATTTGGACCTGTTTCCTGCCTGCATTGATCAGGTAATGATATTTCATCTAAACTGTTGGTACCAATAGTTGGCATCACACGTATCTAAGACTGAGGATATATAATGTTTATTGTGCTCCTTAAGACTTTTAACATTCAGCTCTCTATTATGTGGTGGATGTTACAATGAATCGTTGCTGCTCTCATATTTGGATAAACATAAAAAGGGATAACTAAAAAGTGAGGTCCTAAAGTGCAAATTTCGTTTTGGTGCTTTATTAATTTGTTCTATTCATAAGATACAATGAATTTTTATTAATAAAAGAGAAGACAAAAAAGGAGAACAAGAAGTCATGCAAAACAAGAACAAGAACTAAAACCACACAATAGACCAAGAAGTCGTGCAATGGAAACAATTTACAAAATTTTGATTTGGAAGCCTGAGAAGATGCTAAGAAGCAAACCTCCACCAAATCAGACTCCACATTTCCACTTTATATTAAAGAACTTTGTATTACACTCCAACCAAATTGCCCAGAAATTCGCAAAGATCATATTCTTCTACAAACCCGGTTTCCTCTTATTAATTCTTTTTCAAGAACTTCATAGAAGTCAAAGAAAAAGCAGGGAAAGAAGAACTGGACTCAATTTGTGCCACACAGAAAGAATCACGGGGCAATGTAAAACTAAATTATCACAACTCGTCTCGTCCTTTTTACACACGGCACACCGGGAGGGGAAAAAACATATGGAAGGATTTTTATTTTGAAGCACATCAAAAGTTTTTATCTTCCCAGCAGCAAATAAACAAAACCTGCACTTTAGATGATACACGTAATTTCCAAAATAAGCTCAAGGGAAAGTAATAAGTTGATGGTTTGTGACTCGAAAGTTTCATTATCCAAAGGTGTAAGAACCTTTACGCCTCACATGTTCAGGCCTATTTTCTCAACTCTGTGTACCTCGCTTGTTGGGAGCTTTGCTTGCATAATCACCACGCTCTCCATATAATAAATATTATACTTGTGTCTAAAACTCTCACCTTTTTTTCCTTTCTCGTCAATTTTCAATATCTGAAACTAATTTGTGATCATATTTGACGTGAACTATTAACTTTATTTTTTTCAGTGTTACTACTCTGATGCTGCCATAGCTGATGGTTACTTCAGCGTGCTGGCTGAGGTCTACATGCGGCAAGAGATACCAAAATGTGAAATCCAGAGACTGTTGAGCCTTATTCTTTACAAGGTGGTGGACCCTACAAGACAAATTCGTGATGATGCCCTTCAGATGCTTGAGACACTGTCAGTTCGTGAATGGGCTGAGGATGGCATGGAGGGTTCAGGGAGCTATCGAGCTGCAGTTGTTGGTAACCTTCCTGATTCTTACCAACAATTCCAGTACAAGCTGTCTTGTAAACTTGCGAAAGATCACCCTGAGTTGAGCCAACTCCTCTGTGAAGAGATTATGCAGAGACAACTTGATGCAGTTGATATAATAGCTCAACATCAGGTCCTGACATGCATGGCTCCATGGATTGAGAACCTCAATTTTTGGAAACTCAAAGACTCAGGTTGGAGTGAAAGATTGTTAAAAAGCCTTTATTATGTGACATGGCGGCATGGGGATCAGTTCCCAGATGAAATTGAAAAGCTTTGGAGCACCATTGCAAGCAAAGCTAGGAACATTAGTCCTGTTTTAGATTTCTTGATCACAAAGGGGATTGAAGATTGTGATTCCAATGCATCTGCAGAAATTAGTGGTGCATTTGCCACATATTTCTCAGTTGCTAAAAGGGTCAGTTTGTATTTAGCACGCATATGTCCTCAGCGCACCATTGATCACCTGGTTTATCAATTGGCCCAGCGGATGCTGGAGGATAGTATCGAGGCAGTTGCACCAGGTGCCAAAGGTGATTCCAGTGGAAATTTTGTTTTGGAATTCTCCCAGGGGCCTGCAGTGGCTCAGGTTACTTCTGTTGTTGACAGCCAACCACACATGTCGCCATTACTTGTGCGTGGGTCCCTTGATGGTCCACTCAGGAATGCTAGTGGGAGTCTGAGCTGGAGAACGGCTGGTGTAACTGGTAGAAGTGTATCGGGTCCTTTAAGTCCCATGCCTCCCGAGTTGAGCATTGTTCCTGTAAATGCAGGCCGATCAGGTCAGCTACTTCCATCTTTGGTTAATATGTCAGGTCCTTTAATGGGGGTCAGAAGTTCTACAGGGAGTTTACGGAGCCGACATGTCTCCAGGGACAGTGGAGACTACCTTATTGACACACCAAACTCTGGTGAAGATGGATTGCATTCAGGGGCCGCTACCCATGGTATCAGTGCTAAAGAACTACAGTCTGCATTGCAGGGTCACCAGCAACATTCACTAACTCATGCTGATATAGCATTGATCCTGCTCGCTGAGATAGCTTATGAGAATGATGAAGATTTCCGTGAGCACTTGCCCCTGCTCTTTCACGTCACATTTGTTTCGATGGATAGCTCAGAAGACATTGTGCTGGAGCACTGTCAGCAGTTGCTTGTTAATCTTTTATATTCTCTAGCAGGCAGGCACTTGGAGCTATACGAGGTCGAAAACAGTGATGGAGAGAACAAGCAGCAAGTTGTGAGCTTGATCAAGTATGTTCAGTCAAAGCGAGGAAGCATGATGTGGGAAAATGAGGATCCCTCAGTTGTCAGAACTGAGCTTCCAAGTGCAGCTCTACTGTCTGCTCTAGTACAGAGCATGGTAGATGCTATCTTCTTCCAAGGTGATCTCCGTGAAACTTGGGGTGCTGAGGCACTCAAATGGGCCATGGAGTGCACATCAAGACATCTAGCCTGTCGCTCACACCAGATCTATCGTGCACTACGGCCAAGCGTCACAAGTGATACTTGTGTATCACTCCTTCGTTGCCTACATAGATGCCTGGGAAATCCAGTACCCCCAGTTCTGGGATTTATTATGGAAATTCTATTAACCTTACAGGTGATGGTAGAGAATATGGAGCCTGAAAAGGTCATCCTCTACCCTCAACTATTTTGGGGATGTGTAGCTATGATGCACACAGATTTTGTCCATGTATACTGCCAGGTGCTTGAGCTCTTCTCTCGTGTGATTGACCGTCTATCATTCCGAGACAGAACAACTGAAAACGTGCTCCTTTCTAGCATGCCTCGAGACGAGCTTGATACTGGTGGTGACATTGGAGACTTCCAACGGAATGAATCAAAGAGTGCTTACGAGCTTTCACCATCCACTGGAAATCTCCCAACGTTTGAAGGGGTACAGCCTCTTGTACTTAAGGGCTTAATGTCAACCGTCAGTCACGGGGTTTCAATCGAGGTCCTTTCTCGAATCACCGTGCACTCATGTGATTCCATCTTCGGAGACACGGAGACACGACTTCTGATGCACATAACCGGGCTACTTCCCTGGCTCTGCCTGCAGCTCAGCAAAGATCCACTACCAGGTCCTACTTCACCACTTCAGCAGCAATACCAAAAAGCTTGCTCTGTTGCGGCCAACATATCGATATGGTGTAGAGCAAAATCATTGGACGAATTAGCTACTGTATTCATGGCATACTCAGGAGGTGAGATCAAGAGTATTGAAAACCTCCTCGCTTGCGTTTCACCGTTATTATGTAACGAGTGGTTCCCAAAGCACTCAGCTTTGGCTTTTGGCCACTTGTTGCGGCTATTAGAGAAAGGGCCAGTTGAGTATCAACGGGTGATACTTCTTATGCTCAAGGCATTGCTACAGCACACTCCCATGGATGCTGCCCAAAGTCCTCATATGTATGCAATTGTATCCCAATTAGTAGAGAGCACTTTGTGTTGGGAAGCATTGAGTGTTTTAGAAGCCCTTTTGCAGAGCTGTAGTCCAATGACAGGTTCTCACCCACATGACCGTGGTTCATTTGAAAATGGGATCGGTGGAACGGAGGAAAAAATGCTTGCTCCTCAAACCTCGTTCAAAGCTCGTAGTGGGCCTCTTCAGTATACCATGGGATCAGCATTTGGGGCACAAGGGGTATCTAATGAGTCTGGAATGTCACCAAGAGAGGTTGCACTGCAAAACACGCGACTAATACTCGGGCGAGTTCTTGATAGCTGTGCTCTAGGTAAAAGAAGGGATTACAGAAGATTGGTCCCTTTTGTCACAAATATTGGAAATCCTTGATTCAAGTAATAATCTTACTTGTCTGTATCCTTCAATGTAGATTTTGTTTTTGTCAAAGCTTTCAATGTAGAATTTAGAATTGCAATTTGTAAATATACAGCCAAAAGTAGTTTTTGTTTATTTATTTATTTTTTGGGTTAGAATTTATTATGTTTCTGTAGGTTCATCAATTATTGATAATTTGCATGAGTCAGTGTTTCATATATTTTTTTTACTTGTGGTTTAATAATAATAAAACGTCTCTTTTTTCTCCTATTATTGATTCTTTAGTTTTTTTCTTTTCAACGGTCTGATTGTGGAAATCTATCTGATCTATAAATTATAGCATTTATTTTTACTAAGCCAAATTATTGCTAAACCAATTTGATATTATATTTCCTTGCGTTTATTTTCTCCCCAGATACCTAAAGCAGATCATATAATCTGTGAAGTATATGATTTGTTCCATTCCGGAGACGTGGAAAAACCGATCTATCAGATTCGTAAGTGTTTGAATGACCTGGAAATGTAAAAATCTTCTATCATGGTAGTGTTCATTGAGATCCAAATTAATATAAATTACAAGATTTTCAAGACTTGCATTGCATTTTGGCTGTCATCTCCAGCATGTACTTCACTTGAGCTTGAGATGTCAGCAAGTAACAGAGACTAGGGGAGAAAGGCAACAGTTGATTTTATATCTGCAGGTGAACTCACAAAACATAGTATTCCATGTTCATCAAGACCTGTAGAAACAAGCATATGACAGATCTAAACATAAAACATTTCCATTTTCTCGACTTCGGTTCAAATAAGAATTCGGAATGGGTACTTAAATGTTTGGTAACTTAATTATACATAAAACATTCTTATTTTTTAACACAGACAATCCCGCTCGGAAAACCTGATTTTCTGATGGGAAACCCGACGCAAATTTTACCAACAGGTGCTCCATTAAACCATACTTTAGCTCTCTGGGTGGACACTTTCTACAGATGAGTGATGACAGATTACTCAGGCAGCGATTCACTCTTCTTGAACAAAGCATAGGCATCACTATATATGGCCACAAGGTTTGAAAACACAGCCAGGACAATCATGAAAATGCTTAACATCTTGTCCTTCTTTGTAGCGATGTTGTACCGGTCCCTATATCACCGAAGTAAAATGACCACGTAAAGAAACATAAGACTTTTTAATAGTTTGACAGATTTCTTCTTCGGAAACTCTACCAGCCAATATAACCCATTAATAACGTATAAGCTAACCAGTGGCAAACAATCAAATAGATGAAATGAAAGAGAGTAACTCACCTTAAAGTTATAGAAGCAGGAAATATAAAACCAAGACAGACAGCAGCAGTTGCTCCGGTGAATTGGAACGCGTCCCAAATGCTCGGAATGAAACTTGCTCCTAAAAAGATTACAGATATGAGCCCAATGGTGATCCCTGCAAACCTCGAGTTTTCCAGAACCAATGGCCTAGCAGACGGAAAGAGGAGACCATCCAAATTGAGGCGTAGTGGATAGAAGACGATGGGGAATACAAGCATGAGGTGGGCAGCATAGCTAACACGAACAGCATCATTAAGCAAAGAACTGTAAGGAATGCCAAGGTCCGTGTCAAAGTTGGACAGTACATCATCAAGAGTTAAATCACCAAATAGAAGGAACCCAAAAAAACTTGTAATTATGTAGACGGATGAGCATAACGCGAGTGAACTTCGGATGACTGCTTTTATTTGCGTAGAGTCCTCGAGTTCATTGTCAATGCTATGAACTGCAAATGGATTTCTTAGGGAGATTAGAACTCAAAACATAAGAACTCCTTATCTTATGGGTTTTATGAATAAAGAAACAAAAACCAGTATTTTTACCATTATAGTGGCATATGAATGCAGTAACGAGGACCGGGACAGCAGTGAACAGTTTGAAGAATGATGTCAAGTCCGTAACGTCGGGTACTAATCTGGGCATCATAATGCTTCCATTTGCCAACTTGACAATTGAGATTCCAATAGTAATAACAAGAAATACAAATGCCAGTGCAATTGATATCGCAGACGTAAAACGCAATGAATCTGCAACACACAAATGGTAAATGAGTGAGAAATAACATCAGAATCAAATAGTGCAACATAGTAAATACTTTGAGCGGAATTCAACAATAAGAGGTCCTTTGGTACACGCAATCGAGGCCGCAATCCTCTTGAATTGTCTTGTCTTGTTTAGAGTGATCCTTAGATAAGATAGTAATCCTAGTTTGCAGTAATTCTAATTTACCTCCTGAGAAGTAATTGACTTGCCTCAAAAGGGAAGTAATTCAAAATTACCAAGGCAAAATAATTTTGAGGATCCAATTGAATTACTCCAAATTTATTTTACACAGATCTACCACAGTAATTGAATTGCCTCAAAAGGGAAGTAATTCAAATTTACCAAGGCAAAATAATTTTGAGGATCCAATTAAATTACTCCAAATTTATTTTACACAGATCTACCACGGAGTTATACTTATACCAAACATAGCACTTGACATATCAATAATGTTTTTGTCATCAATTCAATTGCCACCAATTTAACTATCATCAACTCAACTATCATGGTCATTCTAGACTTCACATACCAAATAAGCCCATAAGATGGAGAATTGAGGGAAAGAACAAACCAATTCTCTTAAAGCATGCCAATGGAGCAAATACACCAAGAGTTGTTACAAGAAGCACAAAGGTACGCCCACTCCACCAATGTTCTCCAAACCACCCTTCGAGAACGCCCGTATGGTGAACACCACTTGAAGATGTTCCAGAAAGCACATCACCTTCAAAGAAAACAAAACAACCATAGGAAATATTCATTCACAGAAATACACAGAAAAGCAAATATAAGATTTATTGGTTAAAAACTGAGAAATAGTTTATCTGCCATATATACCAATGATAATCATGTATACAATGAGAACACCAATGTTGTTAACCAGAATACATAACTGCAATAACACTTTCCCAAATTTTCCAAAGGCATCTCCCATTAGACCTCCATAAGAAGACGACTTCCCCGCCCGGCTAAACCGAAGCAATAATTCGACGGAAGCCTCAGTCAAGAAAGCCATAAATATAATAGCTACAATTCCAAGACCAAGACCCAACACTTTCATGGTTGCAGGTAAAGACATAATTCCAGCGCCAATAATTGTGGTTGACAAGTTGAAGACTGCCCCAAAAAATGAAGCTCCATTGAACTCATCAAATCCACCATCTTCCTCTTGCCTCTTTGGCAACAAAGGGGCATTTTCATCTACTACAGCTCTGCTCTTCCTCGACTTTTTCTCCTTGGGTGCGATATTTCCAATCGTCATCTCTCTTTAGTATGAGCACAAAAGAGCTAGCTTCAAACTTAGGAAGACTTGGATTCAGATATGAACAAAGTAAACTCAGCAAAGATTCCAAACCCAATTGCTTAAAAATAATAAATTCTCAAAACAAAATTATTGTCAAATGACAGATACGCTGCAAAAGACACCAAATTCGCTATGATGTTAGCAAATATAAACGATTTGCAGTAGAAACTACAAATTCAAGAAGCTTTAACTAAAACCAAGAAATTGATTACACAAAACTAGATTATCAAAAGCTGGGTTTTATCAAATTGAACATGAAAATAATCCAAACCCAATTTCTCAACCAGCAAAGCAAAGTCGAACCCGGCTCCTCTTCTTCTGCAAGAAGTCCCAACGAAAGTTTGTAAAAGTGTTTATCAGAGCTATAAAAAACAATGGAGGCTAGAAGGGAGATAGAAAATTATGATGTTTGGACGCTTATGCTATTGATTTATAAAGAACGAGAGGAAGTTAATTACAATACTCAAGAACACTGGTGGATAACACAAGTCGTATTGTACGAATTGATAAAACATGGACGCGGAAAATAGAGGTCGAGTCAAAGATGCTTGTCTTCGTATAATTTGGAAAAAAAAGAATCAGATAATGGTGGATCACTGTAGTTCAATTGAAAATGAAGCAGAATGTATGATGATATTGAAGATAAAGAGGGTCCATTCGTCTACGTAGTGCATAGAAGGATTTTTGTTTGTATTCGGAATTTTATAATCTCATGATATAAGAATTGGTATCACGACCTGTTAGAAGGGTTAGGCTAGAATACATTTTTGCATTTTTTGCTAAACTATATATGTATAAATAATTTACAAAAATATATATTTGACCTAATTTTTATTTATTCTAACTCTGATTCACATTCTAATCATTTTTTCTCTTTTCCTTCTTCCATTGTCTTTTGTACACACTGACCTACACTCTCGCTTTTCATCTTCTATTTTCATCTCTCATTTTCCCAGAAACCAATTTTCTCATAAACTCATTTTCCTGAAACCATCCCTCCCACCTCCACTACTCTTATCTCTCATTCTTCATTTTTTATTTCTTCATACTACATTCGCTTTATGATTTTACAACTTTCTTTTTTTGAAAAATTAAGGTTGAGAGCTAAAACTATAAATTTATTTTTGGAATTTTGGCGAAAAATTGGTGAAATTTTTGGCCGAAGTTCGATGAATTTTGTAAATTTTAGCTTTTGCCTAGATTTAAGAGAGAATCCATAGTGTACAAGATGACTACACGATCGTCGTGTACACTACACATGTAATATACCACATCATGTAGTATACATGATGGCTACACGATCCTCATGTAACCATCGTGTAATGTACATGATAACTACGACGATCTTTGTGTAGTCATCGTGTACACTATACATGTAATATATTTAATTTTATATTATTTATTTAAATATAAATAAATATGGACGTTGAGTGTTGAAGAATAATGAATTGATGTTGTCTAAAAAAAAGTGTTGGGGAAAAATGAAGAAAAAGTAAGTGGATGGTGGGTCATGGGTACAAGATGACTACATGATCACCGTGTAGTCATCGTGTACCTATACATGCAATATATTTAATTTTATATATTTATTTAAATATAAAAAAATATGGAGGTTAAGTGTTGAAAAATAATGAATTGACATTTGATTTTATGTTGCGTAAGAAAAATATTGGGGGAAAGAATGAAGAAAAAGTAAGTGGTTGGTAGGCCATGGGTACACGATGACTACACGATCGTCGTGTAGTGTACACGATGCGTACACGGATATCGTGTACACTAAACAATGGGTACACGGATATCATGTACACTACACAATGGGTACACGGACGTCGTGTACCCCCTATCTCTTGACATTCTCTCTCTCTTTCAACATTCTCTCTATCTCTCTACGCTCTACGTAATGTCTTTCTCTCTCTCTCTCTCTACGTTCTCTCTCAAAATTAACAAAACCTACAAAAATTAACAAAACAAGAAAACTTACCAAAATTAATAAAACCCATTAAAATTAACAAATGTTAACATAAAAAATTAACAAAACTCATTAAAATTAACAAAACTCATTTTATTGTGTTTAGTTCTAGAGAAAATGAGTTTTTAGGGGAGAGAGAGGGGGGGCTAGTGTGTAAGAAGTGCAATGGGGACAAAAAGAGAAAAAGTGAAAGGAATTTAATATATCAAAAAATATTATTTCAAATCATATATACTTAAATAAATGTTATTGTTTAAATCACATTTTGTTATGGGGAAGTATTTCTATAATAAACAAGTGTGCAAGTGTTTTTTAAAATGATTCTAAAAGTTTATGAATATACTTTAAAATATATACAGGTGGTTCACAGAAAAACGTATATGCTGTTGGAATATGTCCATAAAGTAGCTTGTAATAATTATTTATTTGTATTTAGTTATTTCTCAGACATTAGTATTATTGAATTCTTATGAATAAATTAAAAGTTTTATTAAAGTGTGTTTATAAATTACTCAAGTCCTGAAACTTTCATCAATGAACGAAGAGTGAAGACAGAGGTGTCTCCAGTTGAATTCTTATGAGAAAATTCAGAACGATATTCGCAGTTTTAAGATTGGCTAGCCAATCGAATCTGGTTATGACTGTTAGGTTGAACCAATGAATGCCAGTCTTGGGGTATAGGAGTGGAGACTTAAACGGTTAACCTATACATGTTATGAACATGTTGAATAAACCGGTGACAAATTAGTTTAGAGCCCAAAACCGTTTAGTTAGCTCTAAATCTAATTGTTACATCTTAAGGGTGTTTTCATAATTACCTTAATCCTGAGGTGAATACGTAGCTTGACTTAGTTAGTTGCAATTATGTTAAATGAGTGAGTTCGAACTGATATTCACGGTGGGTATTATGTTAAAATATTTTGTGGACCGTGAAAATAAAAAGGGTTTATTACACCAACATAAAATGTAGCGCGCATGAATCGAGAGTTGATTCAGCATCGAACCTATAGTGGATTCGTACGATGTCAGGATTAAATAGGTCGAGAATTTATGGAGAAAATTCACCAGGTATTGAGTCCTTAGCTTTGTTCATGTCAGTCCATTCGGTCTCAGAATATCTCATGATAAGAGGAATAGAGAAACGAAGTAAATTGGATCAAAATGTGTTTTAGCGCCAATGCATATTTCCTACGCATATATGTGATGGGTGATGTCACTTAATTAGTTAAGTATGGTAATATGTATTGAAATTAATTAGTTTATTATTTTTTAATTATTGGATAATTAGTAAATAAAAATAAATTAATTATTTAATTGATAATGATCAATTAAATCTATCAATTGAATTGATAAATCTCGATACAACACAAACTCTAGGGAATATTGTAATTTTCGACAATTATGAATATATGAGGTGAATTTTTAGAAATTTAAAATTATATGGGTATATTTGTAAATATCAAAAATCATATTTTATCAATATCTAATATATATCTAATTGCAGATAGATATTGGATAAGATACATTTACTTGTTAACAAAGCAAGAGAGAAAAACGTTTTCCCCTCCCTCCCTGTTGTCGCCGAAAATTATATTGAAGGAGAAATTATTCTTCTTCAATCATTTTGAAAGCCCACACCCAAGTTCTTACACAAACTTCTCGTGAGATATATTTCTAAAATTAACGGGTGGTTGTTAATGGATGAAATTGGCAAATCGTTCTCGGAGTTCAAGTGCGTGATTCAGATCCCAAAGGTTGAAGAACATGAAGAACTTTTGATGAAAATTCCATTAGTTTTCAGAAATTCTCCCGATACAAGGTATAGGTGATTTCTAACATTATCTTCTCGTTTAATGTCGTATATGCATAATCACACATTTTTAAGTTATTTAATTTGAAACGTTACCAAGGTTTCCAACGCGAACTTGATCGTGCTACGAGGAATGGTTTAGAACCACTCATAGCGGTCCTCTCTTCAATGGAAGAAACTTTGGAGTCGTGTCACTTTGAGTCATCGAGTTGCTTGAGAAGCTAAGGCTTGTAAAGGAAGTGGTGGGACAGTACCATCCCATAGACAGACTGTTAGTCCATAGCAACTTTTAAGAGTCTATGCGTTGGTTAAACACTTAGACAGAAACACATTGAAATCCCCACTTAGGGGCTAGTCAATGGGGCCAAGGTGACCAAAACCATTGGTGATTGGTTAAGCTAGATGTGGAGACATTTGAGAGTTAACCAAGAGAGAAGAGTCTCGATGCGATACGAGATAGTTTGGACTTCATCCCTCGATGAGACAAGCTATTATTTTTTATCGTAACATCATGGAGGAAATATTGTTAATGAATTTTTAAATATTTAAGTAGTTGCATCATGCATCATATTTTCCTAAATGATTAAGCATTTATTTACACCACTTTATTTATTCTTTTCAGTAATCATGTCGTTATCCCCTCTCTCAACTATTCTTAACGCGAAAAAATTTACTGGTGAAAATTATGTGGATTGTAAACGAAATCTTGATATTGTTCTGACGGTAAAAAAACACAAGTTCGTGCTCACTACCCCTTGTCCCCTTGAGCCTATTGCTGAATCGACTCAAGAGAAAAATGATGCTTATGCTTCTTGGCATCTACGAGCAATGTGTTGCAACAACATCATCAAAACTTTGAGATCGCTGCTGATATGATGTTGAACATCACCGAAATGTTCGGAGATTAGGGTCGTTAAGCTAGACAGACAGTTGTACGCAACTTCATAAACTGCAGGATGGAACCTGGAACCCCTGCCAGAGAACTTATGATGTTGATCATAAGTCAACTGAATGAGATGGAGATCATGGGTGCTGAGGTTAATGGTGAAACTCAGGTGGATATGATCATAGAGACTTTGCCTAGTACCTTTGAGAAATTCAAGCTTAATTATTCGACGAATAAGCTCAAGTACTCACTTCCTGAGCTCATGA
This sequence comes from Datisca glomerata, assembly GCA_003255025.1. NCBI lineage: Eukaryota > Viridiplantae > Streptophyta > Magnoliopsida > Cucurbitales > Datiscaceae > Datisca > Datisca glomerata. Next base: position 718,994 of record QANY01001046.1, read on the forward strand.
AGGAGCTGCAAGCTGCTGAGACTCTGTTTTTAAAGGGCAAGAGGAAGTCTGGAGAGGTTAAATTTACTGAAAGAAAGCCTTCCACATCTGGCTCTAAGAAGAAACAGAGAAGAGGTCCAAGGAAAGCAAAGAATCAAAAGCTGAGAGCTGCCAAAGGCAAGAGGACCGCGAGAGTAGACAAGTTTCATCATTGTGGAGCTGCTGGTCATTGGAAATGCTACTGCCTAGAGTACCTCAAAAGTTTGGGATCTAAATGTATAGTAATGGTTACTGAGGCCTGCTATGTAATTGACTCTACTTTTTCTTGGATTGTAGACTCTGCAGCTACTAACCATATATGTTGCTCTCTACAAGGGGTTCAGGGAAGTCAGAAGGCTTGTCGAGAGCGAGTACAACTTCCTGTTAGGGTAATGGAGCATTAATATTAGTTGTATCTATGAGAATTTTTAAATTATGTTTTGGGAAATTTTTTATTAATTTAAGTGATGTTTATTATATCTGAGTTTTGAGCAAGAATTTGATCTTAAATTCATTGATAAAGATTTTGGTATTTTTTAAATGAATGCATAATTACTGTTGCACGCATGTTTAATAAACTGTTTCACGTAAAACCAATAGTTCCAATGATATGTGGCACTGAAGTGAATAATGATTCAGAAAGAGTTAGTAAAAGGTTGAAGTATGACTCAACTGACCTAACCTATTTGTGGCACTTACACCTTGGGTATATAAACCTGGATATGATTAAAAGACTTATGAAGGATGATCCTTGCAAACTTTAAGTGTGAGATCACTACCCACATGTGAATCCTGTATTGAAGGTAAAATGACCAAGAGGCATTTTTCAGCAAAAGGTGAAAGAGCCACTCAATGCCTTGAAGTCATACATAGTAATGTATGTGGGCCATTAAATATCCAAGCAGGAGGAGGTTATGAATACTTTGTAACCTTCAATGATGATTACTCACGTTTTGCTCATATTTATCTAATGAGGCAAAAGTCCGAAACCTTTAAAAGTTCAAAGAGTATAAGGCCTTGGTTGAAAAGCAATTAGAAAAATAAGTCAAAACACTAAGATCCGATCGTGGTGGAAGGTACTTGCTAGGAGAGTTCGAAGACTTTCTTAAAGAAGAATGTATTCTTTCTCAACTTACAGCACCTGGTGCGCCATAGCAAAATGGTGTGTTATAGAGAATAAATTAAACTCTGATGGATAAGGTTAGATCTATGATGAGTTACTCATCCCTCCCATATTCCTTATGGGAAAATGCCTTGGAAACTGTGGCATATATTCTGAAATAAGTTCCGTCGAAAACTGTGACTGGTACACCATATGAAAGATGGTATGGACAAAAGTCGTCTATTAACCATTTTAAAATATGGGGGTGTCCAGCACATGTTCTAAAGATGAAGACAAGCAAGTTGGCCAGTCGTTCAGAATTATACATGTTCGTAGGATATCCTAAAGAAACGAAAGGGTACATCTTCTACAGTACAATAGGCCAGAAAACATTTATTAGCACGAATACTCATTTTCTTGAAGAATATTACATTAAAAGTGTACAGCTGAGAAGAACAGTTGTGCTAGAGGAATTATTGAGTGGGAGGACACCGACTCCCTAATCAGAAATTATTTATGATTCAATTTAAGAAGAACCACGACAGGAGCCAAAGCCTATGGAGCCTCGACGTAGTGGGAGGGTTGTGAGAAAACCTAAGAGGTATATGTCCTATGGAAAAGCTTTGACAGCTGTCTAAGATAAGGACCTTGATAAACCTGCCTCTTACTCAGAGGCCATGGCTGGTCGTGAAGTAAACATATGGCAAGAAGACATGAATATTGAGACACATTCGATGTACTCAAACGAAGTCTGGAAACTTGTAGATCCTCCTGAAGGGGTAAAACCCGTAGGATGTAAATGGATCTATAATAAGAAACGTGGTCTGGATAGGAATGTAGAGACATTCAAAGCTAGGCTTGCAGCCAAGGGATACACCCAAAAGGAAGGTATAGGCTACGATGATACCTTCTCGCTGGTGGCCATGCTAAAATCCATCCAAATCCACTTGTCCATTGCTATTGCCCTTGATTATGAAATCTGGTAAATGGACGTCAATACTGCATTTTCGAATGCCAATCTTGATGAGCGAATTTATATGGTTCAACCGGACGGGTTCATGGAGGAAGGCCAAGAAGGCAAAATTTACAAACTGAGGAAGTCCATTTATGGACTTAAGCAAGCATCACGATCGTGGAATATTAGATTTGACGAAACTGTTAAGAATTATGGTTTTGAACAGTTAGTGGATGAAGCCTATGTGTATAAGATGATACACGAAGGGAAGGTGTTTTTTCTAGTCTTCTATATCCTGTTCATCGCGGCGCGTGCGCGGCGAAAGTATGGAGGCGCGTGGCTTTTTAAGAAATTAAACTTTTAATAAAATCAAATTTTTTAATAAAACAAAATTTCTGCAACGCCACGATAACCAAATAATTTTTTTTTATAGAAAACTCTTTTTCAATCAGTCATGATCCATTATATATTTATAAGTTAAATCGACAACATACAAGGATAGGAAACATATACCTCTTGTAGTCTATATGAAGTGTTTTTGCAAAAACCGATTGATCCTCTGTTCCCACGAAATCGTTCCAACGATCAGTAGACTCCAAGATCTTCCAAGTTAATCCTCAAGGCACTAGGACGTCTGTGGGCATGTAGAATATTACAAGATTCTTTTTTTGTCTCTAGATGTTCTCAACACATGAGATTTAGAGATTTATAGAGAAGGATTTTAGTGAGACGATTCTCTACAAGAACGTGATGATTATTCTTTTAGAGATTTGATTGACGTTTAATCACATAAGAAAATCTCTCCGACACCAATCATGTTCTCCATTCAACTCTTGATTAACGAACTGATGATTTGATCAACTGATTCTCTATTATTCTTTCAACAACTCAGGTCATCAGAATAATATACGCATATATTCAAGATAATGGCGTATCAGATTTTTAGGGATAAACTAAAATAATATTTAATTATAAAATTATCAATTGTAGTGGCACATGGCACTACAATGTGTCGTGAGCCAGCACAGTGCCTCACGGCACTATGCCTCATAGGACCACTGCAGTGCCATGTGGCCCTACAATGTTGCACACTCACTACTGTAGTGCCACGTGGCACCACAAATAGTCCATGTCAATTTTGATACCCTATCAGTGATTGACACGTGACAATTACTGTGAATTAAATATTTATTTTAATCAGATAATTATCTAGATATCAGTTAATTCAAAATTAACATATCTGATTATCCCTATAAGCTAACTTATCTGTTATTTCACAAACAACAGATTTAGTTGATTTAAATTATTATCTAATAATAATTTAATTATCTAATTTCACATATTAGATATTATGTCTCATTTATCGATAATTAAAAAAATTGATAATTATTTATATATATATAATTTCTGAAAATTATATTTAAATATATAAATAATTCATTTAATTAATCACACATAATTATTTCATAATTATGTAGTTGTGCTAGAATAAAAATTTCTTTTACAAGTCAGTCATTTTCTCATATCTTGAAATATTCACACCTTAGACAGCATAGTATAGAGGTGACTTGGGGACTATGGACCTATAATCCTAAGCTCCAATAAACTATATTATTAATTAAACTCTTTAATTAAATAATCTTATTTATTAGTTTCATTATTACTCCACTATAAATATGAAATTGCACTCTTAGAGATTATAGAATGTATTTACAGAGTATTCTCACGTAGTCCACTGGCATAATCATTTCATGTAGTTATGTCCTCCAGTTGTTGGTTCGTAAATTAGAGCTTGTCAAAATTATCATTTTACCCTTCTAATTACCTCTTAATCCTTAAGTACTATTAATCCACTAGTGCATGACCAATGTATAATCTTATTATAAATTTGAGCTCAATAACCATTCAGTTCTAGAATTAACACTTAAGGAAACCAATATACGATCTGTTAGGAAAACTTAGATTCTAAATTTTGTAAGATCATATCCCCAACCATCCACATTACTAAATCTCAAAAACAATAGTCACTGTCCAGATTAACAAACAGACCTTAACGAGTAATTCAAAAGATCCAGTAGACATCCACATGAGTTCATGACTACTCACGATTCAGACTGATCTACATATGATATTTGAATTGATGTGTATTAAATCTTTATGATAAACGGCACATTAATAAAGATATTAATTCACATTGGTCATGTCATATATAATCTTAATATATAAAGTATCTTCACTAAGTTGTCTATCTATATCAATGATCCAGATCTAGATCGCATGCATTCATAATGCTTAGTGAACCGTACTAGCAACCATTCATTAAAGATTCCATTCTTTAATATGTTGCTGACAATTTTATTCATTATCTATGATCTTAATCCTTGTGTACTAATACAAGATCATAGTCTCATTAATGAATATGAAATTTTCAGATATTTATATAAATTATTCAACAATAATTTAAATGAATAATTATAAGAAAAATGTAATACTCTTTAAAGCAAATGTGGCATCTCTAATACAAGATCATAATCTCATTAATGAATACACATGTTTTGAGAGCATAACCCCCCAACAATCTCCAACTTGTGCTAAAGAAAATGTGGTATCTCTTTAATCTCATGTTACGCACGTGACCCTCAAATGACTTTGCAGGAAGTGTATTTTTAAAAGGACCAGTCAGGTTCTGTTCTGATACTATCTTCATAAAAATCACATCCCCTCGATACATGATCTCTTTTACAAGATGATATTTCCTCTCTATGTGCCTGCCCCTCTTGTGACTCCTCGGTTCCTTGAAATTTGTTACCGCCTCACTGTTATCAAAGTACAGGATCAGTGGCTTGTCTATATCTGGAACTACTTTCAGATCAGAATAGAACTATCTAAGCCATACCGCCTCTTTCGTAGCTTCACAAGCCACTATATATTTGGCTTCCATAGTGGAACCTGTAATGCTGGATTGTTTAATACTTCTCCATACTGTAACTCCTCCACCTCGGGTGAATATTGATCCAAATGTTGAATTTTGACTATCTCTGTGTGATTGAAAAACAGAATCAATACATCCAGTGGGGTTCAGGTCTCCACCTAAATAACCAAGCATATAATTTTTTGTTCTCCTAAGATACTTAAGAATATGCTTTACTACAATCCAGTGTTCCAAACCTGGATTCGATTGATAACAACTGACAATTTTCACTGTATAACAGATGTCGGGCCTCGTACACAACATGACATACATGAGACTTTCAACTGCTGAAGTATAGAGAACCTTTCTCATATCCTATTCCTCTTGGGGTGTCTTAGACGTTGTTCATTAGAGAGTACAATTCCATGTCTGGTCGGTTGTTGACCTTTCTTGGAATTTTCCATAGAAAATCTCTCCAGCACCTTAACAATATAAGACGCCTGATAAAGTGCAACGAACTTATTCTTTCTATCCCTTATGATTTGGTTGCCTAGAATTTAACTTGCTTCTCCCAAATATTTCATTTGAAATTTCTCAGCTAACCACTTCTTTACCTTTGACAAAGTTTCCACATCATTTCTAATGAGTAGAATATCATCAACATAAAGAACTAAGAAAACCATTATCTTATCTTTGGTGTATTTATAAACACAGGCTTTGTCGACATTTTTTTTTGAAGCCATAAGACTTTATAATATCATCAAATATAAGATTTCAAGATCTAGATGTTTGCTTTAATCCATAAATGGATTTAAACAGCTTGCATACTTTATGATCTTGCCCATTTTGTACGAACCCTTCTGGTTACATCATATATATGCTTTCTCTAAGAGAGCCATTCAAAAAGCTGTCTTAACGTCCATTTTCCATATCTTAAGTCAAAACTAGCGGCTACGGACAAAAGGATGCAAATGGATTTTAGCATGGCCACATGGGAGAATGTCTCTTTATAATCGACTCCCTCCCTTTGTGTATAGCCCTTAGTTACTAATCATGCCTTGAAAGTCTCTACTTTTCCCATCTGCACCTCTTTTCTTCTTGAAGATCCATTTACATCCAATGTGCCTGACATCTTCAGGTGGATCCTACAAGTTCCCAGACGGAATTAGATTACATAGATTCCATTTCCTAGTTCATGGCATCTTGCCATTTCTCCTTTTCAGGATTATCCGTTGCTTCTTCATAAGATAATTGATTGTCCTCATTAGTGTCTGACACTAGGACATGCGCCTCTAGTTTGTAGCAAACTGATTGTCTCACAACCCTCCCACTACGACGTTGCACCGGGGTTTCCTTTACATGAACTGTGATTTCTCTGGTTTATGGTTTATTAGTAGAAATTGAATGTCGTCTGATTTCATCAGTCGCTAATTCCTCAAGAACTACTTTGCTACGAGGTTTGTAGTTTTGCATATAGTCATGCTCAAGAAAGGTTGCATTTGTCAACACAAACACTTTTTGATCATTGTGATTATAAAAGTACCCACCTCTAGTCTCTAGAGAATAGCCAACAAATATGCATACCTCATACCTTGAGTCTAACTTTTTGATTTTGGGTCTAAGAACTTGAGCTAGACACCCCCCATATACAGAAATGACGCTAACTAGGTTTAGAGCCATTCCATAACTCTGAAGGCATATTGCTTACAGACTTTGGGGGCACTACATTCAAAATGTAAGTTGTCGTGTGTAGTGCATATCCCCAAAATGTAAGTGACAATGATGAGTAGCTTAACATCGACCTAACCATATCCTATAAGGTTCGATTTCTCCTCTTTGCAACACCATTTTACTGTGGTATTCCAGGTGTTGTGAGTTGGGATAAGATTCCACACTCCAGCAAATAATCCTTAAATTCTAAATCTAAGTATTCACCACCTCGATCGGATCAAAGAATTTTCAATGATTTAACTAATTGCATTAGGTAATTATAACCATATCTTAAGTAGTCATCAATAAAAGTGACAAAATACTCATAGCCACCTCTAACTTGTACATTGATCGGTCTATATACATCACTATGTACTAACTCAAGTGATTCCTTGGCTCTTTGACCCTATCCTGTGAAAGGTATCTTGGTCATTTTATCCTCTACACAAGATTCACAAAAAGGAAGAGTTCTAACTTTTAGCTCTCTCAAAGCACCATGCTTTGGTAACCTGTTTAACCTATCTAGATTAATATGTCCCAACCTAAGATGTCATAAATATGTGTTATCATCATGAGAAACACTTTGTCATTTGTTATTTTTAGGTTTTTCTACTTTAAATAATTCAGAATTATTCAATGCACGTTTAGTCGGTTTAAACATATACAATCCGTTTATAATTTTAGCATGATAGATGTCGAATCCATTTTTAGAAATAATAAACTCTTTATTAATGAAAGAAACTTCGAATAACTGTTCTTGCAAAAATGAAAGAGAAATCAAATCCTTGAAAAACCAGGAATATAATAAACATCATTCAAAACTAAGTAATTATATCTAAAAAATAAAGGGAATGTCCCTAATGCTTTAGTTGACATGAGCACACCACTGAAAACTTTCAAAACAACCTCGCCATTAGCCAGCTCCTTTAACGAATCAAGCATATTTCTTTTTCAGCTCAGAGAGATACTTGTTACAGTTTTTCTTCTAATGACGTTCAACCCCACAGTAGAAACACTTTCCTTTAGGCTTGCTATCTTTCTTGTTCTTCTTAGCTATCGACAATGTCTTGACTTTCTTTACTCTTGTCCTAATCATTGTTCTTCTTCCTTTTCTTGTTCTTAACAATATTGGAAGAAGACTTTTGCTCAAAAACATTTGTCTCGCCCTCTTTGGTCATTCTAAGGTTGAATGACTCAAAAGTCTGCAGCATTCAACAATTTGGTCATGTTGAATTCTAACTTGTTCATTACATAGTTGATCATGAACGTAGAAAAAATCGGTGTGAGCGAATCTAGTAGGATGCTAACTTGAGTCCGCTCATCAACGGTTGCCTCATGTACTTCTACCTCGTGCATTATGTTGATCAAGTTCAAAACATGTTCTCATGACGACTTTGATTGGACTGCTACCCAAACATTGCCTATAAAAATATTTCATAATCGCATAGGCAGTCTCCATACGTTCATGCTCGGTTCTCTAAACATCATTCATGCTCACAAACATGTAGCACTTCGCCTTGTTGTTTGATATGATCCGAGCATCATATTTGTCACTAACATTCTTAGGGGCGTTAGCAGCGGGCTCCTCAGGACATTCCTCAGTAAAAATGAACTTATGGTTCTTACAAATCAACTTTAAGTTCATATTTGATTTTCAACGTACGAAATTATCACCATTCAATTTCTGAAGAGCGAGTAAAGCAGTAACATAGTTGCCCATGATAGACATAATATTGATAACTGGAATTTAAAACATACATGATTCAATATAATTGATAAATATCTAGAATTCAAAAAGTAAACGTGATACATGAATGCAATCATAATAAACACATAAATTTAGCATTTACGAATCAGGATAAAACAACCCAACGATAATGCGCCGCCATAGAGTCTATCCGATTAACCTCAGACTGTCTATGAGACATTCTCATCCTTATTAATTAAAACTTAAAATATCTCATATTTTCTCTGTTAACAATAATGTATTGCTTATTCGGTCAAGTCACAACTATCCACATAAAAGTTTAATTGTGACTTTGTGAGTGTAACCCATCATTTTAGATTTCATGACTTCATTTAGAATATGCCACCTTAGGATCATTCAAAACTAAACTACATCACTTCCTCATATCTTCTTAAGAAGTCCAACCTTGGTATTGGTACAGCTCGAAACCTTCCTTAGGGGGATGAAAACAAAGCCATCTCGAGACCCTCACTGCACCTCACGGTGTTGTACTAATGATGAAGACCATATGTTACATTGACATGTCAACCTTCTCCCATTCACTATTTTAGGATAATGTGTTTCTATTTTAACTAATCATATAATTCTAAATTAATTACTAGTTAAAATAATAACTCTATGAATATTTAATTATCAGTTAATCCAATCTTATTGGTCTAAGTTCATTTAACTTTCTGAAACGCCTATGTCATAATTAGGTGAACTTAGATTAACTAATTAATTATATTCATCAAGCTTTAATAAAACTATTTTACTAAAGTCGGTTAACCTAAATGTTACTATAGCCTTTAGCGTGATGTGATTACCAAGTTTTAACTAGTTAAAACCTAGCAGTTTATATGCAATTGATTTCATAAAACAATACATATAAACATATTAGGATGATCCTAATAAATCATATTTCTACATATGAGATGCATGATTAAATAAAACCGTGTGAGATTTTCATATATGACATATGATCGACTAATACATTGACATATTATCAAACATAACAATTAAATAATTATTTAACAATGAAATAAAATAATAATGGACCGGGTGACTATTATGTATTTTTAGATTACAACTCTTGAAATAAAAAAATAAAATTACAAAGTGGACTTCAAGAATACATATTTCTCAAATATTGCCTTCTCCTCCTGATGTCAATCTTCACAATCTTCAAGCTTTGAACAAAATATTTTTTAATTAATTTTTTTTTCTTAATTAAAATAATTTTTATAATTATTTCTTTTAATATAGTTGACTTTGACTTAATCAAATGAATACTTTATTTCATTTGATCAAACTTGGGTCAAACCCAATCAACCTATTAGTTTTTAATTTTTATAAAATAAAAAATTAACAATTAACTTTAAAATTATATTAATTTCAAAATTTAAATGGATAATTAAGAGAGTTTGAGTTTTAATGAAACACTTAGGTGATAAAGATTTGTTGGAAACTTTTCTAAAATGTGACAACAGTTGTCACCGACGATAGGACTCTACGATCGCCGCCCATCACCACCGCTGCCCGTCTCATCACCGGTAGCCGCTGCCCGTCTCATCACCGGACATCCACTGTTCACCTCCACCGGAACAACAATCCCGTCATGAACAGTGTTTTCACTGATGAACAGTGTTTCAGTTGAACAGTAAAATTCTACCGTTCGTCTCGTGTGTTCTTCATCTTTTCGCGTTCATAATAATTACAATAATATTCAAAATAAAATTACAAAAATTCCTACGCCTCAATTCGGCTTACATAAGATCTAGGGAAAATTAAAACAAAGTCTAACCCAATAATCACCATACAATTGACGATCCATTATTTTTCATACATTCAAAAAATATAACCATCCATCATCATATATATCTCATATTATATGAATAATGTAAGAAAACCCACACAACATTTAACATATAAATATATAAAGATCGCTTTGATACCACTTGTTGGTCGTCGCGGCGCGTGCGCGACGGAAGCATGGAGGCGCGTGGACTTTTAAAAAAATTAAACTTTTAATAAATATCGAATCTTTTAATAAAACAAAACTTCTGCAATGCGACGATAACCAAATAATTTTTTTTATAGAAAACTCTTTTTCAATCAGTCATGATCCATTATATATTTATAATTTAAATCAACAACATGCAAGGTTAGAAAACATATACCTCTTGTATTCTATATGAAGTGTCTTTGCAAAAACCGATTGATACTCCGTTCCCATGATCAGTAGACTCCGAGATCTACACCAAGATCTTTCAAGTTAATCCTCAATGTAATAGGACGTATGTGGGCACGCATAATATTACAAGATACTTTTTCTATCTCCAGATGTTCTCAACACATGAGATCTAGAGATTTACTGAGAAGGATTTTGGTGAGACTCTTGTGATGATTGTTTTTTTAGAGATTTGATTGACGTTTAGTCACATAAAAAATCTCTCTGACACCAATCATGTTTTAAATTCAACTCTTGATTGATGAATTGATGATCTGATCAACTGATTTTCTCCTCTTCTTTCAACCACCTAGGCCATTAGAATAATATCTGTATATATTCCAGATAATGGCGTATCAAATTTTTAGGGATAAATTGAAAAAACATTTAATTATAAAATTACTAATTGCAGTGGGACCCACTGTAATTGTGCACAACTACAGTGTCACGTGGCACCACAGTAGTCAATGTCAGTTTCTGATACTCTACCAGTGATTGACACTTGACAATTACTGTGAATGAAATATTTATTTTAATCAGATAATTATCTAGATATCAGTTAATTTGAAATAAACATATCTGATTATCCCTATCAATTAACTTATATGTTATTTCACAAATAAGAGATTTAGTTGATTTAAATTATTATCTAATAATAATGATAATTATATAATTTCATAAATTAGATATTTTGTCTCACTTATCGATACTTAAAAATATTGATAATTATATATATATATATATATATATAATTTCTGAAAATTATATTTAAATTTATAAATAATTTAATTAATTAATCACACATAATTATCTCATAATTATGTACTTACCCCAGAATAAAAATTTCTTTTACAAGTCAGCTCTTTGCTCATGTTCTGAAATATTCACAACCTAAACAGTGTAGTATAGAGGTGACTTGAGGACCATTAACCTATAATTCTAAGCTCCAATAAACTAGATTATTAATTAAATTCTTTAATTAAATAACCTTATTTATTAATTCTATTATTACTCCACTATAAATATGGAATTGCACTCTTAGAGATTATAGAATGTATTTATAGAGTATTCTCATGTAATCCACTGGCATAATCATTTCATGTAGTTCCGTCATCCAATTTTTGGTTCGTAAATTAGAAGTGATCAAAATTATCGTTTTACCCTTCTATTTACCTCTTGATCCTTAAGTACCATTAATCCACTAGTGATTGGCTAATTTATAATCTTATTATAAATTTGAGATTAATAAGCATTCATTTCTAGAATTAACACTTAAGAGAACCAATATACGATTCATTAGGAAAGCTTAGATTCCAAATCATGTAAGATCATGTCACCGCATAACTGAATCTCCAAAACAAAAATCACTAGCCTGATTAATAAACAGACATTAACGAGTGAATCAAAAGATCCAGTAGACATGAATACGAGTTCATGACCACTCAAAATTCAAATTGATCTACATATGATCATCGAATTGATGTGTATTAAATCGTTATGATAAACGACACGTTAATAAAGATATTAACTCACACTGATCATGTCATATATAATCTTATTATATAAAGTACATTCACTAAGATATCTATCCACATCAATGATCCGGATCTAGATCGCACGCATTCATAATGTTTAGTGAACCGTACTAGTAACCATTCATTAAAGATTCCATACTTTAATATGTTGCTGATAATTTTATTCATGATCTATGATCTTAATCCTCTCGTACTAATACAAGATTATAGTCTCACTAATGAATATGAAATTTTCAGATATTTATAGAAATTATTCAACAATAATTTAAAAAGAATAATTATAAGAAAATGTAATCCTTTTTAAATTTTATATCAAAATGTCAATACACATACTTTGAGAGCATAACCCCCAACAGTACATAGATGATATTCTACTCATTGGAAATGATATAGGAAAATTATCTGATGTCAAGATTTGACTTGCAAAGCAATTTGATATGAAGGATCTTGAAGGAGCTGCATTTGTCTTAGGTATTCAAATCTTTCGAGATAGGAAGAACAAACAATTAGCACTGTCTCAAGCATCTTATATTGATAAAGTGTTGGATGGCTTTGGTATGCATAACTCCAAGAAAGGATTTCTTTCTTTTAGACATGGAGTCAGCCTCTTCAAGGAGCAGTCTCCCTAGACCCCTCAAGAAGAGGAAAACATGAGAAAGATTCCTCATGCCTCAGTTGTCGTAAGTATCATGTATGCGATGCTTTGCACTAGGCCAGATATTTACTATGCAGTGAGCGTGGTAAGTCGTTTCCAATCTAATCCTGGAATCAAGAATTGGAATGCCGTCAAGGATGTCCTTAAGTATCTGAGGAGAACAGGGAACTACATGCTTGTGTATTCAGGTACCGACCTAAATATGACTGGGTATACCGATTCTGATTTTCAAGCAGACAAGGATTCTAAGAGGTCCACTTCAGGATTGATGTTCATCCTGAACCATGGAACAATTGTATAGAGAAGTATCAAGCAATCTTGCATTGTTGATTCTACCATGGAAGCTGAATATGTGGCAGCTCGTGAAGCTGCAAAAGAGGTTGTATGGCTTATGAAATTCTTGAAGACTCTGTAAGTTGTTCCAGATGATGACAAGCCCATGACACTTTATTGTGATAACACTAGGGCTGTAGCGAACTCTAAGTTATCTAGAAGTCATAAGAGATCCAAACACATAAAACGTAAATATCATCTGATTAGAGAAATTGTTCAGTATGGAGACGTTATGTTTACGCATATTTCAACTGTCAACAACCTGATAGATCTATTCACGAAGATTTTAAGTAGCAAGTTTTTAATGGTTATGTAGAGGGCTTGGGGATAAGAGATTGTACACGCCTACTTTAGTCCAAGTGGAAGATTGTTAGAATATGTCTATAAAGTAGCGTGTAATAACTATTTATTTGTATTTAGTTATTTCTCAGATATTAGTATTATTGAATTCTTATGAATAAATTGAGTTTTATTAAAGTGTGTTTATAAATTACTCAAATCCTGAAACTTTCCTCAACGAACGAAGAGTGAAGACAAAGGTGTCTCCAGACGAACTCTTCTGAGAAAGTTTAGAACGATATTCGCATTCTTAGGATCGACAAGATAATCAAATCCAATTATGACTGTTAGGTTGAACCAATGAATGTCAGTCTTGGGACATGGGAGTGGAGACTCAAACGGTTAACCTAGACATGTTATGAACATGTTGAATAGACCAGTAACAAATTAGTTTAGAGCCAAAATCTGTTTAGTTAGCTCTAAATCTAATTGTTACACCTTAAGGGTATTTTCATAATTACCTTAATCCTGAGGTGAATACGTAGCTTGATTTAGTTAGTTGCAATATTTGATATGTCAAATGAGTGAGTTTGAATTGGCGGGCAATACCTCGGTTGTTAGGATTGTAATTCAATTAAGTTGGAGTTACGTGATTCACAGATATAGAAATTCGTGGTTGGATTACGAAAGCAACAATATCGCCTTATGCTTTATTGATGGGTGTGTGAATAAATTAACCTAGCTAGATATTCAATGAATTGTGTCATTGATTAAGACATGTGGATTGTACGAGATAATTTACTATTATTTATTTCTTATTAACAGTCAATAAAGAAGGTAAAGAAATTATAACAAGAGGGGTAAAATGTTAGTTTTACATTCCACTCTTGTTACTGATATTCACGATGAGTATTATGTTAAAACATTCTGCGGACTGTGAAAATAAAAAGGATTTATTTACACCAATAGAAAACGTAGCGCGCATGAATCGATAGTTGATTTAGCATCGGACCTATAGTGGAGTCGTATTATGTCAAGATTAAATAGGTCGGGAATTTATGGAGATAAATTCGCCGAATATTTGAATCCTTAGCTTTGTTCATATGAGTTCATTCGGTCTCAGAAATAGCTCATGAGAACATTAATAGATAAACGAAGTAAATTGGATCAAGATATGTTTTGGTGCCAAGACATATTTCCTAACATATATGTGATGAGTGATGTCACTTAATTAGTTAAGTGTGATAATATGTATTGAAATTAATTAGTTTATTATTTTTTAATTATTAAAAATTAGTAAATAAAAATAAATAAATTAATTAATTGATAATGATCAATTAAATCTATCAATTGGATTGATGAATCTCAATACAACCCAAATTCTAGGGAATATTATAATTTTTGACAATTATGAATATATAGGGTGAATTTTTTAAAATTTAAAAATATATGGGTATATTTATAAATATCTAATTTGATTAAATAAATTAATTGATTTTTTTATACTTTACCAACGAACCGTTCGTAGTTCAAACTTATTTTTAATTAATTTTAAAACCAACCGGTCCTAGCATATGCAATAACTATAAATTAATATAATCGTAAAAGTTGTATAGACGTACATGTTTTACGTACCAATGTATACAAAACACAACCTATGTATGGTACAAGGAGCTATATCCTAAAATTCATCTGTTAAAATAGATTGTTGAACTGATCTGGACCATAATCTCTTTTAATGATCTAAATCAACTTAACATGTTTTTATTAGTCTCCTTAGTGTACTTATGAATGAGTAATGAATCTATTTTTTTAGGGAGAAAAACTCAACATGTTTATGAGTATTAAAAATCTAAAGAATATTTTTTAAAATTAGCATATTTAGAATATTGAAAACAAAACAATAGTCTAGATAGGTTAACCTGGTCTTTATTTTAATATGAGAGGATCTGAATTCTAAAATTTAGCCAAGTTTTAAAAGTTAACAATGTATATGGCAAGTTCAATTTCTCTTGTAATTTTGCCAAAAAACAAATTATTTTGTGATAGATTCGGGAAGTGAAAAAGAATGGAACATAAAATTTCAAAATTTTGATATTAATTACCACTGACGTGTAAATAAATATGTAAAGTAGGGAATGAACGGACAAGAAAGAAAGAAGCTATTTGTCATTTCAATGCACAGTTGACTTAGTAGGCATTAGAAACACCAAATTATAATAATAAACTAATTAACCATTATGATTAATTAAATAAAAACCTGTGGTTATCGTTGTGAATGCTGCAAGTGCTCACATAATCATGGTTATTCAATACTCTTTTAAATTATTCGATATCAATTATATTTATTTTTAAAATTAAAAAAATTATATATTTTCACTACTTGAAATATAAAACTAATATTATATTTTAAACCATGTGATCTGAAGTTCAATCCGTATAAATTCTCATTTTCCTTTGACTTTGAGAAAAGAATACGATCAGAATAAATTTGGATTACGTTTTTCATACATTGTAACATAAAGAGCGACTTAGTGAAATTAGTCATAAGTCACGTGCATTGCACGCGATATGACTATCATTAAATAAATTAATTAATTTATATTGAATACTTATTTTTAGATTGATGAAAACTGATGTAGTATAATTGTAATTTCGTAAAGTTGATACATAGAAATGCTTATATTAATAATATATCATCTTGATATGTGAGATTAAAATTAAAATTTAAGCATTCAAACTATGTGAAAGCATTCATGGTCATCATAATTATTATGTCATGCCTCTGTCTGAATAGATGAAGAATAAAATAGTAATTAAGAAAAATGTGTCAAAGTCTAAGAGTAATTATACATTGACCAAGTAATTGATCAAATTTTAAACGACCAAGTGATGTGTCAATCACTCATAAGTTAATTTGTTAAATTATTTTAATTAGTCATAGAACATCAACTTACTCTATATAAAACATTTGTCGTTAAAGGCTTCTTAATAGCAATAATGAAGATTTATAGAAAAAATTTGTTACAGAAGGCTTGTTTTTTTTTGTTTTTTTGTTTTGAAGAGAGAATGCTTGTTAATATCAATAATGAATTGAGTAATTATAATATGTAACTGATTTTTGTAGCTCATATTATTATGTTTGGTAGAGTTTTTTAATTTTAGCATTGTTATTGAAATACTAAAAATCAAAATATTATTAACGCTCCAAATTGTTTGGGATTCAATATCTTCTAATTGTGAAATAAAACTGAATATACTAACTATATCATATAATTTAATCATTTAATATCTTTGTCCAAATGTATTTTTATAGTTGGAGGTGCTTGGAATTCTCTCAATTATCGTCTCCTTTTACTTTTAATATTCTAAATCTAATTTTATTTTAAAATACCTTATAATTGGGATTTTATATCCTTATTTTAAAATAGATTAAATTATAATGACCATAATTTATAGCTCATTCAATTCTACAAATTATTTAAGCTACTAATTAACATTTAAGAATTAGAATTGAAATGCAAGAATACACAAACAATTGAGAAGTATAGTTATCCTCGAGGGCCTCAGATTTGCCAGGAACAACAATATCATATTAATGTGGTTGAGTCTGACTTCAGCAAGGCTTGTTATGCCCTCTCATCTCCTAGAGTGGTTCTTTCTAAGAGTGAAAATGCCATCCGTACAATCAAGTCCTCTCTTGATATCCTTTCTAACTGTATTATAAAGCACGTATCTCGTTTATGTAATTCAGTAGTTGATAGGCTAGCTTGTTTTGCTATTGTCAAGCTATCATCTTTCTGTTGGGTTGACTTTATCCCACCCATTGTGGAAAATTTGAGTATTGTGGAGTTGTTTTCAATATATATTTTCCGTTTAAAAAAATAATTGAGAAGTTCGAATGTGAAGAGCTATTGTTGTTTAATAATAGTTAATTTGTTGAGAGTTGATATTTTCATTGGTTACTATTATTGCATGCTATAAAACCTTCTAGTCACTTTCGAATTTTTCATTTTCATCGACTTCTATATATTGAAATATTTAGACACTTCAAATTCATTTTTATGTCAAATAAAAAAATTCACAACTTAAATAAATTTGAAATTAAATAAATTAAATTTTAATAAATGCTTGTCAAAGGAAGTGAATAAATGATATTGAATGAGATTAGTCGTTTAATTTATTATTTAATAAAACAATGATTAATCTATATATTCACTAATAAATTTTATTTAGGAAATATTTTTTTACTTATTGTCTCTATTTCATTAATTTGTCTCAATTTATTGTCTCCACCTCATTGTTTTACCTCAATTTATTGTCTCTACCTCATCACTTTATCTAAATTAATTGTCACAAGATTATTTTAGAAATACTATTAATATCTTTGGATAGAGTTGTCAAATACAAGTTTTTCAAATATCCATGATTCTAGAAGTAGTAAGATAAGATAATAATGAATCAAGACTAGGGATGTCAATGAGGAGTGTTATGCGATACTATAGAACTGATATGCAGTTTCTGAGTTCTTGTCGTTCACGTTCTTCTTCCACCTCCTCGTCACGAAATATATCAATATCAGGTGTATACCCAGCCAACTTCATATCACAAATGAGCACATCAAGTACTTCATATATCTCACTGCACTTAGGATGAGCCTTGTCAAATACAAGAAATGCATGTACCTCATCTTTCACCTCAACCCAACTACAGCCTGGTTCCTTTTTCAACTTACAACCCCTCATTATCTGCCTCATTTGAGATACCCTCTCCCACATTCCAGCGTCTGCATAAATATTCGATAGCAAAACGTAAGCAGAAGCATCCTGTGGTTCCAATTGTAGAATCATTCCGGCTGCTTTTTCTGCCACCTCTACATCCCCCTGGATCTTGCATATACTAAGCAGAGTTCTCCATATTACTGCGTCAGCTTCGAAAGGCATCTCCTGTATTAACTCTAAACCCTCTTTAACTCGGCCCGACCTCCCTAATATGTCTACCATACAAGAGTAGTGCTCTAACTGGGGATCTAAACCATAAACATCCCCCATCGAGCGGAAATAATATAGCCCTTTCTCTGCTTGGCCCACGTGTGAACAAGCTCGAAGGACTGAGACAAAGGTTGCATGGTTCGGTTTCACATTCTCATTTAGCATTGTTACGAATATTTGAAGGGCTTGTTCTCCTAGACCATGGTAAGCGCAGCCGCATATCATTGTGTTCCATGTCACGGGGTCCCCTTTAGGTGCTTTCTTGAACATAAGCAGAGAGTCTAGCATGTCCCCACATTTTGAGTACATGTCGAGTAGAGTGCTGCATATGTACACATCTGATTGTAATTCGAGCTTTATTATTTGGGCATGGATCTGTTTTCCAAGTCCAACAGTAGCTAAATTAGCACAAGTATCGAGAACTGTTGCGTAAGTGAAGTTGTCGGGTTTTACGCTCATTTCCAACATATGGGAAAAGAATCGCTGTGCCTCTTCGCCTTGGTTTTGCAGTGAGAATCCAGAAATGATAGCGTTCCATGAAACCATTGTTTGTTCTTCTAACCTGTCATGAATCTTTTCTGCTTCTTCCATTTTTCCACACTTGCAGTACATGTCCACGAGTGCACTCCCTACAAACGTGTCCAGACCCACTCCGGATTTAACAATTCTGTTGTGAACTTCAACCCCGAAATGCAAAGCTTCCTGACTGGCACAAGCTTTGAGAATGCTTCCATACGTGAACTCGTCCGGTTCCATCTTTGAACGTAGCATTAAAACAAAATGTGTGAACGTTTTCTCTTCATTCTCGTTCTGCTCACTTGCTGCAATAATTGCATTCCAAGACACAGCATCCCTTTGTTCCATCTCATCAAAAACGCGATAAGCTTCAAGTAGAGCTCCGCATTTACCA
This sequence comes from Datisca glomerata, assembly GCA_003255025.1. Lineage (NCBI taxonomy): Eukaryota > Viridiplantae > Streptophyta > Magnoliopsida > Cucurbitales > Datiscaceae > Datisca > Datisca glomerata. The sequence goes on from QANY01001046.1 coordinate 738,349, forward strand.
TACATATCCAAAATGGCATTAGCCACACAAATATTTGTCCTTAAATTAGTCTTCACTGTTAATCCATGAAGTTGAAGCCCCTCAAAATGCCCTTTGATCACTGCACAAGCACTAAACGCGCCGGATAAAGATATTTCGTCAAAACGGAGACCAGACTTCTGCAAAAGAAGAAACAACTCTAAAGCTTCAAATCCTCGCTCGTTTCTAGAACATCCTACTATCATGGCATTGTGAGACTGCAAGTTATGGTTTGGCATTGAGTTAAATAGCTTTTGAGCATCACACAATGCGTCACACTTTGCATACATATCCAAAGTGGCAGTGCCTACAATAACATCAGATCCAAAGTCAGCTTTTATTGAATGTCCATGCAACTGAGTGCCTAATTTAGATGAAGATAATGCTGCACAACTTCTAAAGACGCTAGCATAAGTAGATTGGCTCACCCCGATGCCTGCTTTCTGCATCTCCTTGAAAAGTCTTAGACTTTTAACATACTGATCATTTTGAACGCATCCTGCAATTACAGCACTCCATGAAACCCAATTCTTTTCAGGAAGTTCACAAAATACCCTGATTGAATTATCTAGTTTCTTACACTTGCCATACATATCCACCAAAGCACTACCTGTAACAACATCATTATCAAAACCCCTTTGGACTGCAATACTATGAATCTGAACTCCCAAATGTGGCTCTTCCAATGCAGAACAAGCTTTCAAAACAACAGCCAAAGTGGTACTGTCAAAATTAATGCCCATTTTCCCCATTTGTACGAAGACATCCACTGACCTGCGATACTCGCTGTTTTGCAAGTACCCTGAGATTAAAGAATTCCACGAAACTACATCCTTATGAGGCATTAAGTCAAAAAATGACTGAGAAATTTCCATTTTCCCAACCCCAGCGTACCCGAAAATCATGGTGTTCCATGACACAATGTCCCTTCGAGGCATTTTGTCGAACACCTCGAACCCATAGTTTAAGGAGCAACACTTGACATACATTTGGATCAAACAATTTGTAACAAAGACAGTGGGATCGAACCCAGATATAATCATGCGAGCATGGGCTTGCTTTCCAGGATTTAGAGCTTTTTGATCCGAGCATTCCTGGAAAATGTGGGAAAAAGTTCTCCTCCTCTCGGTTGGTACTGTCTGGCATGGAGTAAAAGAAGAACATGAACAACATAGCAAAGTCTTGCATAGAGGCTGTGATGGTAAAGATGACAACTTTTTTGGCCAAAAGCGGGAGGTATGACGAGCCATTAACAATGGAACTCATGCTTGGGCTTTTGGACCGCTCTGAGTTGTTATTGATCAAGCTCTCTGCTTCGCTGCGATAAAGCCATACACTCTTCCACTGTTGCTGATAATAGTATTACGTACATGTACAAAAGCTGGTTCACAGTTCGGTTCGGTTTTCAACGGTTTGGAAACTCAGAGAAATAAAATGTGATTTTTTTACACTCTTCAGTCTTCTGGGGTTTTCTTGAAAAACAAAACATTTACCGTTCAGTTTCAGAGAATAACAAGCACAACAACCAGATCACAGTAAACAATCAAATTGGCATAACTCAAATGCTCAAGCTTCACGTTTATAGATTAACCATTTAAAGCTTGAAACAAGAAAGAGATTGAAGATATAAGAGGTTAAGAAAGGACTAAACTTCCCCGATGGATGAACTTTCAGAGCCATGATTACAGTAAACATAAGACAGAGAAAGAGATGGCGGAGAGGGATAAGGTCGAGAAAGAGGGAAGAGAAATAAAATGGAGGCGGGTGGAGAATGAATGATAGTGCGAGTGCGATTACAAAATTTAGTTTAATTTGTTCGGTTCGATTAAACTCATACAAACTTCAAACCGAATCAATTTTTGGTTCTTCATTTTTAGGAAGCATAACGAACCGAACCGATGGCAGTTTGGACCGAACAGTATTTTTGTTCGGCTCTGTACATATGAGGATATTTGTAACTACTAGTTGGGTTATATAACTTACTTCACGTTATGTTTAAGTTGAATTTTGATATTTTTTACAACATTTAAATTAGAGGAACTGATACAATTATTAAGCCTCTCACTCACATTGTTCATTTTCTAAAACTGTCTTACTTTCTTTCTTGTGCAGCTTTATGGAGAGCACTGTGTAGCTCTCCCTATAAAACTTCATCTATCTTGGTCAATATCTTATCTTTCCCTCTTTCTCATCTTCCTCTCTACTTCTACTCACTTTTATCTTCTGTTCTCTATTTGTTCTCTTATCTCAGAGCTTGTTTCCTTCCTTGTATCTCTCTTGTCCGCCTCTCCAGTAGTTTCTACTTCTTTCTCTTCATCTCTTTAACTGATATATTTATAAAGTTGAATATGTAAGTTTCATTTTCTCTCATGTGACATTCTTCATCACTTCTCGTTACTCGTTACGTCGCATCATATATATATATATATAAAAATAAATAAACATATTAGTTACTATATGTATAAGTAATTAGTTAATAGACCATTAATATTTATAGTTATATCATGGATAAATGAAATGATTTAGAAAAATTAAAAGAATTGAAAGCATGGAATTGACTTAAAGAAATGAAAAGACTTACAAGAGTGTAGCGTTCCATAAATTATTACATATTAAAAAGACTGTTATGGTGGTTAAAAAAGAGTCGAAGAGTTGAAGTTCTTTACATTTTTAAAATTTTAATTGACAGGGTTTATTTAACAAGATTGAAAGAAATGTGAGGTGTGTATTATATTTATATGTAATGTCTAAAAACGAATTATATTTATATAAAGTTGTGTCATTAACAATTGTTCTTTGGAGAATTAAGTCTGGTTCTGAGGTTGGGGCGGGAGGTATTTTGAGAGATAATTCGAGTGTGGTGGTGGGGGTTTTCTCAAAGTGTCTTGCTGATGCTCTTTCTCCTTTGGTAAGAAGCTTTAGTTTTGTAAGAGGGGTTGTAAATCACTTTATCTTTACGAGTGAGACACATTGATATGGAGATCGATTCATTGGAGATCATTCAGGCCTTTCCTCCTCAGCATCTAACATGTCTGAATTAGGTTCCATCATTTCTATTTACAAGGCTTTCGCTTCAGAAGTGGAGGCGACTCGGTGGCTTCATGTTAGACGCGCAGGGAATGAAGTAGCTCATAGACTTGCCTGTTTTGGGTTTTATGTTGACGATAAGGAGGGATTCTGATCCCCCATTGTAGCAGACATTATTTTCCTAGAGTCTAGTCAATTTCTATATTAATGTTTAAATAATTTCATTTTACGGGGGGAGTGGATTAGCCATCACGTTGAGAAAGAGGAAGATTGAATTTCTGAACGTTTGTCGCTTGTGGCCAATTTGCCCACAATGTGTGGACTTCCTTCTTATTACTTCCTCATCTCTAGATGAAATTTTTTGCCTCCGCGTTATGTGCCACTTTGCCTCCGCGTTATAGGAGGCAATACCCCATTTTATTGAACTCCTTGGTTGATCACCCAATCTGCTTGATCTCCGAGAGAATGTGTTGTTGCTACATACGCCACAATTAGGGCCTTATTTGTATAGTACTTCGAACACATACTGTATGCGGAAATATTATGTAGCCACCATATAGCTAACGCATGCTTGCATGGAATTTGATCAAGATCAAATTCTCGACATGTACACGTCTTGCTATGGAAGTTTACCACTGTTTCCCTATCCCCACCCGCGACACGAAACTCGTGGATGTCAAAAGAAAACAATGATAGTGATCGTAATACAACATGCTTCTTTTTAAGCTCATCCTCAATCCAATCTATCATTTGGGAGTTGATTTGACAAGCGATCGTCTGTCGTTCATAGAACCACCATTGTTGCATGTCATGAATATGCTCTACAAGACATGTTATGGGAAGCTTTCTAGCATCTTTCAAAATTTCATTCAAACATTCCGCAATGTTTTATATGTTATTGAATGCCTAATTATTTATACTATACATTTTTTACTTCATGAAGGCTACACGATGACTTCATGGTCATCATGACAGTATACTCAAGTCTATATTTATTTATTTTTAACTTTAAAATGGTAAAGTCAATTTCTATATTAATGTTTAAATAAATATATTTACGGGTGGAGTGGATTGGCCATCATGTTGAGAGAGAGAGACTGGATTTCTGCACGTTTGTCAGTTGTAGCCAATTTGCCCAAAATGTATGCACTTCCTTCTTATTACTTCCTCAACTCTAGATGGAATTTTTTACGTCCTTGGTTGCCACTTTGCCTCCACATTATAGGAGGCAATACTACCTTTTCTTGAACTCCTTGGCTGATCATCCAATCTACTTAATATCCGAGAGGATGTATTGTTTCCGCATATCACAATTAGGGCCTCATTTGTATAGTACTTAGAACACATATTGTGTACGGAAATATTGCGTAACCGACATGCAACTAACACATGCTTGCATGAAATTTGATCAAGATCAAATTCTTGGTATGTACAACAAGTCTTGAGATGCAAGTTTATCACTGTTTACCCACCCCACCCGCAACACAAAACTCGTGGATGTCGGAAGGAAACAATGATAGTGATCTTGATGCAACATGCTTCTTTTTAAGCTTATCCGCAATCCAATCTGTCATTTGGGATTTGACTTAACGTGCGGTCATCCGTCGTTCATAGAACCATCGTTGTAACATGTCATGTATATGTTCTACAAGGCATGTTATGGGAAGCTTTCTAGCATCTTTCAAAAAATTATTCAAACATTTTGCAATGTTTGTGGTCATTATGTTGTACCATCTTCCATCAAAACGGGAACGTTCTCACCTTTCAACTCCCCCATCCGACACGTATTCTGAGATAACTAGAAATGCACAGGTAAAATAAGTCATCAGTCGATCATATTTTGATATACGGTATGCCTTGGCTGCTTTAAAAGCAATTTAACTACATCATTTTTTTAGAAATTGATTTGATATTTTGACCCATATGGAATATGCAAGCTCCATGAAGTGCATTAAGAAAGACAATATGTACACCATTTAGTATATTTGTATTCCTATAAAATATGAACATCAAGACTTCCGGAGCATTGATTATATAGTGAAGTTTATGGAAGAATCATTCTTATGATTCATTATTTTCTGAATCAGCAATCTCAAATGCAATGGGATATATTTTGTTGTTACCATCCTTTGCTGTCACAACAAATAATACCCCCATTGTATTTGGTTTTTAAGGTTGTTCCATCAACAGTAATGACATGTCATATACAACTAAGAAATCCATGAACAGAGGGTCTAAGAGTAATGAAAAAATATTTAAAATGATTCTACTCATCGGTCTCTATATGTGTTGTAATGCTTAAAAATATTTAATATTGCAATATTAAAATCAGCAAAATATATAGACTGCAAGATGGGTACGTGATGTTACTATAATAATCTTGTAGACTATAAGATGGGTACAAGATGATCTTTAACCCATCTTGTAGACTATGAGATGGTTACAAGGACATCATGTATCTATCTTGTAGACTACAAAATGGGTTCAAGGTCATCGTGTACCCATCTTATAATCTACAAGACGGGTTCAAGATCATCATGTACCCATTTTATAGACCATAAGATGATTACAGGAACATCTTGTAGACCTTAAGATGGAATATATGAAATAAATACCATGACTTTTTTATTCTAACACGTGACAATATGATAGAAGCATCCTATAGTTTCTTCGAGTGATCCTCGAATTAATATCAATGCATATTCCTTAGCTCTCCAAGCCTTATGGTAATTGATGTTGACACCAAGATTAAGTTGAACATCTTTCATTATGTCATTTGGCCTATATATTCGTCCAACACTCGTGTATTTTGACCTTATTCAATGACCAATCAACGAAAAAGAAGCTTGATGGTGTTCATGTCTCAAGACTTCAAACGTGCATGTATGTCTTTTGATAAACTTGATAACTTTAAAGTACGGACAGTATCACATTTTTACGTCGGTAACCTCTACTGACATGTTTTCTGTACACATATAAGTACTAACATTGACAGTGTTAACTTGAAGACCCAAAACTAAAAATTTTATCGGATGACCATCATACGAGTAACCCTAAACCAACTCACCTTTATCAATATACAACTCATCTACAATTATTATGTCTGATACAAGCTGATTAAAATAAGGTCTTTGCTCACTAGACTCATGATATTGCTCATTCAACTTAGGTCGTGAAGACATAGGCCAAGTGGACTCGGGTTCGGATCTTGTATTCAGATCTTATATTGTAGTACGGTCATCTCCACGGATGGCTTCATCAGGGTCATCTCCATGGATGAATTCATCATATGCCCCCTAATCAAAATCATCATCATAAAATGCATCATTATTGTCACTAAGGTCATTACGATCGTCATGAACAAATCCATCATCATCTCTCTCGAGATAATGATAGTGGTTATCAAAATGATCAATACTCTCAAAGCGATGAATGCTTTCATGGAGATGTTGGTGTGACATTGTAGTTTTAGGAACCCAACTCTGACTTGGAAAAATTTTTAGGTTTGGCACTGACACATAATGGGGTTCAAAGCGATTCTTATCCATTCTTTTCAATAAGGAACTGTAAATCTCAATCATTTTGAATTTTAGCAGGAGGGTAGGGGACATGAGTTCTATAAAGAAATTTGATAGATAGATCATACTTTGAGGGGTTTATGTGAAGTTCTTCGTGCAATATAATAGATCGCTCGTGGTAAGTACAGTTTGTAGATATCTCAAACAGTTTGGTCCTCTCTCCACTAAAAGAATAGGATGCACCCATTTTCTCTCAGTCTCCATCATGAATTACAAAAATTCAAACTTCATACATGTCTGTATGTACGTCAATGAAGAAAGTCAATACTTTCTAAATTAAAAAAAATGTACAAGAAGTCTACAAGATGAAATGTAAGCATACAAGACGTGTTACGTGATGATTTTATAGTAATCGTGTAATGTACAAGATGACTACAAGCTGATTCAAATCAGGCTGTTGCTCACTGGAATCAAGATTGTTGCTCATTCAACTTAAGCCGTGTGGACTCGAGTTCAGGTCTTGTATTCAAATTTGATATTGTTGTAGGGTCATCTCAATAGATGGCTTCATCTGAGTCATCTCCATGGATGGCTTTATCATACGCCCCCTGATCAAAATCATCATCATCATCAACGTCAGCATCATAAAAAAACATCATTATTGGCCAAGGTCGTTATAATCGTCATGAACAAATTCATTTCCATCTCTTCTGAGATAATGATAGTTCCTATAAAAATGATCAACACTCTCAAAGCGATGAATGCTTTCATGTAGAGGTTGCCGAGACATTGTAGTTTCAGGAACCTAACTCTGACTTAGAAAAATTTAGGCTTGACAATGACACATAATGGGGTTCAGGGCGATTCTGATCAATTCTCTTCAATAAATAATTATAGATCTTGATCATTTAGAATTTCAACAATAGAGAAGGGGACATAAGTTCTATAAAGAAATTTGATGGATAGATCATATTTTGAATGGTCTATGTGAAATTCTTCGTGCAATATAACAGATCGCTCGTGGTAAGTATAGTTTGTAGATATCTCCAACAGTTTGGTATTCTCTCCACTAAAAGATCAGGATGTACCCGTATTCTCTCAATCTCCATCATGAATTACAAAAATTTGAACTTCAGACATATATGTATATACGTCAATGGAGGAAGTTAGTACTTTCTAAATTAAAAAAATGTATAAGAAGTCTACATGATGAAATGAAAACATACAAGATGAGTTACATGATGAGTAATCATCATGTAGTATACAAGATAACTATAAGATCATCTTGTAGTGCATTGTGAACCGCTCAAGATGTTCCTGATGCACTACAAGATCATCTTGCAGTACATCATGAATTGTTTAAGATGTTCCTAATGCATTACAAGATGATCTTGTAGTCATCGCATAGTGTACATGATGACTACAAGATCGTCTTGTAATGCATAAGGAACATCCTGAGCAGTTCATGATGCACTGCAAGATGATCTTGTAGTGCATCTTGTACACTACACGATGACTACAGATCATCTTATAGTGCATCATGAACATTTTGAGCAATTCAAGATGCACTACAAGATCTCCTTATAGGCATCTTCTTCAAACATAAAATGTAATGCATGTTGTCGTAGTAACAAAAAAACCCAGAAAACATATTTTAAAATTCATGAACGAAAAAACCAAAAACTTCTTATAAAACTCACACTTGTGTACCTGCAATCTTTTCTTGAAGATGAAGAATTTCTGGATAAGTAAAACAACTTCTCTTGCAGTGGGAAGAAGAAGATGAAGAAATGACGAAGAAGAAGGTGAAGAAATAAATAACATAGAATGAGTTATTAGGGTATTGGCGCTTTGGGTATGAAGGTTGAATGTTATGAATAAGAAGTTGACATTTGATTTGACACCATGTAAGAAGGGTATTGGGGGAAGAAGGAAAGGAAAATTAAGGGGAAGGTGGGTTAGGGGTATATTTCAGTGAAAATTAGACTTGGGGTATGTTTTTGTAAAACAAGTTTTTCAGGGGTGTACTTTAGGCAAAAACCCTTTTGAAAACTTTTAGGTTAAGGTGTGGATAGATTAAGGGTAGTTTTGAGAGAGAGGTTCAAAATGATGTAGTATTGATAGAGGTGTTTTTTTAGTCTTAACGTATCAAAACTACTTCATTTTAAGTTAAACTAACAACTCACGAACAGTTCATTAGATAGAAAGTTATATTTGACAGTAAACGATAAGTTGAAAGTTATAAATGACGGAAATAATAGTTCAAGATCATAAATGACAACAACTTGATAGTTCAATGAACAAATTTATAGTTTTCTCACAAAATATATGATCATTTGGCGTGAGTAGTAATTTTCTTTGGGTGGTAAAGAAGTGCTCATTAAGTTCATCATTCAGGCCCTTCCTACATACTCTATAATCGTCTTTAAGCTTCCTCAATCTCTCTGTAAAGACTTAAGCTTGGCCATGGCTAGATTCTGGTGGGGTTTTACCAAGCATTCTAAAAAGCTTCACTCGCTTGCGTGGAGAAAATTTGTTTGTCGAAAGCTATTGGGGGCCTAGGCTTTCATTTTCTAGATTTAATCAACCAAGCCCTCCTGGCCAAATAAGTATGTAAGCTTCTTATCTCCCCTCACTCCCTGGTTGGCCTTGCTTTTAAGGTAAAATATTTCTCAAATGATTCGATTTTGCACTACCCTCGCAAGAAAGGTTGCTCTTACCTTTGGACTAGTCTTCTTTAGGGGTGTGAGCTTCTTAAAAAGGAGACTAGATGGACAATTGAAGATGGTCTCAGTGTTAAGGCTTTCCATGATCCGTGGCTCCCCAAACCCTCTTCTTTTCGGCCCATTCCCCTGATTACTTCTAACTTGAACTTAATAGTGGACGATTTGTTATCTAATGGCAAGTGGAACCGTGATGTGTTGGCTCAAAACTTTCTCCCAGATGACGTGGATTTAGCTCTCTCTATCCCTTTGGGTCTCCATCCGGGTAACGACTCTTAGTTCTGACACTTTGATAGCAAATGTTTTTATTCGGTTAAGGGTAGCTACAACGTTGCCCTTAGCCTCAAGTAAGCATGCAGTTCCTCTTCTAACAACCATTTTCAGTCTTGGTTGAAAATGCTTTGGCATTTAAAGATCCTAAGCAAGGTCAAGATCTTAATGTGGAAGGCTACCCACGACTTCATCCCGACTGGTTTCAATTGTTTAGAAGGAACATTGGCTCGAACCCCTACTGCTCCTTTTGCGGTAAGCCTGAATCTACTACCCACTCCCATATTTTTTGCTCGATGGTCTTGAAAGTTTGGGTCAAGGCGTCTATCCTTCCCCCCATCCCCAAGTTCTGCCAGCGAGGTTCCATGAAAAACCTTATTTCCTCCTTCCTCCTACAATTACCTTCGGATTTCCTCACACGGTTATCCTCATTTGTTGGAGTATTTGACATTTTAGGAATCGTTCCAAGCACAATAAGGTATTCTCTGTTGGTCTTGATTTGTCAGTATGGGTTGATAATTATATTTATAAATTCCTGGAGGCCATTTCGTTGCTTGACCTTCCTTTTCCCTGTGCTCCTTCTGGCCATTCCTGGTGGTGTAGTCTTATTCCAGGAAGCCTTAAGCTTAACGTCGATGGGGTAGTGGGTTCCTTTAGGGGTCGTGGGGCTGACGGCTTGACCAGAGATAGTGCATGTTCTGTTGTTGGTGACTTCTCGGTTCCTTTGGTTGGCTCATTCTCACCTCTGTTGACCGAGGCTTTGGCTCTTATAAAGGGACTTCTCTTTGTTGTTTCTAAGGGGGATGCAGTCTCGGTTGTGGAATTGGATTCAATTACTTTCATTAATGACCTTCGTGATATTTCCTCCATACTTCCATATTCTGGATGACTATTTATTCTTACTTCAGAGGCTTGGCTCTCCCGTTTGCTTGAAGATTCCTCGCTCGACCAGTGAGGCGGCCCATCGTCTAGCTAGATTGAATTTATCTACCTCAGATCCTATTTTTTGCTATTTCACCACCTCGCTATCATCTCTGATGTAATCATCTCCGAGGTTTAGTCTTTCCAAGCTTTGCTTGTTTAAAAAAAATTAGGGGAAAAATGTAATTTACACCCCTAAAGTTTGATCATTCAGTAATTTATACCCTTAAAGTTTGACCATTCAGTAATTTACACCCCTAAACTATTTATTTAGTATTAAATACCCTTAAAGTATGAGAATTAGCCATTTACACCATTGTTGTCTAACTTCCGTTAAAATCTAACAGTTTTTTATTTAATTATCAAATTTAAAAATATTAATTATTAAAAAAATACTAATTAAACTAATTACTTTAAAATAAATTAAAAGACAAAGGACTAAAAAGCCCACAACTAAAAAAAACCCAAAAAACTAATTCCATTTCCTCTTCTTTTCCTTCCCAGTCCCGATACCCCAACTCCCCATATTCAATCTCGACAAGTCAAACCACCATATCACCCCCACCTCCACCGCGACTTAGCGGTTTGCATTCTCACCGTTCGGCCTCCTCCGCAACTCAACCGCCATCCTCCATTCATTTTCTGATTTTTTGGTTCTAATACCATATATTTAGGGGAGTTTTCGAAGGTATATTTTGGGATTCTATTTCTGAAGTTTATTGAGGTTTTTGTTTTTGTTTCTGATGTTTATTGAGTTTTTGTTTGGTTATAAATAGCATGGGGTTTTGCTTAGATTATTGTAAGTGGTCCATAATATGTGAGGCAATACTCTGATATGTATAAAAAAGTCATAGATTAAGTTAAGTGGTCCATGTTATGTGAAACAATGAATTTGATTTATTTAAAAAATAATAGACTATTTTAAGTGGTCCAAATGTTGTGAGTATGTTTTGTTGCATTAAATGTGAGTGGGACCTATATAACATAGTTTATTTAGATGTGTTGAAAATTTTAGTGCAATTTTTTTGTATTTTTCAGGAGTATAGATCATATAAAATTAGAGTTTTATCATGGAGGTAAATTTTTTATGCTCCAGTCACTAGGTATGAGGGTGGAGATGTTATTGTGCAGTCGTATGATCCTGATTACTTTTCCGTTGGTGACATCTATGAAATGGCATGATCTTTAGGTTATTTGAATGTTAGAGATGTTTGGTTCAAATTTGAAAGGGGTGACTTTTATGGCCTGAGGTTAATTTTGGATGATGGAGATATTTTGAAGTTGTTGGATGGCATACACAGAAATGGGCATAAGGTAGTTCAAGTATATGCAGAGCATAAGGTGGATGATGTTGACCCACTAGCACTACCTGCCCTCCCAATTTGATTGATGTGCAAGTGGAGGTAAATGTTAATGACTATACTAAACCCAAACTCTATTTGAGTGATGATAATGAGAATGACATAGATTATGTTATTAATGAGGATGTGTATGTTGATGAGCTTAAATATGAGTCTGGGAATGATTCTGATGATAGTGATGATGATGAGCAAAATGATGGTCATGAACATGAGTGTTGTATAATGATAGTTCTAAGCTCACAGATGTAGTTTCAGATTATGCTGATACTGATGATGTTAGGAGTGCTCATGCATCTAGTGATGAGGATAATGCATGTCATCGTTATCCTAAATTTCATGACGAGATAGGAATTTACAAAACCAATTGATTTGGATAAGGGTATGATATATAGTTCACACAAAGTCTTCAAGTAAGCATTGAAAGAGTATGCAATAAAGAGAGGCTTTGATTATATGTTCAAAAATAAAGATCGAACACGAGTAACTGCAGTGTGTAAGAGAGGTAGTGGATGGAGGATCCACGCCTCCCTAACTTAAACACATGAGGCATTTCAGATTAAGTGCTTTCTCCCAAAACATGTTAACTCTAGTAAGCACCGGATAAACTCAAAGATTACTGCAAGTTGGATAGCTCTCAATTATTGGGAACATTTTCGAGATGATCCTACTTGGTCGATTGCATTGAAAGCACAACTGGTGAGAGACTACAATGTGAATGTTAACATTCATAAATGCTATAAGGCTTTTAAGGGAAAACTTTTGAAGGATTAACTATGGAGTGTGGCGAGGCAACAACATCTATTGCATTTAAAAGATATATGAATCAAATTCAAGAGATAGATGAAAATGCATATAAGTGGCTTGATAGTAAGGAGAAAAACACATGGTCTAGGAATGCCTTTTACACTTCCATACAATGTGACTCAACTGATAATAACATGAAAAAGACGTTTAATAGTTACATTATGAAGGCTCGAGACAAACTGATTGCTACTTGTATGGAGACGATTCAGAGATTGTTAATGGGAAGAATGGTTTCTTAGAGAAAAGATATGTTGGCATACGAGCATGAGATTCGTCTAAGAATTTTTGAAGAAGCTTAACCAGTACAAGAATAAAGCCATGAACTATATAGCACGTTGGACATGTGATGGAATGTATGAAGTTGAACATTGCTTTGAGACTAGATTTGTGGTTGACTTGAATTCAAGGAAGTGTGGTTGCGGTCAATGGGAACTTTCCGGAATCCCATGCCCACATGTTATTTTGTGCATACTTGAAAATAGAGAAAACCCAGAGGCATATGTGCATGCTTGTTATAGTAAGGAGACATTCTTGAAGGCATATCAATGCCTCATCAAGCCTTTACCGAGCCATGATTAGTGGCCAGAGGCTCCTAGAGCTGTTTTAGCACTTCCAAGGTGGAGAAGACAACCCGATAGGCCCAAGAAGGTAAGAAGACGTGGCGAAGATGAACAAAACAACCCCAGGATTAGTAAGAGAGGAGGCACTATAAAGTGTGGTAATTGTTGAGGATATGGTCATAATGCGAGATCATGTAAGGCTCCAAGGATGCAACGGAAGAAAACTACATCTATACTATAATCAGAGGGAGCTGCTCCAAGCCAACCTCAGTCATCGAGAACAAAGTTACCTGTAAGTTTTCTATTTGGTGATGCTAGTTGTTAGTTATATCTTGTCATACTAACCATATTTGATTTGAGGTAAAAAGGACCACTCAAGGTGAAACAAACAATAGTAGAACTTTAAAGAGAGGTGAAAATGCAGTTGGACCATCTACTTAAACTTATATTATTTTGTCGATTAGGTCTTCTTATCTATGGATGTAATATTTTGTAAGATTGAACATTTAGGTACTAATTGATGGATGTAATATTTTGAATGATTGAAGTTTTAGATACTAATTGATGGATGAAAGTAATATTTTAATGAAAGTAATGTTTTGATGAATGCAAAATTGGTGCATTTGATATTTATATGTCCAGTGTATAGATAAAGAAAGGCTACGATTCCACACCTTGTGCTTGTCATGAGAAACTATAATGTTCCTGAAAAAATGCATGTGTTTGCTACCTGGAACTATAATGTAATGATGAGATGAAACCAATTTAATATCAGAGGTATATAAAACTGGCAATATCAACTAGTATTTAGTCTTTGATGTTGAGAATAAACCCATATGGGAGTTATTCAGTTGGTCCTCACCATTTTTAATTTTCAAGGTTAATTGGACCTTGAAAATCTTATTTTTTGTAATTCATTAAGGATAATCGCATTAACTGGGTTCATATGGACTGAACAAAATATTACCATAGATTATTGTAGTTTCTTTGTGATACTACTCTTCTTGACTTAAAGTAGCAAGGTTATAATACATGATGACTAACATAATGAGTTCCCAATTACAAAATACAATGACTACAATAACAAAGCACTAGATAGCAGAATGGCAAGAGAAAGTCTTCGCCACTTCAGCGAGTTTACTTCTATTATTAAATCTTTCTTTCTAGGCGGATCAAGCCAATCAAAATATGCAAATATCACAGGAGATTCCTGTCACTGGATCCATGAGCTTTACTATAGGGACCCAAGCACGTGTTAGAGCCTGAAACAAAGTTCTATTAATACTAATCTCATTAAAGAATACACAATAAGCTTTCTAAGAAAATAAAGAATCATCTTGACAGGCTTTTTAAAGTGGCGATGTTTTAAAATGAAACTAAAATGAACTTTCCCATGGCTTAGACAATTGAATTCCAAGTTATTTAAAGCCTGCAAATATGAAGATGGCCAACAACCAAGAACATGCATGAACTCAAGTTGCTTGCTGCTAATTATTTGTTTTCTAAATTCATTTACAGATCAACACAGAAATCGAATTATAAAAGATACATATCAACCACTATAATTTAGTTCAAATTCAGCTATACTTATCAACCACAATCCAGACCACTACGATTTATACAATTTAGTTCAAATAAAGCATACACAAAAATAAGATATAAATTGATTGTAGATCTGATGCAAAGAGTCATAAAAATAAGAGAGATTTCAACTACATATCTGATGTAGAGAGAAAACAAATGAAATCTTACGGAAGAAGAGGGAAGGGGATTAGAAACAGAGATAATAAAACCCCCCTAAATATACAGGTATTAAAAATAAAAAATCAGGAAAAAAGAACCCCAAACATACCTTCGACACACTGCCGAGCATGATGAGAGGGATGAGTCGCGAATGTAGGGTGAGTCACTGAGAACGAGGACGACATACTGAATCGCGAAGGAAGTTGAGAGTTGAGAACGGTGGAACTGCGATGGAGATGGAGGGGTTGACCGATCGGGATTAATGGTAGGGGTAGGTTAGGGTGTTGGGACCGAAGAGAACGGGGAATGAGAAGGGGATTTACTTTTAGGTTTTTTTTTTGTCTTTTTAACTTTTAGTTTAATTTAAAATAATTAATTTAAGTATTTTAATTAGTTTAATTTTTTTGTCAATTTAATCAGTTTAATGTAATTTTTTTAATCTTTTAGTTTAATTAAAAAGTGTTAGATTTTAACAGGAATTAAATGATAGAAATATAAATAATTAATCTCATGCTTTAAAGATATTTAATATTAAATAAATAGTTTAGAGACGTAAATTATGTCAAACTTTAGGATGTAAATTATCTTTTCATAAAAATTAATAATAAATATAAGATACACAAACACGTGGACCCATTGAATCATGGATGTCAAAGCCGTGGATCACTTCAAACATCCGACGGGACAGAATCCGAGTACAATTGGAGTATAAAAAACCCTAGAAATTCCAAATCCCCAAATTCCCAAATCCAATTTCTTCCAATTATCATGGCACAGCTCTCAATCCCTCGCCAAACTATCATATCTGAAGAACCAGACCGAAATTCCCAAACTCTGAATTCCATCACCCGTTGGCGTACTAGTCACCCTAACACCATCAACATCAACCCTTTTGCCACAGCCTCCTCTATCATGGCATCTGCCGTGGATCCTTGGAGCTGTGACTCCGAATGGTTCTCTGATACAGGGTCGGAATCCGATCGGGATGTGAGCTGCTTTGTTACTGATCTATTCGACGGCCGTCTTAGTTCGGAGCACTTGGACGCTTTTGATTCTTATGGCCCCATCGTGGGTTCAAGTTCGGATCCGGTTTCGGAGGCTGCAAATGAGTTTGCTATATGGAATTTTGAGAACGGGGGTGATATTGGGTTGAATTACGTCGAGGAATTGGGTTTGACGCTCGGGGCAGAATCGGATAGCCTGGTTCTCGAGTCTGAATTGGGTGTCCAAGCTGTGGAATCGCACATCGGTGGCCTTCGGATTGTTGGGGTAAATTCGGACTCAGATTCCGATTCCGGTGACGGAATTCTTACGGCACTTGAGCTGAATTCCGGTGATAATGGTGACAATGATATTAATTGGATTGAAAGTTCGAGCCTTCATTGGGATAGTTTTGGTTTGCAGGACCAGAGAACCGCTTATGATGATTTTGAATGGGAGCAAGTGGAGGAACGATCGGATGGAAGAGAAAACCTGAGTATAGTAGTTGATGGAGTGGAGGAATTATCCGTGGCGTCCGGTTTTTCAAATGAAGACGAGCCGGAAGATGAGGCGGTTCGAAATCTTGAGTGGGAAATTCTATTAGCAGTCAACAATTTGGGGAGGAATACGAACTTGGAACGTGATGTCGATGCCGAGTCCTACTTAACTGTTCCCGATGATTATACATACACTGCAGAATACGATACCTTGGGTCAATTTGTAGAAAATGAGATTGCTTTGAAGGGTAGTCCTCCGGCAGCCAAAAGCGTTGTGGAAAATCTCCCTCTGGTTGAGTTAAAAATGGAGGATTTGAAGGAAGATAAGGTAGCTTGTGCTGTTTGTAAGGATGATATCTCATTGGAGGAAAAGGTAAAGAAGCTTCCTTGTTATCACTATTACCATGAGGATTGCATTCTTCCCTGGTTATGCATTCGGAATACATGCCCAGCTTGTAGGTATGAGTTGCCTACTGATGATCCGGATTACGAGCGTAGGAAGAGTCAGAGGTCTAGACGTGGCCTGCATAGTGATTTGCAGGTCAGGTACACTTTTGAATTAATTGCTTGAGATTCTTGCTTTCTGTACATAACGTTTTTTGAACAGAGTCTCTTCTCTTTCAGGTTATGGGAACACAGCTTATTGTAGTTGAGATTGTATAGGTTCTGAATTACATATTTCTTGCAATATTGACTTCCTAATCTATGTTTGGATTTTATGTCAAATTAGGTACTAGTGGTGTGGTTACTATTCATTTATGTTCTAATCTGTGTACATCCGAAGGGATTATGATTGTTGAAAGAAATGCTTCCTGTCTGATGTGGTTGTTGTAGTTAATGGTTGTGTTTAGAATTCCCATTTTTTTATTCTACAAGTTCAGTCATCCTTAAGCTTTTTGACATTTTAAGTTACCAGGGGCTTATTTTACTCTTGGCCATTGAGATACTTGTGACTTGATTTTTACCCTGTCTTTTGAGGATTTCTTATCCTCTTTCTCACATTTTGTTATTCCAATACATGAAATGTGATTTTTTTTTCTTATATAAAACATTTCGAGCTACCAACAACCTAGAAATGTGCCCAGTTTTCGAATGATCTATTTATAGTTTTTTCATTCTTGACATGTTAGATTGATATAAAACTGAAATGGGGATTTGGGTGGTGGCGGGAATTATGAGGACTTGGTTTTTATTGTGGTTCAGGTCATTGGAAATTTGGATACAAACTACCAAGAAAATTTACCTCAGCTGGATTTTGCAAGGTTGTCTTTCAGAGTTAGGCTCAAGCACTCGAGCCGTTAGTGGCATTATTTTCATTATGGCTATTTTTCAGTTGCATTACCCTTTGTGAATAATATCTCTTTTTAGTTTTTAATTTCTATCTATTTGTTTTGTAGAATATTTATAATGGTGCCTTGGGTCAGACCATTTAAAGTTCTTAGAAAGTTAGGCTTTACGAAATAGGCTACGAGTATCTGAGTTCTTTTTTATAACTTACAAACGTTAACTAATAGTTCTCCATTGTATTATCATACACATTACACAGTTGCACCGCCACCTCCACCATCACTATAAACAATTATATTTTTACTGTAAGGGGAGGGAGGGAGAGAGAGATTCTCTTTCTGATTCGTTCTTTAGTTAAGAATTTTTGAATTTGGTGAGAGCGACACATACTCAGTGAACAGCAATTTTTGTCATGAGGATCTCATGTGTATTATTATGGGTTATTTGGATAAATATACTCTTTTGAATTTGGCTAAAGAATTTTATACTCCTTTTTGAAAATAAAGAGTTTTATACTCCTTTTTGAAAATAAAGAATTTTATACCTCTGATCCACCAACTTCACACCACCACTTGCAATATCTCTCTTTGTTCATCATTTCTTTTTGTTTTAATGATAAGTGATAGAAAAAGGAAAACTTTATACTTCAAAAGTTAAATGTTATGCCCTTCTTAATTATCCATATTGCATTTTTGTTAGCAATTAGTCTTTTGATTATAACATTTTTCACTTTTCATGGTTGTTTATAACAAAACTTGGATAGCCTATGAATGTAGTTAAATCTTAAATTTTGATAGCCTATGAATGTAGTTAAATCTGAATTTTGAGGGTGTTGGTTTTCTTGATGATGTATAGGTTTTTGCATTATAAAATTTCAGTATTCCTACAGGGGACTACTTCTCCAAAAGTTTTTATTCTGATTTTAGATCCAGATTATGTTGAGTTGTTGTTATGCCTTTTTTTAATTAATGCAAGAGCATAACACAGAAATTCGTTTTTTTTAACGGTTTCAGCCTTGAAATTATTATCCATTTCCTCTAATGGGTTGCTATAAACGTTTTTAGTCCCCATTGCCATTATCTTCTGTGAAAGCAGATTTAAGTATTTTCTTTCTTTAGTAAACAGGCTTTTTTTCTTGGTGAGTAGAGTTTTTTCTGTAGCTTATGCTTTCTTACTTCGCTGCAATCCAACTGTGGTTTTTGTTGTGTTATTAGAAATTTAGAAGTCTGTGCATGATGCAGATTGCATCTGGAAATACTCCTCTCTCTCTCAAAAACCCAAAGACTTCTTGGCATGATTTGCCCTTTCTTACTTCATACTTCTCTAGGAGCTAATAGGCATATGCTTACCGTAGAAAGGGTGCATACATCTCTAGGAGCGAATAGGCATATGCTTGCTGTTGAAAGGGTGCATACTTCTCTAGGAGCTAATAGGCATATGCTTACTATAGAAAGGGTGCATACTAGGAGCTAATAGGTATATACTTACTGTAGAAAGGTTGCCTAATATGCACACACACTAAGGTCGATCGTTGGCTATTTAGTTTGAGTGTCAAGTGCAGGTGTATGTTCCAGAGTTCCATTGGGATTAAAATCTGAAAATAGTGGGTGCTGTGGCTTGTGGACTGTTTCAACACCCTTAATTTAGTCAGTCTCAAAACAGGTTTAGTATCAAGGAAAGTTCTATCATGTCGGGGGTTTTCCTCGACATGAATGCTGGGAATTGGTGACCCTTGGATTGTTTTTTAGCAATCCGGGCCACGCAAAGCACAGCCGGTCACAAGTCCAATTATTTACAATTTGTTTTTTTACACTAAATATGTATTGTGGTTCACTAAATATGTATTAAAGTTCACCAAATACGTACAAAATTAATAATTCTTGGAAGGTTCACCAAATACATACGAAATTAATAATTCTTGGAAGATTCACCAAATATATAGAATGGTTCATCAAATATGTATACAATTGATTTTTTTACGTATTTGGTGAACTCCAATACATATTTGACGAACTCATGGACATATTTGGTGAACATGTCTAAGAATTATTAATTATGTACGTATTTGATGAACTCTGCTATATATTTGGTAAACCTTTGTATATAAGTGAACACATATACATATTTGGTGAACCTTTTTAGAAATTATTAATTTCGTATGTATTTGGTGAACCCCTAATGTAGTGGGGTTCACCAAATACGTACAAATTAATAATTCTTGGAGGGGTTCACCAAATATGTACTGAGATTCATCAAATATGTATCAAGGTTCATCAAATATGTATAAAATGACTCTGTACATATTTGGTGAATCTCAGTACATATTTGGTGAACCCTTCCAAAAATGATTAATTTGTACGTATTGATGAACCCTACTATATATTTGGTGACTCCTATACATTTTTTGTAAACCCCTCCAAAAAATGAATTTTTAAATTTTGGTGAATCTCTCAAGAATTTGTTATACTCCACTACAAATTTGGTGAATACCTAAAAAGTCAATCACCACTCATCATTGGCGAATCACCTATCTGGTAAACGCCATCATGATGGTGTTAATCACAACTTCAAAGTCACCATTCAAATGGATCCAATCACCTATTTCCTTCCTAATCGCCATGCCTTGATAGGCGATCGCCATTTGCATTTCCAATTGCCATCAGAATGGTTCTAAATAGTTATAATCGTCATCTTCACAATAAACCCTAAATTTGTTATTTTTTTAATTAATTACCGTACATCGGGAAAATCACTGATAAAAATAGAAAACTCGTTCTCTCAATCCAAACATTCATGATATTAACTTATTATGTGAAATTTGATTATATTAAATAAAGATTCTCGAAGCAATTGAACACTTATTCAAAAACTCGATAAACGTTGTCATTGATAATGTTGTGCTTTTGTGACAAGTATCGAGCGAGACGAGTTTTCACCATATATAATTATAGGTCGTGATGTTATGATGGTCGATAAATCATATTCATCGATTTGACGAACATGTATAATCTTCAATGTCGAATTCTATTGTTAAATCGAACATATCCGCTAAAAGTTTGAAATTAAATATTAAAATTTAAAATTTAACCTTTTATTTTATAATTATAACACCATAAAATTTGAAATATAATCCCATTTAAGTTTTAACCTTCATCTTCGCATGTGCCAAACGTCTCTAAGTGATTTTTAAATATAGGAAATTACTTATATTGTTATATAATGTAAATTTGTATTCTACTTGGTATAGGTAGCAGCAACAACAACTGCAACTGCCACAACAGCACCAGGAGCATCAAGGTCGGATAGAGCGACCGCTGATAATATAAGAGTGGCTGACATCCCACTACCACTGTGGCAGATTCAGTTACAACTCCCAGATAGTGGTAGTGAATTGGTTGACATTTCAAATGATATTCCAGTCCAGGATCTTCCATCAACTGATGTCGATTATGTGAGTTATGACATTAATTTTTATTATTTAGTCATTAAATATCATTTAACGCGCAATTTGGATAATGCAGGTGTCGGCGGAATGCACGACATGTATGATTCTCATGATTGGCGGTCTCAAAGGGCTGTGAGAGAATGTTGAGGGCACGTGAGGCGATGATGAAGGCGATGATAAAGGCCAAAACATCAATGAAAAAGGATAAGGAAATTGTAAACTTACTATCTTTACCCAATTATTTTTTGTTTGAAATCAAAATATTCAATTTAACTCTTAGCTGACATTTTGAGTATGTACACTTGTAGGCGAAGTTGCAAAGACACTTGCAAATGTATACAACTCAAACAAGCAGGCATGAGGGTGATGATGATGATGATGATGATGATGATGAGGATGAAGGTCATGATGACAATGGTAAAGATTCAGTTAATGATGATGAAGACGACCATGATGATGGAATTGATGAAGATATTGAATCAGAACAAGAACATGAAGGCCGTACAAAGCATTCACATGATGCTTTGTCGAAAAAGAGAAATGTTGCACCATGATGCTTTGTCAAAGTTTATATGAACTTTCAATAGTTTGTTTGAATTTTAAACTTGATTTAAAGTTTGTTGAGTGTATTTTTTAATTTGTTAAATTCTGGCTGCATTTGGTAGGGCATATTATGGAAAAATATTGTACTCCTTCGAATTTCCACCACCCTAGAAGCTTGGCTTTTCAAGGGCTACTTTCCCAATCTTCACTAAAGCATAACACCATTCTCCACCTCCCTTCTTTGAAGGATCATATCCGGGTTGAACAATGATCTCCCCAAAAGAATCAAACACTTTCTACAGACCATTTTTCATAAAGTCATTGTATGAGTTGATTTGATGACTAATGAGGTCATACTCATTGAAGATCGCCATTGATGCCCTTTTACAAAATGTTTGAGAAGCCCTTCTCTAAGTTCATGTATACTAGTAAGCTCGGTATCTTCTTCCTCTTCTTCTTCTTCATTGTTATCATCGATATCCATATCAACCCCAGTGGAAAAGTCTTTCCCTTCGTTAGCCGGTTTTATATCATACTTTGCATCAGACGATGCCCCTATTGATTTAAATGTGGGAGAAAACATAGAAGTGAGAACTGAAGATTTCAGAGAAAAAAAGGACTGATATAATACGAGAGAGATGCGTTGTGGATTTTCATCAATGGAGTTTTGCCATTATGGAATAGCCTTTGGGGCCTCACGGTCTTTTTTACGACCCCACACGAGACACACATGCATTTAGGCCCGTGTCACTTGGACCTTCCAAGTGGCGTTTAGGTCCTAATCGCCTAGCTCTCGTTTGACTTTTTAGTTGAAGATGGTTCGTGTCTGGTTTTTGTACAATTGATATGGATAATTACTCTTCATAAACCATCCTTCAATCAACTAAACACATTTTATTACTTCTCAATTGATCTAAACTTCAAATACATTTTCTCCTTCAATTTATTTGTTTGGATCATCAATTTCCAACTTTAACTAAGTGATCGACTACACAAAAAAGGTAGTGTTTATTTTGTTTTCTTTAAATTTTTAAGATTAAGTGTAAGTTAGATGCTTTACGAGTAATTATCATCAACTTCTTAAAATTTTATTTTTCAATATAGTTAAGCATCTTCAAAGATGAGTCATCCTGATGTATCCATAAACCCGGGTGAGACGAGTACTCGACCAAGTTCATCCACATTAGAGAACTTGAGAAATGATGATGTCATTGATAATAATTTGATACATTACAAGAGGCGGAAGATTTAAACTATACACACACAACCGATGTTGAGTTCAGTGTACAGAAAGATGATAAATGCAAGAACATAAAGGCGGAAACTATGTTACCGAGATGGGTTTGCACAAAAGAATGAGTCCAAGAGAAAAACTATATGGGCAGAGAGGACACGGAGCGAGAAACAAGAGGCTTGACAAGGGTGGATTGTCGTGCTTGTTTTAGGGTGAGATTGGATAAGAAGACAAAAAAATGGTTCGTTAAAGATTTTGAAACTAAGCACAACCATACCAATGTTTCATTGCAGGACGTGCGCTTTCTTTGATCCAATAGAGCAGTGAATGAAGTGGACATGGCTCAGGCAACAGGATTGCACAATGTTGGCGTCAGGCTAAGTCAATTGTTTGATTACATGACATCAAACAGGCGGTTACGAGAATGTGGGGTTCTTAAGGACAGATCTTCACTACGACGTTGCACCGAGGTTTCATGGATAGAAACAATGGTTTCTATGGTTTGTCATTTATTAGTTAATGATGGAGATGATCTGATCTCATCAGATGCTAGTTCTTCGATAACTACTTTGCTCCGAGGTTTGTAGTTTTTCATATATTCGTGTTTGAGAAAAGTAGCATTTGTCGATACAAACAACTTTTGATTCCTGTAACTATAAAAGTACCCACCTCTTATTTCTGGAGCCACCCAAAAAATATACACACTTCAGACATTGAGTATAACTTTTTAGTTTTAGGTCTAAGAATGTGTGATGGACACCCCCATATACGAAAATGACGCAAACTGGTTTGGAACATTTCATAACTCTAAAAGTGTCTTGCTTATAGACTTATAAGGAACTACATTCAAAATGTAGGTTGTCGTTTGAAGTGCATATCCCCAGAATATGAGTGGTAGTGATGAATAGCTTAACATCAACCTAACTATATCCAAAAAGATTTAGTTTCTCCTTTCTGAAACACCATTATGTTATGGCGTTCCAAGTGCTATTAGTTGGGATAAAATTCATATTTCAGCAGGTAATCCTTGAATTCTGAATCCAAGTATTCACCACCTCGATGTGATTGAAGTATTTTCAAAGATTTACTTAATTACTTTTCAACTTCAACTTTGAAATCTTTATACTTCCCAAGAGTTTCAGTCTTTTTATACATTAGGTAAGTATAACCGTATCTTGAGTAATCGTCAATAAAAGTGACAAAGTACTCATATCCACCTTTAGCTTGTACATTGATCGGTCCACAAACATCACTATGTACTAGCTCGAGTGGTTCTTTGGCCCTTTCTAGAGAAATGTCTCTTGGTCATTTCACCCTCTAGACAATATTTACAAACTGAAGCATCCCAACATTTAGTTCTCTCAAAACCCATGCTTTGTTAATCGGTTTATTCTGCCTAGATTAATATGTCTCAACCTAAGATGTCATAGATATGTATCATCTTCTTGAGAAGCCCTTTATTGTTTGTTACTTTTAGGATTTGCTACTCTAAATAATTCTAAATTATTTAATGTTTGTTCAGTTGGCTTAAGCATATACAATCCATTTGAAACTCTTACATGATAAATATCAAATCTATTCTTAGAAATAATAAATATATATTCTCAAAAGAAATATCAAAACTTTGTTCATGCAATAATGATAAAGAAGTCAAATTTCTAGAAAATTTAGGAATAAAATAAATATTGTTTAAAACACGATATTACCCATCGTGAATATCGGTAACAAGAGTGGGATAAACATTTTACCCCTCTAGTTATTTTCTCCTTAACTCCTTTATTGAATGTGAATAAGAAAGACATAATAGTAAAGTGTCTCGTACAGTTTACCATGTCTTATATAATGATTCATTTCATCGACACCTGGCCAGGTTTAATTACTCACACACTCATCAATAAAGCATAAAGTGATATTGTTGTTTTCGTAATCTCGTCACGAATTTCATATCTGTGAATCACACAACTCTAACATAATTGAATCACGATCCCAACAGCCGATGTGTTGTCCGGCAATTCGAACTCACTCCTTTGGAATATCAAATATCACAAGTAACTAAGTCAAGTTTCATATTCAATTCAGGATTAAGATAATTATGAAAATATCCTTAAGGTGTAACAATTAGATTTAGAGCTAGATAAATGATTTTTCTCTAAACTAATTAGTTATTGGTCTATTCAACATGTTTCATAATATGTCTAGGTCAACCGTTAAAGTCTACACTCCCATGCCCCAAGACCAGTATCATTTAGTTCAACCTAGCAGTCATAATTAGACTCGATTTCCCAGTCAATCTTAAGACTACGAATAATATTTTGAACTATCTCATAAAAGTTTGTCTGGAAGACAGTTTAGTCTTTACTCTTCTTACGTTGATAATAGTTCCAGGATTTAAGTAAATTATAAACATACTTTAATAAACGGAAACTTTGATTTATTCATAAAATTGAGTAATACATTAATTTCAATAAATAACTGTTTACTTAAAAAAAGTTATTACATCATATTTTATGGACATAATTCCAAAAATCTTCCACTTGGATTAAAGTAGGCATGTACAATCTCTTATCCCTATGCCCTCTAGATGACCATCAATGACTTTACTGCTTAAAGTATTCCTGAATGGATATGTCAGGTTGTTGACCGTTGATATGTGTACTACTTTAACATATCCACGTTGAACTATCTCTCTGATGAGGTGGAACTTCCGCTCTATGTGTTTGGATCTTTTGTGGCTCCTCTGTTCCTTCGAGTTTTCTATAACCCCACTGTTGTCACAATAACGTGTCATGTGTTTGTCAGCATCTGGAACAACTTCCAGAGTTTTTAGGAACTTTATAAGGAAGACAACCTCCTTTGCAGCTTCACAAGCTGCCACATACTCAATTTCCATGGTAGAATCAGTAATGTAAGATTGTTTGATACTTCTCCATACCACTGCTCCACTATTTAGGATGAACACCGATCATGATGTGGACCTCTTGAAATCCTTGTACACTTGAAAATTAGAGTCAATATAACCCATCATATTCAGGTCAGTACCTTAAACACAAGCATGCAGTTCCAAAGCACGAGTCCAGGATTAGATTGGAAATGAGTCACCATGCCTACGGCGTAGCAAATATCTGGGCTAGTGCAAAGCATTGCATATATAAGACTTCCTATGACTGAGGCATAGGGAATCTTTCTCATATCTTCCTCTTATTAAGGAGACTTGGGAGATTGCTCTTTGGAGGGGCTAACTCCATGCCTAAAAGGAATATATCCCTTCTTGGAGTCTTGCTACTGAAACAATCTATCACCTTATCAATATAAGATGTTTGAAACAATGTCAATTGTATGTTCTTCCAATCTCGAAAGATCTGAATACCAAGATCCTTCATATCAAATTGCTTTGCAAGCCAAATCATGACATCAGATAAATTTCCTACATCATTCCCAATGAGTAGAATATCGTTCACGTACAAGACAAGAAAAATCACATTCCCTTCGCGTATCAGGTTATACACATAGGGTTCGTCTACTAACTGCTCAAAACTAAAGTTCTTGACAGTTTCGTCGAATATGATATTCCACAATCAGAATTCTTGCTTAAGTCCATATATGGACTTAAGCAGTTCGTAAACCTGGCTCTTTTGGCATTTCTCCACGAACCCGTCTGGTTGAGCCATATAAATGCGCTCTTCAAGATTTCCATTCAGAAAAGTAGTCTTGGCGTCCATTTACCAGATTTCATAATCGAGAGAAGCAACAATGGGCGTAAGGATTCGAATGGATTTAAGCATCGCTACCGGTGCAAAGGTATCCTTATAGTCAATACCTTCCGTTTGGGTGTAGTCCTTGGCTAGAAGCCTAGCTTTGAATGTCTCTACGTTCTCATCCGGACCTCTCTTTTTCTTATAAATCCATTTACACCCTATCGGTTTTACCCCTTCATGAGGATCTTCAAGCTTCTAGAATCAGTTCAAGTACATTGATTTTATCTTGACGTTCATGGCTTCTTACCATTGGTTTGCTCCAAGACCAGCCATGGCATGTGAGTAGGAAAAAGATTCATCATGATCCTTATCTAAGACTGTCGTTAAGGAATCTCTAGAAGACATGTACATGTCAGGTTATCTCACAACCCTCCCACTACGTTGAGGCTTCTTAGGCTCTGACTCTTGTTGTGGTTCTTTCATCATTAAATCAGGAACATGTGCTGATTGGGGAGTCAATGTCCTCCCACTCAATAATTTCTCTAGCACAAGTGTGGTTCTCATCTTCACCCTTCTTATGTAGTATCTTCAAGAAAATGCGCATTTGTGCTCACGAATTTTTCTTGTTGGTCAGACTTTAAAAAATGTATCCCTTCGTTCCCTTGAGATATCCTACAGATAGGAACAATTCTAATTGACTGGCCAACTCGTCTATCTTCAGTCTTAGTACGTGTGCCGAGCATCACCATATCCTAAGGTGGCTTACAGATAACTTTCGTCCACTCCATCTTTCATATGGTGTAGGACATCATCTTTGATGGAACTTGGTTCAGAATATATGACATTGTTTCCAAGGCATATCCCCAAAATGAATCTAGGAGGGATGCGTAACTCATCATAGATCTAACTGTATCCATCAGATTTCGATTCTTTCTCTCTCACACACCATTCTGTTCTAGAGTGTCAGGTACTATAAGTTGATAAAGAGTATACTCTTCCTTAAGAAACTCTTCGAACTCTCTTAGCAAGTACTCTCCACTACGATCAGATCGTAGTGTATTGATTTATTTTTCTAATTGCTTTTCAACAATAACTTTGTACTCTTTGAACTTTTCAAAGGTTTCAAAGTTTTTGCGAATTAGATAAATATGTCCAAAATGTGAGTAGTCATCTACAAATGTTACAAAATATTTATAACCTCCTCTTGCTTAGATATTTAACGGGCCACATACATCACGATGTACGAGTTCGAGGTATTGAATGACTCTTTCACCCTTCGCTGCAAAAGGGTCTCTTGGTCATTTTGCATTCTATGTAAGGTTCGCAAGTGGGTAGTGATCCCACACTTAAAATTTGAAATGGACCATCCTTTGTGAGTCTTTTAATCATGTCTAGGCTAATGTGACCAAGACGCAAGTGCCACAAGCAGGTTATATCGATTGAGTCAGATTTCATCCTTTGTAAATCAGTGTTTACTTCAGTGTCACATATCATATGAACTTTTGGTTTTACATGGAATAAGTTTTTTATCATGCGTGTAGTAGTATTTCTAAAAATACCAATATCATTATTAATAAAATTCAAAGAAAATCTTTGCTCAATTAAACTAGCTACTGAAATGAGATTTTTCCCAAAACTGGGATATTATAAACATCACGTAAAACCAAATAAATGTTCTCAAATAACAATTTATCTGTCTAAAAAAGTCCTTCACATTAAAAATTATTTTTCAGAACATGTGGTGTCACAATTGTTTTTCGATCAATAAAATTTTTTAAACTAAATGCCTCCGTTGCGCGCGCCACGTTTCCAAAACTATTAACATCAGTCTTATAGTGGAGTCATACAATGTCAGGATTAAATATATCAAAAATTTATTGAGATAAATTAGTCGGGTATTTGAATCCCATTGCTTTATTCATGCGGTTCTATTCGGTCTCAGAAGTAGCTCATGAGAAGAGGAATAAGAAACAAAAAGATGTTTTGGACCAAGGTACACTTCCCAAGCCTCATATGAGACATGTGTCACTAAATTAGTGAAGAACAAAATTAATGTTCAAATTAATTAATTTGTTATTTTCTAATCATGCGGTTCTATTCGGTCTCAGAAGTAGCTCATTAGTAAATAAATGAAATTAATTAATTAATTCATGTGGATCAATTTAATTTATCAATTTGAATTGTTGAATTTGCACACATTTTTTGGCTCTAGGGGAGATGTAAAAATCACATATAGTAGTGCACGGGGAGATAAATTTCAGCAATTTAACATATAAGGCTATATGTGTAAATTTTGTGAATATTATATAAGGGATTGCATAAGGGTTGCATCCCTAATCCTAATCATATTGTGTGATTATTCATAGTTGAAAATAATTTCTCTCCCCTCCCCCTTACAGTTGTCGTCGAAAACTATCAGTGGAAGAAGAAAAATTATTTTTTTCTTCCTCAGTTGTTTAGAGAGTCCACACTCTATTATTCCTAACAATATCCTTGTGAGATATACTTCTGAATTCTACGGATGGTTGTTAGTGTGAAGATCAATTGAAGTTCTGTGAGTCTCAAGAACGAAGAATGCAAGACAAATAATTGGATCCCGTCAAATTAGAATTTCTCCAATCCAAGAAAATGTATAAATTATCTCTATATGTTCTTAATATGTTTATCTGAATATGTATGATCGTTAAATGATTTTATTTTTAATTTGATTAAATATTTGTTTAGAAAATTTGTTATATTCCGCCCACGAGCCGTTCGAGGTTCATTAATCTTTTTCTAAATCTTAAACTCGATCCAACAACTAATTCAAGTTTCGTATTCACCTTAGAATTAAGGTAATTATGAAAATACCCTTAAAGTATAACAATTAGATTTACACCTAGATAAATTGCTTTTCTCTAAACTAATTGGTTACTAGTCTATTCAACATGTTCCATAACATGTCTAGGTCAACCGTTAGAGTCTCCACTCTCATGCCTTGAAACTGGCACATTTGGTACAACCTAATAACTTTCTAAACTATCTCAGAAGAGTTTAACTGGAAGATGACTCGGTTACTCTTCTTACGTTGATAATAGTTCCAGGACTTAAGTAAATTACAAACACACTTTAATTAAAAGAAAATTTCAATTTATTCATAAAATTCACTAGTACATAAATGTCAATAAATAACTGTTTACTCATAAAACGTTATTACATCCTACTTTACGGACATAATTCTTAAAAATTTCTCACTTGAACTAAAGTAGGCGTGTACAATCTCGTATCTACATGTCCTTCAGATGACCATAAAAGACTTTACTGTTTAAAGTTTTCATGAATGGATCTGTCAGGTTGTTGACCGCTGATATGTGTGTTACTTGAACATCTTCTCGTTGAGGTGGTACTTCTGTTATATGTTTCTGGATCTTTTATAGATTCTCAGATCCTTCGAGTTTGCTACAGTCCCACTGTTCTCACAATAAAGTGTTATGGGTTTGTCAACATTTGGAACGACTTCCAAAGTTTTTAGGAACTTTCTAAGCTAGAATCATAACTAACCTCAATATCCTTCAATGCATGCATGGTAGGGACAAACTGTCTCATGTATAATTGACGGAGTGCCATTAGTGAAGCATACTAGTACAACCCCATGGTCCCGGGAGCGGAACCCATTGAAAATCACCACATCTGTAGATCATTGGTGTTAACGGCATCCAATGGGCTTTCCGAATAACATTCTCATCTTTCAACTTGGATAGGTATGAGAGCCAAGCCCCTTTTTTGGGAAACTGCGGATTCCATTTGGCCATTCCAAATTCTGCAATAGGCATCCTCGTCTTCACCCATGGACTTGAGAACTTAACTTGAGGACACTTGAAATCTAGCGGACATCTTAGATGGCTGAGAATCCAAATACACAAAAGAGTTGAGGAGCCGATGAACTTTCCTTTTCCAGACACTCGGATGTGATTCAAAGAACGGATAGTCTCAGCGAGAATTGAGATAACAGGGTTAACCCCATTATTATAGCTATTCTCGGTATCCCAAGAATAACTCCTCACCTCAGTAGTTCGAGAAGTTTGGTATCTCAAAAATCTCAAAGTCCATCGTCGGTCTTTTTTAGTGAAAATTAAATAATAGAAGTTACAAAATCTAAACCTAATTATTAAAATTATAACCCGCGCATACATGAACATTAATTATAATAATAAAGGGAATAATGCAAGAATCGTATTATAAGCATGACGATGCAAAAATGCTAAATAAATAAACATGTAAAAGAAATTAATGTTAATAATTATAACAAAATGGAAGTAAAAGAATAGAGATAAGTCATAGGATGTCAAATTATAGAAAACATAAAATGTTGAGATTAAAAATGCAAGAATAAAGTAAAAAAAAAACTAAATTATGTAAACAAAAAAAAACAAAAAACAAAAAAAAAACTCAAAACATGGTGCAACAGAGGAACTTTCCTCTGTTGCTTGCTATATATATATATATATATATTTATTTTATAATATTATATATTATAATATAATATAATATAATAGTAATAATAATAATATTATTAAATAAATAAATAAATAAATAAAATGATGAAAAATAAATAATATATTTCTTTAACATAAATATGTCCCTTTTTTTTTACTACTTAGTCCACTAATTGTCATTTTTCTTTCCTTCCCTCATTAGTCATTGCTAATCAAATAGCAAAGGGGATGATCATGGATGATAATTAGTTCAAACAAGTGTCATAAAATGATGAACATAATATTAAAAAAAAAACTTTGTAGGAAAATTGAAAGTTTCACAACTTAAATATTTGCATAATCTTGTATAGAGGTTCTACTCTATTTTATGCATTGTTATGTGTGAGAAAATTATCCTAGGGGATCTTTGCATCAAGTGTACACTTTCAACCCATTAAAAGGGTTGATTCACATTTGGTTAATTTTTCCACCCCTCAAAACTTTATCATCATCCTTATTAATTAAGTTGATGACAAAGACATCTCCATATCTAATTTGTAAAGAAATCAACAAAGCATAAAATTAAAATGTTAAGGTTTAAATGAGGAGAAATGATAGGGAATGAACAATCCACTTATGTATATAAAAAAATATAAAAGATATCAACTACATTCATATGAAGAAGAGAGATGAACAAGATATATTATGAACAAATGTACCAAACAATTAAGCTACATTGAGAAGAAAAAATGGAAGAAGATGAATATAATAGAAGTATAGAACTTCTTCCTCTCTCTAAAATCACCTCTCTTTCCAACCCCTCTCTTTCTCACTCTAAAAAATGACTTTCCCCCCTTTTTTTACTCCCCAAAAGACCTCCTCTTAAGTGAAGATTTCATTCCTATTTATAGGCAAAATTAGGGTTTGCCTTTTTTACTTTTAGTCTTTTTTTAAGTTTTGTTTTTTAGTCCTCTTTTTTCAATTTTTACTTTTTAGTCTTCTTTTTTCAATTTTTACTTTTTAGTCTTCTTTTTCAATTTTTACTTTTAGTTTTTGGACCACTTTTCTTATTTTAGTATTGGATTAGCTTTCAAATCATACACATAGTCTTGGATTATTAAAAGAGCTAAAATATAAAACATGTATATTTCATGTATTAGGCCGGATAAAATACGGTATCTACAGCTGCTCCCTTTGAGCACGCTTCTAATCTCAGAACGTGTACAAAGGCGTAGATAAGTATTTTGATCGGTACAATAATATATGAAATTGGGAATAGAAACCTCAGCTAAATAAGGCTCTATGAG